>CM029120.1:6437500-6985000 GCA_016859345.1 Istiophorus platypterus
AAAACAGAGCAAACGCACATTTAGAAAGAGCAGGGTCGGTAAGTGTTAAATGAAACACCTTTAACTAATCAGAAGCCCTTTAATCTTGCAAATCCTGGCTGAAGCTTTTGCCCCAATGAAGTTCCCTCGAGCAGAAAAACAGGGAAGGCAGCTTCAGGGTTTCTCGTCGACCCTGACCTTTGACATCTCTTGGAGGCAGAAAATGCTAAGACTGTTTTTGTGTTTTTGTGTGTGTGTTTTTGCTAAAACAGTCCAACAAACGAAATTTCAACGCTCAGGGTGAAGCGTACGACTCAGGTAAGTGTTACTTCAGCTGCCGTTTACCTCCGTCGACGGGAATCGTAAAGTTAACGTTAGCTAGGGAGAAACGCCGAGTTGACCACAATACTTTTAAGTTATCATCTGCCGAAGGAAGGAGGAGGAGAAGGAGAAGGGGAAGGGGGAGGAGAAGGAGAAGGAGAAGGAGAAGGAGAAGGAGAAGGAGAAGGAGAAGGAGAAGGAGAAGGAGAAGGGGGCGGTAGTCGCAGTAACAGTTGGCGTCCCTCTCAGGCTGCATCCATCCTCTTTGTTCCGCGCATCGCAACGGTTATACAGAGGCGCTCGGGTCCAATCAAAACATTCACCCGGAGCAACAATTAAAAAGGTCGACGCCGAAGCCACGTGTAACCACTAGGATAAAACAAAAATTATTAAAAGGCGATGTGCGTCCCTCACCTGTCCGGAGCGCCCCGGCTCACTTTGGCCGTCTTCAACTTTGCCGTCCCTCCGCTTCATCCGACGGTCGAGTCGCTGTGAGGATGCGGCTCCGGCGACGACTGGAGCCGGAGCCGGACGACGGGAGTCCCGCGAACGCTCCGCGCCACCTGCAGGGGCTTCTGGGAACTGTAGGACCAGGGAAATTAAAAGCGAAGTTAAGATTTTCTGGTTTTAAAACTAATACAAGTACATACTAGTTTCAGGAGGTTTGATAAGTCCTAAAGTCTTTTGTTCCCACTCAAACCTAAGATACTTGTTCAGGCTATCAAATAGATATATTCTATGTGGTACTATAAATAAAAAAAATTGAACGCATATATTTTATATCTGGATTTATTTTTTTTATTTTTCTCATTTTTTGACTTTTAAATATCACGTTTTGATCACTTTATCATTTTTCTGTATTTAGTTTGTGATTTTTATTTGTTGTTATCATTATTGAACATTTCACTTCACATTTCGTTTTCTGCTTAACATTGTTCTAATCCTTTTATGTGGAGCAATTGGGGCAACATCTTTGCATGAATGTTAAATAAAATAAATTTTATTATTATTTAGATGTTAAGTCTTCCTCAAAATCAGGCCTACGGCACAGTACATTTTTGTGTCTTTGATACTTTGGGATCGCCACCATGGTTTATTTTATGTTCTGTTGGTGTGTAAAGTGCTTAAACACACAAAATAAGTGAAACACAAAAATGGGGCAAAATATCGTGACTAAATAACATTGGACTAAAACTGATATAGTTTTTTACACCTTAAGGCATGCCAGTGTATTGGTATATCTCTAAAGAAAACAAGTAAAAAGAAAAGATCCAAAACACTATAAAAGCGCTGAATAATAGAGATAAAATTACAAACCATAATAATGTTGAAAAAATGTACATAAACTCTGAGGCAAGTATATCAAATGTAAATTTTAAAGGGTGAATATTTTACTTACATCTTTTTAGAGTATATCTTTCACAACTTGTCACTAAAAATGTCTGAAAGTGTCTGACCACCTTAAAAGAAAAAATTAATTTCTCCTACCTTGTATTCTCTTCCTGAAAATGAAGAACATTTTCCTAATTTTGCACAAACTACTATAAATAAAGGAAGCACCAGGCTGTCCCTCAGGATGAACAAGGCAGTGCTGGACAATCCTCCAGGGTCCTTGAGCAAGACACTTCAGTATATAGCTGATATTGACCTCGAAACCTGAGAGGGGCAATGCCAAAAGAATTTCCATATTGGAATCAGTGAAGTCTCTACTTTTTCAAATGAAGTTGGTGGGTAAAGAGGGAAACATGAAACAGATTAAACAAGACAAAACATGGTATGATTGGTTTTACATTTATTTTTCCATTGCACAATAATATCTATATGTACTGTATCTACAGTCTAAATTGTTTGTGGCAGCAGATTAAGTCAGACATCCATGTGAAATTTATTTTAATAAAACTGTACAAAAATTGCCTACTATGAGAAAATACTGCAACTCCACAGATATTCATCCCAGAAGACAGGTGGATGGAAGTATGGCGACTGAGAAACCCTTGAGCTCTCCTGCACGGTGCTGTCAGCGTTGCTTAGATTTGTATGGGTTTTTTTTTTTTGTTGTTGTTGTTTTTTTTACAGCACAGGGAAAGCAAAGAGTTTTCATGAAGCAGAACAGTAACATAAACGGATGTACCAATAAAATAAATATAATCTCTCACACTTCCACAATCGGCATGAGCAACCAAAAATGGGACACGCTTCCGATGTGTGACGAGAACTTCAGTTTTGTTCAACATGGTGGTAAATACAAATGCCAGAACAGACAATCTCTAAGAGGGATAATACATGGTCGTTTCAAGTTTGTAAACAATTAATATCATGCATCCTTCAATGTGCAATAAGAGACCATATTAGGACGTATATGTTGCAAACTGAAGCACTTTAAAGCCAAGCCCAAACCTTAAAGAAAGACTGGGCGGCCCACCAAGAGGAGATGACCCTCCCGCAGTAGCAAAGCTTGAATATGAGATGAGCCAGTTCAATATATAACCATAAATGCGTATTGTCATGTCTGGGTGATGGATAATTATGCACAACCATAGTTTGGACATTAATGTAAGTTATTCTATCCCAAAATTACATTAAAGGTATTCATTTTCAATAACTCTTGAAATTAAAAGTATATATATATTTGTTTTCAAATATATAAATATATCATAGTATCATTAACCTGACATTGAAAACAAATCTGAGAGTGAAGCAATCAGCATAATTGGCAAAACGACATAGATAAGCATAGGTTCTGTCATGTTTTGGTCCTTTCAAAAATAAGAAAACGGGACATGAAAGAATAAACACATTAAAAATCATACTAACAAAATTATTTGAAGTACAAAAAATAGTGCAAAACCCACATAACTGCTCTTTCAAATGGGTTTATCTTAGTAGTTTACAGTAGATTAGATTAAAATCAGCCAGCTAAAAGTGAAGGGTTTTGTTCCAAAATTCTGTATATCCATCGTGGAGAAAGTATTTTTGGTCTGACTGATAACTCATTATCTCCTAAGTATACATGAGTTAATAATCTTAAATCTAAGAAGAGATGTCAAAACTTCTCACAGTATCTCTTAAGTTTAACTTCTTACCTGAAATCATTTTCCATTAGTCTGTGGTACTTGATTTTCTTTGTTTGATATCTCATTTTGGAATGAAACTCTTCAAATTCACTTTGCCTGTCTTCTGAACATATGTACAGCGATTTTGGACAGTAATGAGGGTGTCATGCCCATAAGAAGAAGCTAAAGCCTAACTTACTGTTGCCCCTACACACAGGAGACTTCTTGACTTCATAGTGCTGTCCAAAGTATCCAGACTGACTCTTACCATTTGGGAAAATCAAGACAACTCTGTGAAATTAAGCAACTCTTTGGTGTCGGAAAAGAACATGGCCGCAAGCGTACAGTATGTCACGTTGCCTGAACCTGCACTGTCAGATTTGTGTCCAGCTGTCCCGTTATTTACAACATTTGGCAGCGATCCGGACTGACAAGTCTCATCTTTCTTTTCAAAACAAAAGATCAAAAAGATAATGCTCCTACATTGACACAAATAGCAGCATATCCTTGCACCTCATGGAAAAGAAATCTAATTACTAGTTAATCACATTGAAAAACACTGTCAAGCAAAACCAAAAACCTCAAAAGACCTATTGTAATACACTGCATCTATGTAGTATTTTAAATATTGGCGCCCATACACATATTCCTGAATATATGTATGTTCACAAACACACAGATATACACATAGGTAGAGGTTAGCATATATGCGTCATGAGGCAAAGGCAGAAGAGAAACAGTTTTTAAGTGAATGGTTCAGAGAGAGATGACCAATGGCACTGTGTGGAACACTCTGTGGTGCTTGGTCATTTCTACTGGCAGCTACAAATACAAAGACAGCATTACCATTTCCATTGTGCTGTAAGAGACACATGCTTTTTTCCCTACACACTGAGGAACGAGAAAAAAATCAACTTCAGCTATGACTGAATGCAAAAAAAGAAAATGAAACAATCATGTATAGATATAATCTTTATCACAAAAAACTTAAAATTGTAACCAAAATATACATTTATGCTAATTATATTAAGGACAATCTTTGTCTTGCCCTTCAACACATCATCCTCCTCACACATGACTTAGCTACAGCCCCTTGAAAGCTAGAAGAATATAAAGACCTTCGGGAGTTTTCCAGTGTATCAACCCTTCATTTTTCTTATAGATCAATGTAAACTCTTCATCAGGGGTAAACATTTTCAGCACTTTTTTGCTCAATTAACAAAGGGAAAAATAATGCCCAACATACAAACTCCTTTAATTGCTATTATCATACTTTTCCAATAAATAATCAAATTTAAAAATAAAACCAAAGTGACTGAGAAAACTAGCTATCGGTCTTTCTCACCTAAAACAACTTGGTTGGATAATGCTCTAAAAAGGAGTGGTCGGTGATGAACTAGTTTACTACCAGCCCTTATTCGGTGAGAAGCAATAAATTCATCATCTCCCTGTCCATTTTTTTTCATGGTTTTAAGTGCTTGAAAGGCCCTTTCTGGACAAATAAAAAAAGACAGAAACAGACCGACAAAAGGACAGATGTCAAACTTTAAAGAATAATTTAGACCAGAAAAAACAAAAAGACCTGAGACCTGAGTCCTTCATTGATTCAATGCTTCCTATAGAAACTTACATCTTCATCGACTTGATTAGATTTGAAGGACAAGGGGTCATCAGACTTTTCTCCTCATTTAAGTCCACTGTGGCAGACACCATAAAGGGCAAAGGAAGGAAAAAAGAACAATTGCAATCAGGCCACCACAAGTACATGTTTTGCAGAATTGTCTTTCCTCTTTCAGAACAAAACAGCGGGGTGTGTGGATATATATAGGAGATATATATGAGTGCACGACTGATGGATATGAAAGGTCCTCTCTCTTGTTCTGCTGACTGATGTTACATGAACATCAGCGCTCTCTGGTGAAATTGAAAGAGAGATTCCTTGGAGCTACTCTTCTCTTCCATTTCTTTCTATTCTCATTATGTTGGGTTGACCAGTGTCTACTCCACAGCAGTCCTCCAGTGATTGAGGTAATGCAGAGTATATGATATTGTGCTGAGAACAAAAGCATGAGTCTGTTGAGCTGACCCCCCCCCACCCTTTGGAGAGAAATCGAGAATAGAAGAGGAGGGACCTGTAGCTCCTCAGAGATACTGGTGTGCGTGATTACAGAGTCCGATGCTCCACACGCTGCTATCAGAGCTGGTACCATTTCTTATCTTTGTACTTCAGCATCATCTGAGGGCAAAAATAACAGCAGGAGAGTAAGAAATAATAATTTTAACTGTAAACAATGCTTTAGGTTTTTAAAGAAATGTCAGGTGCATACGTCATGAGCGTGTTTGGAGAAGGACTCTGCGCTGGCCATCATGGCTGCTGTTCTCTCCTCCAGCTCGCCCAGTTTCTGCCCTCTCTCGTCCAGAGCTATCCGGGCACGAGCCAGGTCGCCCACAACCCCAGACGCAGCTCCCTTCATGCCCTCCATGCTGCCTGGGCCAGGGATGTGCTGGGCCAGGCTACGCGAGGCCTTACCAGCAGCCGTTTCACCAACTATCAAAAAGTAAAAAAAAAAAAAAAAAATTTAAAAAGGGGGACATGTTGCCAAATCTTACTCTGTCATGTTCGGTGTTAAATAAATGGTATTCTTGCCGATTAAAGAATTTTTCTTAAATTAAATGGTCACCTTCCACAGCCGCAAAATCAATGAAACTTATGTCTAAACGTCTGAAAGAGTATCATTTTTACTGTTCAAATCACTAAAGATTACACAAAAAATTAAGTGTCATATACTACTGAGAAGTATAAGATAAAATACTGAAGTAGTACTTGGGATTTGGAAGAGAAATACAGACAATGGCTCTCTATCTATACAGAATACAAATGTGCCATTGGAGCCTGAGGGTTGGTACACATAGGAGGGCAGATGTGTTGAGAAACAGAAACAGAAATATATCAGTGTTCAAATGGAAGCATGCATGTAGATATAAGAAGCTTAGGGACTAATGATGTGACACTCGGTCGTTGTGTACTCACAGAGGTCCTCCCTGTCCAGAGACTGAGCTCCTCCACCAAAAAGGCCTTTGAAAAAACCTCTGTTAGGAGCCTCTGGTGTCTCCACAGGGGTAAATAACTCGCTGAGCATCTCCTGGAGAAGACAAAAACATCAGCACATGTCTACTTCAATCTATATTCCCTGTAGACATATAGACTGACCTATAAAAGCTTGTTTTTTAAATTAATATAATCCATGCCATTTCAGGTGCTAATAATGGATATTAAATTATGTATTTTCACATGCCTGAAAAGAACACAAATGTTTTTTAAATACTACAACTGGAATACTATTGACCTCAGAGGATTAATAAGTGGCTTCCCAGATTCAGACTTGAACACGGAGAATGTTTGGTGCTGGGATAATTGGTGTTTTGTCGGGAAACCTAATGATTCATTACAAACACTCACATATTGTACTTTGGTTTGTTTCATCCAAACCTCAATGTAAAAGGCTTTCCTGCACATTAAGCAGTATCGGCTTCTGACCTGCAGGTTGTCGCAGGTCTCCTGGCTGTAGGTGATCCTCTGGATCTCGGTAGGAGAGGTAAGGTACAGGGCTTGACCTAGGTTAGAGAAGCAGAACGTTCTGGCTATCCGCATGTCTGTCAGCGGCAGGTAGTTCACGTCCAGCAGAGGCCGGAGACTGGGCAGACTGTTAAGACAAAGAGATTTAAACAGTGTAAGGCTGCCAGGCAGCTGTATGCTTAAAAGTGCATCTGTCTTTTTTTGAACTGAGTGTTATCTTTGCCATGAAATGACTTGTGCAAAGATAGTTATTGTGGTTTTTGAAATTAGACACCAATACTAGCAGAGGAAACCAGTGAAGATACCTTAGAGTCATGATGTGCCCGTTAGCACAGAAACAGGCGATGCAGTTAGCTCCGGCCATCTGAACAACATCAGCCCTTAGCACGAAGGAGGCCTCAGTTATGTTGTGTTTGTAGATGCGGGTCTGCGAGGGCATTGCCACCACCTTGGCCTGTTTCTCCGAACACAGCACAGCAAACTGGGAGTCTTGACCCTCTTGCGACGAGGGAGGGGAGGCTGGCCTGCGCCTCCGGGTCTTCTCCTTCTCCTCATCTGAGGCATTTGGGTCATACCATGGCTCGTAGGATGGGGGCAGCAGAGTTCCAGTGGAGTCTAGCAAGGCCATTGTCAAAATGCCTCCTTTGAGTCTGACTAGAGTGCCTGGAGAAATTGGTAGTAAAATGGAAGCGTTTTAATTAAGATCAGAGACTCCCTTCAAATTACTGAAGGACGTAAGGCAAAATCTTTCTCCTTTCTGCTACAGTCCTTAACTCATTTTCAACTAAAATGACAGCAGAGCGTGGTTAGTTGGATTTTTTCACTTGAAACATGCACAGTAACTGAGATGGGAAATACATTGATAAAAAGTACTTCCACTTGTCAAATGCCCCTATTAAATGTTTCTCTCTGTCCTGTGCTCTCACTAAGGTTAGAGGAATTGGCTTTACACATTTTGGTGCAATAAAATTAACATAAACAAGGTATGACTTTGCAGTTTTTGGAAAACAAAAAATACTAGAATGGTCCTTTTGAAGCTTGTTTTAAGCAAATATGACTGCTGTGCTGCTATGTATATAAAGTATGGATACAGGATGTATGTTGTCCATCTTACCACAGGAGGAGATACCGACTGGCTGCTGGAGCCTCTGGTCCCCGCCAGGTGGCAGGCTGATGGCCACCATCATCACAGCACCCTGGGTTGTTCCCACCAGCAGACAGGGGCTTACCGGGCTGTCTGTCTTCCTGGGATAACTCTCGCAGAAGTGGAAGGAGGAGATGGCCTCTCGAGATTCTCTTTCTATGCTGGTTACACTTGAACTGCGTGAGCGGGTGAATGAGTTATCCTTGGCATCTAGACAGTGGGAGTGAGCACAGAAACATGACGAGGAAATCATTCATGTGAAATGAAAGGGGTAAGAAGTTTTTCAGATGACTTCTCCATGCAAACAGGGGAATTAGAGATATTACGGCATAAAATCCACCAAGTCAAATCTCAGATAGCTGGTTAGAGCTATGTTCTGTGACCATGTGTTTAGTGAAGCTAGCCTTTGATCATATTCATGTCTTTCATGGAAATGATTCAGTGCAGGAAAAAAAACAAAAAACAAAAACCCAAAAACACGAACCCGTCATCTATGGTATAACAAAAACTTTTTTGACATTGAGATGCTCTTTCACAGTTTACACCCAAAGATTGAATTTTCTTTTAAATGACCCCCAATTTGTTTTTCTGCCATTAAATTTGACAACAACAACATTCTCAATGTGAAAAAAGGGTAAGATATGCATGTAGTACTACAGTGACTCCCAAGGAAGAACTGCCACTTAAGGAGCAAAAATTATTCATGCCTCATTACTGCGCTGACAGAGGCTGAAACACAAGCTTTTACCCACTTTAAAAAGCTAATTAGGGATGCTAAAAGAAACACAAAAAAGATCTGTGACACAGAGGGGGAGGCAAAACACACCGCCTGTCATGTGTGTCCCTCACAGGGAAAAACTGCAAACAAGAAAAGCAAGATTTTTAACACTGAGTGCAGTCAAGCCACTTGAACTTCCTCAAAAAAGAAGAAAACAATCATTGTGAGAGGATTAGTGTCATATGTCAACCAGTTTGAAATAAAAGCCCCAGCGGTGGTGGGGGTTAGTACCAGTTATCCCATTTCAGCCCAAGACAGACCATGGCTGGTCCACTCACAGTAGTTGGGGGCTGACTTAGTTCTACTTAGGCCCATCCTCTGGTTCATCGTGGCTGCTGACTTGCCTTTGTTCGTACAATAAAAGTGCGTCTTACATGTGAGAGAGCACCAACGTTGGGACCTCTCCTCTGCACACAATGCACACAGAGACAGTGTTCATCTCAGCTTACAGTACAAGATAACAGGGTTCTCACATTCACACCAACATGGTGTCAGAGAATGTTAGAGAATACACTGTATTCTCACAGGAGTATTTTACAACTCTGAACTTAACACAAAGCAGAAGATTCAAATGACAAGCTGAACACCTGTTAAAAAAAATAATAAATTGAATTTATAAATATGAAGGTTCTTGAAAAAATGAAAGTCATTAGTTTTGGCTTACCCAGGTCTGGCTTTTGCTCACTAGTCGAGCTAATTTTCCGTGACATCTTGGCTGTAACAGAAACAAATACCCCGATTTTATGAGGAGGGAATAGTGGCTAAAAATGTACTTTTTTTTTAACTCAAATAAATTACAACTTGTGATTAAGAAATCATTGATTATTTTTTTTTCAACTTTTTTACTGCATATTAGTGGGCAGTCAATTGGAAAAAGGCAGGATTTTGAGTCATACTTAAGAGTGGTGATATACAATGTAGGACAACTGCTGAGGACATGCTTACAGTATAATCTCTAGGACAATTCTTATTGTACGCAACAAAAATCTGCATTGCTTTAAGAGGAATATTCTGATTCCAAAAAAAATTGACCTGGTTTGTTTCATGAGTTTTTGATAGGTATATTGTTGCTTGCTATCAAAAAGTACCCCATAAGTTGCCTGTTGCAGTTTATAACCACCCTAAGAGAAACCCTGAGAATACAAATGACGTGGAGAAGCAATACAGACAACCCAAAGAGCCTGTAATGTTAAACAAAGAAGGAGGTAGTCAAGAAATAAGGTAATTATAATTCAGTGAACACAGTTATGCAAAGAGAGTGGGAGGAAGAGGGGAAAAAAAAAATCAGTGGGCAGCCAAACAGTTTACACTGAACTGAAGCCCTGGAATCAGATAAACACACGCAGCGAGTGTCTCCAATCAAAGAGAAATATTTCACTTAAACAATCAAAGTGATGTGGTTAGACATTAGTATGACAAAGATGGTAGCATGGAGCAGATTTTCTATGCTTTTGAATCAGTAAAAATAAGAAGTATCAAGTAACATTTGCCAATTTGGCAAACAGTTTTCTCTCTCCAGTTGAGTAAAAACAGCCTACAGCGACAAAATACTGCATAGAAAATTTGAGGCCTGGAATTTCAAAGATGCCCTGTCATGCATTTGATAAAGAGCCCTGATTAATCTCATATATCGACCATGAAAACCCCCAAAACCACGTGATTAGTAAAAATACATATCTTGGATGCATTTTTTTTTTTTCTTTCATTGGCACAAGAAGCACAGACTGACATAGGATTAAGGCACAGTGTGGTTAGAATGCTGTCATTCAGAGAGAAAGAGTGAGTAATCAGAAGAAACACATTTGGATGATACAGTACCAAAGTCATTGGCAACCGTCTTGGAAAATCGTCTGCTTTTAGACTTCACTGGAAACAAGGTTTAAAAAGACAAATCAGATAACTGCAGCCATCTTACATGTGCTTGAATTTAAGGGGACATACAGCTTTGAACATTACAGTACCCTTCTCTATGAACTTCTGTTTTCGCTCATCATCTGAATTGCATGGTGAGGTAGATCCTACATGAAAAATAGCGGCAGTTGATAAAAAAATGTATTTCAAAATAATAAAATGGGGTTTTTTTGGTTTGTTTTTGCATGAAGGCTTACCTGATGTGGGTGATTTGCAGCGGTCCTCTGAGGTGTTCAATCCATCGTTGGAATCGCACAGTGCTGGGGGAGCCACAAGAGTTGAGAGTAAACATGTAAGAATTAGTCCTACTCTTGGACTACTCTTAATAAAGCTAAGCCATTTCCTACAGTTAAGTACATGTGGTGAAAATGATAAAGGGTCAGCAGTTTGAACAAGGGCAAGGAAAGCTACTGATAAAGTGTGGTAAATAAGCCACATTTGAGTCCACAAATGTGGTACAAATGTGTTGACTAAATGTGTCACTGTTTGTCTAGTAAAACAGGAGGCCAGGTTGAAAGATAAACTACCTGATTTTGTTCCAGAACCAATAAGGTGTAAAAAATTCCCACCAAGCTCACTGCTGGTGATTTTTTTTTCTTTTTTTTTAAGTCAATAGTGAGCTTTTGGTGGTGCTATGTCTAAATCAGGGAATATATCTTTATGGAAAACAAGGAAAGGCTTGTTGGGGAAAAAAATGATCCTAGAAGGGGGAAAATTCTGACACAACATGACTTACTGAAGTGAGGTGAGCGTAGTTTTTTCACAGACTTAGAATACAAGTTAGAAAGTCTGGACATGCAAGACGTCACATTTGGAATGTCTTTATCAAATCACAGAGAGAGACCGACAGTAAAAACAGTGAGACAGAAAAATGACTGGAAATCATAAGTACAAAAGAGAAGGAAGTCTCAGGGGCTTGCTGCTGAGTTTGTGATTACAATTAAATAGTAAAACTATTTTTCTCACACTGCATTCTTATAGTTCACATAAACTAGAAGTTGCTCTTTGTGGCAGCAGACCCAATTAAAAGAGACTTGAATCTAGCACCAGACCACTGAGACTGAAAAGAATGAATACAGACAGCGAATGAAAAGGTGATTAAATACAAAGAGAAAAATAAATGAAGTCAAAGAAACAACTAGGCAGGTAAATATGGCTTATGTACTGTTTTATCATTCAAACAAATCAACAGATAATTCTATTACAGCAGAGTAGTGATGATATAGCATCCACTCCGACTGCAAAGATCACTAACATGTTTTCTCCACCGTCTCTGCACTGTCCACATGAACAGATGGTGAATCTGTCAGTGAGGCCCCCTGTTGAGGGAGAGGAGCTACTGCAGGGGGCTGTGGTCATAGTGCGAAGCAAGAGCAGCTGCCAAGTGTCAGCCCTGCCCCCCAGCCCACCTCTGACAGGCAGACAGTATTTAGCAATGCAATGGAATATAAAGGTAAGTAGTTAATGAATAAAGCATTTATCTCAGGGAGATTAATGTTAGTCAGGGCAGTTAGTGTGGGTACTTAGCAGTGCCTTGAGAGTGACCACTAGGAAAAAATGAGGTATGGGTACAATTGTTGGAGTGCGTCTCACCTCCAGAGGGCTGTCGGGCTTTGCGTGGGGAATGAGGCTGCCTCTGGTAGGGGTCAGATGGGCTGTACAGCTCTGATGTGCCCATGTTTAGGAGCAGTGTTTTCTGGAGGTAGTCCACCACAGCAAGGCCATTACTGTTTCCAAACACGACACTGAAACACAGGGGAGGATGAGGGACACAATGTAATTAGGATTCACAGGCTATTTTTGCTCCTTACTCCAAGCTGTGATACAGGCTTTATTTACAGTTGCACTACATAAAATGCCTGGTTACTCCCTACTGCAGGACAGGATGCAATTAAAATATCTTGATACACACAAATTTTGAAAAAAACAAAACAAAAAAACACCCAAAACAAAACGAACACACAAGTCTGGGTATGAGCCGATGTGATCTCATGCTGGACGTAGTCACTTACAGGCCGTAGGAGGAGTTGATAGCCAGGCTGGTGATCTGCTGAGGCGGCTCCCCGCTCACCCACACCAGCTGGATCACCAGCTCTACCTGGTAGCCCGGAGATTGTTTCAGCGGGGAGCTCCGCACCCTGCATCAAACACACAGCAGGATGAGACGGCAGGATATGGTTCACACTGGAATGAATTATGACCCTTTGGGTAAGCTGCACTGACAATATCATCTTTTTTTTATTATTGTTATTTCCCCTTCCACCCTTTTGCTGTCAAAACCTTTTCATCATTTTTCAATATTTTTATATAGAGAAACATTTTTCCCCTGGTATACTGATGTGGAAATCATGAAGGATTGAGCAGATGGCTGAAAGGAGTGAATGGATGGCTCCATCACTTAAATTATATTTTTGTTTCAGTTATTGGTCGGTTCAGTAACAACCGGCTTCACACTGGGTCGGCCAAATTACAAGACTTTACAAGAATAACAAGATGTTATTGTGCATACTGCAAGCATGGTATATTGTCCCGGGGTCCATCAGAGGAGCTGTTGCCTGTGGAGGGCTGGGTGGGCACTTCAGTCTCCTGCGGGCTTGAGGAAGCTCCCGAGGTTGGCAGGGTTGGAGTCTGCTCCCCCCCTGGATCGGGGGAGTCCACGTCGCTAAACTCGCACTGCATCCGTACCTCCAGAAGCTTAACACAGGAGATGATTTGTCACAAAAAGGTTTGCTCCTCTAAAAACACCTGTACATGCATGTATGTCAGAAGTTTATCTTTTAAGTCTATTTATTTAAAAAAAGTAAAAGTGGTTTGTCTGCAGTCAAATAAAAGTTTCAAGATTGAGATTTATACTGTTAATATATGTCCAAAACTTTAGTACTAGATGTTTCTGCTGACACTGCCATGGAAAATGAGGTTTACCCACCTGCACAGCTTCGGTGGTGATTTCTTGCTTGCTAAACCTATAGACGATAACGTGGGCAGACACTCCTGCCACAGAGAGCATCCTGCTCTCGGGGCACCAGGATAGGGTCTGGATGGCAAATGGGTCCTCCTCTACTATATCTGTACTTGGCTTCTCCTCCTTACCACGAGCCCTCTCAAACACCTTGGCAGTTTTCAGCTTGTACAGCACTTGAAGCATTACTTGGAGGGGAGTGAAGAAAAAGAAAGATATAAGAAAAAGATATGATGATCCTCTCCAGCTAATGTATCCATGGCAATAATTCATGTGCTGAATTCAATATCAATTCCAGTGGGCTGCTCAAAAGCAGCGCTCTCCAAGATCAGTACTGTAATTTGACTGAGCATCAATAATTTCTCAAAATAATGCCATGGAGGGGAAACACTGTAGTGTGTACACATGCTAAAACAGCATAGCCAGCTGCTTAAAAGCCTAATGCAGCCATGGCAAAGGTCTGCAGCGTTAATCAATTGATCAGCCGTGTTTAAGCCTAAATCAATTTTTTAGCCGAGCAGTCATAAAAACTCTGTGTATGGGGCATGCTTTAAATACTTCAAGATAGTATTCACACTGTATTCAAGAAGAATGACAAATGTTTAAGGAGCAGATTAGGGATGTTTATGAAATACAACTTTGCAAAAACAAACAAAAAAAAAAGACTTACATGATTTAGCTTCTCTTCCACAGAATGACTTTGTCACTTTGCAAGCTAACAGTTCTTTACAAAATTAATATGAGTGTCTATTGCACTAGCTTTTATATTCTCATATTTGCAGCTCTCAATTTCTACCCTTTTCTGAGCATATGTATAATCTGGACATATGGAAATGTGTAGTAACATAGCACGAATTTTTCATTTGTATGTATTTAATTGTAACCTTCAATGGGACTGGAAATCTTCTATGGACTTAATCAAAATTTATTGTTGAAGAAAAAAACTACACCTAATGCTAATATGTCTGATAACATTTTAGACTTGAACATTACACACAACAATGTACACAAAACTACTCACATGCCGAAGCATCCCAAAATTTGATCGACCCGTCAGCATGTCTGTTTTAGGGGAAAACATGCAGAGAAAACATAAGAAAAAGAACAAGTCCTTGTCTTTGATACACAATGGTGAGTGTATAAAAATTAATTCATTTATTTATCAGTGACTAACCCTGTGATTATGATCTCTGGGTAACTCTGTGTGCCTTGGCCCCAGTTTCCTCCACTAACTGGCCATTCCTGTGAAAACAAGAGTAACACCTTTAAAAGATCATATGCAAAAATATTACCTCAGCGGGTTTTTTTATGTATTTCAAATAGAGGCTTAGATCAGTGCAAGGGTATAAAGCCATTTGAGTGTTTACAGGAGTAGAGTGGCCTCAGTAATTATGAAATGGAAGAAGTTTGAAACTGCCAATGTCCAATGCATCTTACAGATATTACACAGTTGAATAAATTACCTTCTTGCTGTAACCTTGTCTCTTTTGCCGACTGCCAACGGAGTAAAGTGCAGGTATAAGTTCAGCAGGGCAGTCAGCAAAGTACTCACAGCAGGTCACCGGTGACTCGTGTATAGTCAGGGGATATGGATTCTCAAATATTGGGTACCTGTAAGGAAAATGTGCCCTTAGTTTTGAAAATAAGACTTCCTTATCATGTAAGCACATCTGTCAACTTGAGATGTAAATGACAACTCATTTTACTGCCAATCATTTCTGATGAGTACTCTGACTGACTGACTGCCTACATTAAATGTCCTATGTAATGGTCTTGAGATTGTTAATTTTACAGTTTTTAATAGTTCTACTCAGCTTTTAAACATTTTCACATTGGAAATTTAATTTTAGTATCAGAATTTCTATCACACAGTTTGGAATTCTCCCCTCAAAACGAATAAACTATAGTCACTTGGGCTGCAATTGTGGTACCCAAATATCGACCATGTCCTACCATATGTTACTGCTTTAATGTTGCTGGTTTTTAAACTCAGCTGTTACCTTCAAAACAATGACAGTGGGCTGGGAGGTGATTTGTAGATTTGGGAACATAAGAATATAATGTTTTAAATCGAAAACAGTACCCTTTGGAGCAATAAAGTTATACTTGGACATTTTTTTTATACATTTTTTTATACTTTTCATACTTTTCATGGAACCTTTAAAGAATAGGAGTTGGTCAGATGTTAGTGACTGTGACAGCTCTTGTGTGTTCTATAAACATTTATGGTAACAACAGAAGAGATGGACTAATATTGTTTGAAGTCTGAAAAGTTTGAATCGTTCAGTTCTGACTGACATCGTCAATATAGTCAAATAATTAGCAGCATCTCTTGGACACTCTGTGATTGCTCTACAAAACCAATATTCTTTGATGCGTACCAAAAACACTCAAACTCAAATATATCAGAAAGTTAAATAATTACCCAATCTGTCCGAGGTCTATTACAACTAAATCCTTCTCGAGCAGGACCACCACAGCATAAGGCTCCTGAAAGTCTGGCAGAAAATACAGCACAAAATGAACAGGGATACTGATGTTATTTCAGTGAGCTTACACAGAATCAGAAACAAAGGAACAAAACCTGTCGAGAGAGGACTAGTGCAGCTCACCATTTGGATATGGAGTTTCACACAGTGTTAGGAAATCTACAATGGGGTAGTCCATCTCGAGGACGGCAGTGCTCTTTCCATGCATCACAGTCAGACACGCTCTCTTCCCCACTGTATCGTAAGACAGACCTCCAGACAGGACCATGAATGGGTCCCTAGGTTCACCAAAAAACACACACCGACATTTTAATTGTTCATTCAAAAGAATCCAGTTTGTTGTAAAGGGTGAAGAGCTACTACGTCTAATCAGTGGTAAATGGGTGAAGAGGGACACCAGAATTTTCACTGTTGTGCTTTCGCTGGAAATGATTTGGCCCCATTTTCAAGAGCCTCTATGAGGAGGGAGGAGCCTACTTTTTAATTATAATGATAACTATTATAATCCCCTGTCCTCTAATACCTGAGAAAAAAATGTAAGGGATAATTAGATCAGCCTCAGTGAAACTGTAAATTTTTATGACATGTTTTTAAAGGAGAGTTTTTTCTTTGTGACCTTGACATGTCAAGTTTTGTTCTCTTCAGATAATGATAATTGCGCTAATAGTGATCATAAAATTAATTTATTCAATGATCATGAAAAATAAAAGCCTGTGAGAACATAAAAAAAATAATTAGACAGGGACCGTCTAGCTTTCCACCCAATTTCCACCAGTGTAAGGATACCATCAACACGACTGGCCTGTTAGAGATAGTATATGCTTTTGTGATAGAATAACAGGAAAGGCCATTTTCAGTACAGGATATGGATTCAAACCAGAGTCAGTTAAGACACAGGATGGGTGGGGACTTGCTACCAACAAACTTACCCAGCCCTCGTTGTTTTGTACTCAACCTTCAGGATAGGCTTGCATGGTTCTGGCTTTTTTCCATCCTTAGGCTGCTTTCCTAGTGGAGGTCAAATGGCAAAAAAACAAAAAAAACAACAACAAAAAAAAACGGTTCAACTTTAATTTGCAGAGGAACAACATATTCTCCTGTACACATATGTTTCTACAATAGGAGACATAGGTGGCTTCAATTCAATATGCCTGAACAGTACAACTTTGACAGTTCTGACCATGTGGTGTGATGGTCTGCGCAGGCTTGGCTGGAGCTCGTACATTCCATGTGGTCAGAGTGCCATCTGAGTGGCTGCAAACAAACTGTTTACCCTCATGGTGCCAGGCGACTGAGTGGATCGCCTGAAAGACACACAGCAGCACATGATTAGGGTTTGTTACATAAAGCACATATGAATTTTTGCAGCTGTGCAAAGATAAATACGGAGATCTCATACGTATTTGCCTCCATCTTTAAAAAGACAATTTCTTGAAACAACTGGGCAGTGTAGTTTTTAGAAAACTGACTGAAACATGGATACATGGTGTATTTGTTGGGGACTATTTTTTGATGTGACCTAACTCACTTGGTGCTCTAGTGAGTATCTATGGCAGGAGGACAGTATATATGGGACCGACTCAAAATAAATACTGGTAATGATGTAACATGCCACCCAGTGCAAACGTGTGGCTTGTGATGTGTTGTTAATACTTTCTGAACAACACTTTAACACTGGCAAAGAAGAATAAGCAATATCAGGCTCTGCCCATATGGGGAATATTTGTAGGAATAATTCATTGATAGCTGTTGTCTTTTCATGGGATTTAATGACTAAGAAAAATACGATATCACCAGACCTATGCTTCGATCGAGCAAATGTGCTATCATTTCGATGCTTTGAGAAAATGCATCTCAACTTCTTGAGCCAGAAAATGAACATGATCAGATAATTTGTCAAATTCTTAATTGTCTCACCTTAAGTTATCAGCACAATAATCAGCAAAATTGTTTTATTTGATCCACTGAACATCATCATAATTACAGTACGTACATTACAGGAATTACGACTAAAAACACAGATTTCCCTTTTCTATGTAATCTCAAACAACAATTTAAGTTATCTGGTATGGAAGCCCCCTGAGACAGGACCAGCTATTGCAGGTTTCAGGCACATGTTCTCTCACAGGTGAAGGAAATGATAGAGTGTGAAAACCTAAGAAGAGCAAACATGTTACTGAGACAACGATGAACGAATGTACTAGCATCCTCGTTAGAATTGAGTGGAGAGGAAGTAATGTCTTACCTCATCATAATTGTAGCGGTAGTCAGCTTTTTTGGACTTCAAATCCCACAACACCACGACACCACACTCAAATCCAATCAGAAGCTGCAATAAGAAAGAGAAGCAAAGCACAGCTCAGCCGACTGCAATGGAAACACATTCTGCTCATATAACGGAATTTGGAGTTAACATTACTGTATTACCACTTTCTCTGAAGTTCAAAAGATGGATCATCTTTGGCAATACTTTGTGACGCGTTACTTTACAGGTACTGTAATTTCCTCATCATTTCCTAGCACATTTCTTTGAAATGATCTATGTAATTTGGTATTAACTATAGTGAAAATGGGCAAGTTTCACACATATAGCACACAGTATATATCAATTCATGACTATGTATACCAAAAAATTCTGCAGTAGTGTACATTTTACAAGCAGTGTTTGATTTCCAGAGGACTGTCCTTGATATAACAGCTTAAATGTTAATGACTGAAAAAAAAAACTCCTGTCCACCTGATCCAAGTGAGTAAATATCAACCATTTTTTTCCCAAAGTATTGATTTGTAAGCCTGTCTTTAATTGACAACTACACATAGAAAAACAATTTCTACTTTTTTTCCATGTTCCATGCTGTTTAGCCATGGCAACATCACTTGCTTAGCAGACTTAACAGGTGCAATGTACGCTTGGCCTATTGAAGTCACTGTTGGTGTAAAAAAAAACCCAACAGTATTAGTTTAGGAATAAACTTGTTCACTTTGATTTTGAGACTAAAATCTGATGCGTACCATCAGCATTTTAATCAGCTGAAAATATTCTATTATCATCCTCCACTGTAGCTGCATGAGCCATATTGACATTGTGCCATCTGCTCTTGAGTACTTATCTACAGGAAAAAGAAGAGTACAATATATTTAATTTTAAAAAATTACACGTTCTGTTTTACTCTTTGGAACTGAACTGTGTCTCTTTTGTACTGGCTATGTAGTGTTTGACCACCAGTTTACCTTTCCCTCATCCATGGGGTTATCACTGATGTGGACCACAGGGCCTGGGTGTGTCTTTGTGGATCTGTGGGGGGTTTTAAAGAGAAGAGACGCAAGAAAAAGGAGAGAGCGTGTGTAAATTTAAGAAAATTTGGGTTGGGTGGGTGGACTTGAATACCTGATGAGTAAAATGTATCTGCTGCATGTTGTCTAACACATCATTTCTAGCCTTTTAGAAAGAGCGAAAGATAGGGAGCCAAATTAGGGAAGGGCATTCAAATGAAGGCAAAAAAGAACAGTAGCCAGAATCTCTGGTTGTGCATGGAGAAATAGAGCAAGATTTTAAGATGGAAATGGGCATCTGTGCAGCAGAGAAAGAGACATATGAGAGCGACAGACAGAGAGGAAGAACAGGGTCACATGAGGGTCTATGAGAGATTATAGTATGTAGAGACAGCATCACCGTGGCAACCAGAGCAAAGGGGCATGGAGGAAGTGAGGGTCTGGCGTAAAGAAAGTGTTGTTGCCTCTGAATGCGGTCTGGCTCCGGTAGCTAATGATCTCATTGCTCCTGATGAGTCGATACAGTAGAAGTGAATAAAAGGAAGGGATGGACTGGAATATGAACTCCGATTGGTAATCATCACAATGTGGTACATTGTCAGTATGAAGATGTGTTTTAATAAACAATAATCATGATAAATTTGTCTACACAGTGTGTTTTCTTGTCTTAAAGGTTTAATTCTAAACAGCTGCTCACACATGAATTCCTACCAACAGAAAAGTAAGGTAAATGCCATTTTACTTAGAAAATAATGAGCATAAGCTGAGTTTGGAGAGTTTAACTACCACTGTGATCATTAAGACCACAGAGGCTGTTTCTGTCCACTGCAGGAGACCTAGAATATGAATCCATGAAGTTTGCAGACACCATAAACTATGAAGCAGATAAAAAAGACATTTCTATCAGAGATCGGACAAGTCTTCTACTAAGAAAAGACAGAATATTATGTTTTAAATTTCACACTATGGCAAAGAAGTCTTTTCTTTAATCATTTTCACAGTCAGACAGACAAAATCCATTTCCCACCTCCACTGTCTGTTGGTGATACATTCATCTGAGCTGATTGGCATACCTTGGTGTTCTGACACTTTCAACTCCCTGAGCTAAAACAGCAATTTATCAGATTTCACCAGCAGCCTCACACACACGGTTTCATACTCTACTTCCAATTTTAGCTGCCAGTCACTGTCTCAAATTATTTTTTATAGTTCACTGGTGGGTGCACTAGAGAAATCAATTACAATGAACAACTTCTACTGGTTTAGGTTTGAATTTTTCCTAAAAAATACTTATAACACGATCCATTTTCAGTTCTGTTACGAGAACAGACTCAGGTACTGCAATACTATTATAGCAAAGAAATTTCAGAAATTTCCTTTCAGCGTGATTGGTGAGACCTATTTCAACCATTGGACTCTACATTTACCTGCATGTGGCACCTGCCAGCTTTTATCTGAATGCTGCAGGAAATGCAGAACAACATTTACAGATGCACAGGATGTGATGTAAAATTCCTTGTGATCCTCAAAGTGGGCGTTTACGTGCGGGAGCGGGTGACATAGGGTAACACACTGGGGTTATCAAGTGGGCTCTTCCTATCACAGATGTTTGGCTGAATCAGGCAGCAAACACCTCCAGAAGTCATCACCACCTCCATACCGCCCTCACACGGATCAGAGCTACAGTATTCTCAGCTTGCAGGACACACTGTATCTGCAACCGCAGGCATCCACATTCCCTTACAGTTCAAAGTTTCCTGGTTGAGTGTCAAAAGTACAAGTGCAAAAAGAAGATATGCAAATGGAAAGTGAGTAAAAGGGGGGGGTGAAACAAAAACTCACAGTTCGATGGCTTTGTTCCACATGATGACGTAGCCTGAGAGAGTGAAGGACTCCACGTTGACAATGTGG
Source organism: Istiophorus platypterus (assembly GCA_016859345.1). Taxonomy (NCBI): domain Eukaryota; kingdom Metazoa; phylum Chordata; class Actinopteri; order Istiophoriformes; family Istiophoridae; genus Istiophorus; species Istiophorus platypterus. Next base: position 6,458,896 of record CM029120.1, read on the forward strand.
ATGTTTCCTCTTTCTGTGCCGATGTAAAGCCATTTGCTCTGGAAGGGCAGGTGGCAGTATGTGATTCTGCAAGAGGAGATCGGGGTCCATCAGCAACCAGGCTTTTCATTATCTCATGACTCAGTCCCATCAAAGAGTCACCCTTGTCCATAATCATGCCAGTCCAACTGGAAGAAGTAACGAGTGACTAAGATTTAATTACAAAGGCCTTGCTCTGTGTCACACTAATGAAGGCAGACTATATATAGACCAGTGGGGGGGAATAGCTAAATAGTGCTGTCTTTTCTCGTATGGTAGGAAGAAACGCTCAGTCATAAACCACATTTACAGTGTCAAATGTACTCGGGTGATGTTAACAGTTTTATTGTGTTCGTTTATCTGTCCGCACATCATATGCAATTCATCAGGTGACAGCTCATGTGATTTTAATTTAACACGGACATTTTCACTACTCTATTCCTGTCTTCTCTCTATATTACAAAACAACTGAATGACTTAACATTTACACCAATTACAGCTTTATTAATTTACAACCACATGGGGCCAAAGTAACAAACTGAAAACACAACATATCCATTATGTTATCACCTTATAAAGTTGTTATGGTAAATGATACAGAACCACATAAGCATTCATCCGGAGTCGGGTTTCTGTCCACCTGATGAATCCAATATTCGACATCCTGTTTTGGTCCCTGCCAGCTCCTGGGAAAAGATATCTGGGGAAGCTAGTTCTAATGGCTAACTTTGTCTGCAATTAGATGCTAGACAGGTGTGTATACAGTAGATTTATAGTTTTTTTATACATTTTTAAAACCCTTTTTGCTCATTGTTTCCTTATATGGCTAAAACATTTTCTTTTCTTTTTTTCTTTGGCTTTATCGTAATAGTTGATTTTGATAATAATATCAAAAGCAAGGAGCTAAAAGAGGCCAAAAGCTCTGTAGAGTTGAGAGTAACTAAAGAGATGGGGGATTATCCTTTCTGGGGCTCACCGCTATGACCGACACTTTCCACTTTAAACACAGAAATTTGATTAGTGTTAAAAACAAATAAAACAGATAAAATTTCTCATATTTATAAATTTGTCTAGAAAGCACTGGTGTTTTACCTAGACCTCAGGAATTCACATTTCCTGTGTGGTAGTTGTTGCATAATCACAGGGGGACACTGATGCATAATTTTTTTAAGATCTGATGGGAACACAACAGCTAATTATAGAGTGCAAAGCATGTGGCCAGCTGTGAGGGCTGTTTCCAACTTGTGCTCACACTTCACAGAGACACAGATGCAAACAGAACAGCAGTGAGCACATGTTACTGTACCTCTCCCTGTTGAACTTGAGAGAATGCAGGATAGCTGGGATTTTTTGCCTCAGGTTCCATAGGTGGATGCTGTCATCAGCTAAGGCACTCACCAGCGCCCCCTGCGGGGAGGGTCCGAGGCAGGTGTGTTATCAGCATGCACATAACATCTTGTGGCTTAGTATGGGATGCTTTTTTTATAACTGAGAAGGCATTACAGAGGCAAAGAACTAGCATTACTGTTTAATCAATTTGCTCGCTAAAACCATACTTCCTTCAACTTGTAAGTGATTCATGGCCTATAAACACTAAATAAACTCTAGTGTCTATGGTACCTGTGAGCATGAACATGGAAAGGCAGATGCAAGGGGACTGACAGGGAGTGAATGGGCGAGGAGGAGAAGGACAGAAGACCAAACAAGTACACAAGGGGCAGGTAATGGCAACAAACCTCATTAATCAGGAACTGGAGCTGGATGACAGCAGCGCCACTCTCATGCTGACAGTAGCACTCCACGCCGTTACGGCCAAAGCTGCGAGGTGGCTCAGTCAAAGAAAACTGGACAGCTGCCAGTGGAGTTCATCATGAAAAGTGGGGAAACGCTTTAAACAATACTGTAGATTACCTGATACAATAATACTGAGCAATGTTTGTTTAAAGAAGTGCTTGTGGATCACTTTTGAAATTTATTTTAGATGTTTTCATATAATTAACATAAAAAAAGGTTCCCATGCTCTTAATTTTTATAACTAAAGGTTAGTTGGTATTTTTTTTTGTTTACATTCCTAAACTGGGTCTGGAAAGAACTCTAAACAAATCAAACTAGGGAGTTATAATTAAAATCAGTAGGCCCTGTCTGCCTTATTTATTCACATGTGTCAGCCAATATGACAGCAGCATGATTTACCTCACTCTAACCTCTCTATATTAGACTGTTAAGTTCAGGTCAGAGGCTCCCTGCCTGGTAAATCTATCGATTAAAAAACAGCCGGGTCATCCGTTCAGCCACCAGTAGATGTCAGCCTTCAATTTGGACCAAAATTATTGCATGTGTGGCAAATATGAGACTGCAGCCACAGTGGAGCACTGCCACGTAGGCACCCGGACTGTAATGTGTCCCTGGAAAAACCTCCAAATACTTTCACAAATAGCAAAGAAATGAGAAACATAAAAAGGAAAAGGCTTTCTATTTCAACCAGCCTATAATCACTTTCACAGAGAGTAAGTGCATAGAGTCGTGCACACCAGCACAAAAGAAGGAGGAAGCAGCACAAGACCTAATCGTAGAGGTTATCTCTAGGAAGACAGATTGGCTGTAAAGACAAAAAGATGCACTGCTTCTCATACTCCTGATGTGATCATGTTGAAGAAGAGTTCCAAAGACAGACAGCTGTGTTTACTATCTGTGGCCACTTCTAGCTGACACAGCGTTATACGCCTCAACAGGATTAACCAAGCTGTGATCAAACAATCCCCCGTTGCCTTAAACAAACTAAGGTGGGGTTGATGGAGCCCGTTTCAGGACAGACACAACAGTGGGCATCACTTTTGCAGAAGGATGGAGGCAAAAGCACAGACTTTCAGACTTCGAGCAGGCGCCAGCCGACGGCTGTTGGCAACTGAACTCACATTCACCCCTGACCTTTCCGTCCAGTTTCAGCTCCTGGCCGTGCAATTTCTGCACGTTTGTCAGAATTATTAATGGATATCATGTCTCCCTGGGTCCACGATGGAGGAGGAAGAGTCATTAAGTCTTTTTTCGTAGCCTCTGGTCTTGCATAAACAGGAAAAGCGTGGAGGTCTAAAGAGCAAAAATGTTCATCTGTAGTGCTGTTGCTCACTCATATTGCTAACATCCAGCAGAATCACTTCAACAGCCTTATCGCTGTTGATATGATGTACTGTTACAGCCCGTTTATTTTTCTGTGAGAGTCAACTCATCAGCCTATGTACATGGGAATGTTTCTAGAGTTTGAAGTAATTCTTTTGCAATGTAGGTTAATTGTGCGGCCAAGACACGCTACTTTCTAGGCTAGCAGGAAATAACTAAGATCGACCTCAAAACAAGATTCTGTAACCGTGGTGAGCAATTGAGCATTCTGTTGGAGCTTCCTTTCATGCGTCATGATCAAAACATTTACTACGATCATTTTAGCTACAGGTACAAACTACGTAGTCTGTCAGCTGGGACTACTTGCGCCAAAATACAGTATAATACGATATAATTTCAGAAGCTGAAAACAAGCTTCTGGGATAGTGTGAGCACAGGAAGCTGAGTCACACTGCTCAGCTGTGACTGAGAACTAACAACAGATCTTGTGATGAGGGAAATAAAAAGTAAAAAAAAAAAAGTTCATGTCACATATGCTGGTCATATGGTTGGATTCAGATGACATATGCCTACTCCCTTAAGAGTTTAAACAATTAGTCAATTAATCAATCCATCGTTTGTCATGACATTAATTAGCATGCGTTTTTTGAAAGACATTTTCAAGCAAAAATTGCCAAACATTTATTGGTTCTGCTTTTTCAAATGTGGAGATTGGCTGCTTTCTGAGAATTGAAAAAATAATGTTTATATAATAATACAATAATATATAACATAACATATAACACTACATAATTGATCATGAAAATATCTACAACTATTCTACATTCCATGTGTCAGATGCAATATGTATTATCTATTACACATACTGCAGTCCAAATCTGCTAAATTTTGATTTTATATCAGTAACCAATATTGGACATGTTGCTCTCTCAACCGTTACAAGGATTTTCACTTCATGCCTACGAGTTCGAAGCAGAAAAAATTCATACACCTCGAACATCAACACTCCCTTATTCTTTGGTAAACCAGCGTGGTTAACCACAGCATTTCAACACCAGCGGGGTTTCTTATGAAGTCAAATGATAGTCATCAAGACAGGAAGTCGCCTTTATCATGTTATCTTACAAATGAAATGCAGAAAATGTTCGCTGCAGCCTTTCTAAAAGTCTAGGTTAAGAAATGTTGGTGCTAGAAGAAGAGGAAGTACCTTTTTCATTGGAAGTTCATCAAGACAAACAACTGACTTCCAACATGACCAGTCAGCTGCAGAAGTACATTAAACTAAAATGCAAACGAGTGATGCTTCCAATGTTGCACTTCTTAAAAGATTAAGCTTTTTACCATAACCATGCAACTCCAAATTGTTTTCAATTGCTAAAACCCAGGGCAAGTTTGCTTTGTGATGGCCAAAATTTAAGGTTATGGGTATCGGAAAGAGCAGGGATCTGTCTTAAGTAACACGCTGATTAAAACACTGTAGTAGAGACACATCTTGTAAAAGCAGACATTTATTGCTTGTAGACACCTCATTGAGCTTATGTCTACTGAGCTGTGGCAGTGGTTCCAAACTCCAGGGGCAATGAGGTGGATCAATACAGCCTGTCTTTTGATAAATGGACCAATTGCCTGAATGACAGTAATCCCATCAGCTCCACCTTGCACATTAAGACAACATGGAAGCAGTGTGTGTTCTCTGGGAGTTGCCCTGTAAACACAACACTCTCTTAATCTGGAGAGTGGATAAAGACGAGGATGGAACCACTACGAATGAAAATCTAAATAAAGCAAATAGGCCTCCCGAGCAGGATATGAGCACAAAGGGAAACCCTGTGTTTATACACAAACAGGCCAACCCCTAAGACAAGTTGTGAACAGCACAACCTGGATATTACTGGACTATCACATGCAGTGTTTGACAGCCTAGAATGCAGGGGCATTTTGTTGCCGTGACTCACGGAAGCTGCTTGGTTTGCTGTAAAAACATTTTTTTTTTTTTTTTTTTTTAACCCTGAACACAAACAAATACAAAACTGACTCCCAACTGCCCAAGGGGCCATACAGAACTGTAGCAGCTTGACTGTGCGTGTGTTGTGCAAGTCCAGTGATGTTTGCAACAAATATGAAGTGGCATCCTGGCACAGGCTGGGCCGCACAGTTGATGAGGTTGGCTCCTCGGCATATGGCGGAGGAGCTGTTCCTGCTACTGCAGAGATACCACTAATGAGCCTGGGTGCTCCAGGAGAACGAGGCTGCGGGCTGCACAGAAACATATCCTAGCTAGTGCCCTCCGCTTTCCCTCTGTGTGGTATGGATTTTCTTTTTGTCGTGCTTGGTGACAGCAGGCAAAGACCGGTCACTTGCTGTCTGAATTCCCCAGACTTTGTGGAATGCTGGAGGGTAGCTCAGTCATGTGACGTATGCAGAAAGGATGTCAGGAAGTTAGACATGGTGGGTCTACTGTGAGCTGTCGTTATGTGTGTGTGTGTGTGTGTGTGTGTTTGCAGAAGAGGGAGGAGGAATTAAAAAAATGAAAATAAAAATATACTGGAATCAGCCAAGCTTTACTTTCCTTTTGTGGCTCTCTTCATTTTTCAATTTCATTTTCGCGTGAAAAGAAATAAAGGATACAGCCGCAAAGCTCCAGTCTGAGTCCCGATGGCCAAGATTTTCTGCACAGGGTCAAAAGCCATTGAAGATGGTTGATATGGAAAGCCATGACGCACAGTCTGTGGGAAAGAACAGAATTTATATCAGTCAGCTAATCAATCATCTGCTACACAGTCAAGCTGGCATTAGTGGAGAAAAAAAACATTATCATAATCTCCCAGAAATGTAATCCATCAATGTGGAAAATTAGTCTCGTTATCAAAATAAATTAGATAAAGCACAAACAGTAGCGCGAATGGGGTCTGGAATATTTTTCTGATATCCGCCTGGCATGTGTGCAGGCTCAGTCCAGTAAAACATGAGTAATATATTAATTTTATTGATCTAAGCCTTACATTTGCACTTCATTACCAGGATCTTGCAGTGCCACAGCCACCAAAATATTATCATCATCAGGAATCTATAACTCAATTGTGTCGGTCTAGAAACCCTTGCCCAGTCATCCATGAGCTCTGCTCAGCTCGCAGCAGGATTATGTAACAGGTAATGCCATGGCCCTGTAACCTGGGGGACCTGACCTGTTCTGCTCCCAGCTGGGGCAAAGGCTGGTGAGCTGGCTCACTGAGATGTTCAACACTTTTCACACAAGTGAAACCTTTCCTGCCAGACCTAACAGGCTGGATTATTACACCGTGCACAACTCAAAATCTTTTTTGGGCAACCAGTGAAGCTGGGACTTAAAGGACTGCTTTACGTTTCTCTCCAAGTCGGTTTTAAAACAACTTGTGTGCCGATATGTACGCTGAAACGGTTGGTCCCTCTAATCATTTCTCCTGTTTGAATTGGTCCTGAAGAGAGCCCTTCTTAACACAACTTTAATGGGAGTGCTAGGGGGCAAAATCAACAGTTGTTGACGGGTGTAAAAATGCATGCCAGTTTACCTGAAGCTAATATGAGGCTGCAGCGGTCTGAGCTAGACAGAGGAGGTGGATCTCACCAAAGTTACAGACTTTTTAGTGAAAATTTGGCTTTTTTCCTACAATCCTTGAAACACAAAGAGGGAGTTTTGTACTAAAATGACTGTAACTTTGAGAGAAACCCTCTTGACTTGTCTATCTCATATAAAAGCTTCATAGTAACTTCAGCTGCACTAAATACCTTTTTACCCAAGATGGAAGATGTATTCAGATCTTTGACTACAGTACCAATACAGCATCTTAAAAAATACACCATTACAAACAAGTCCTTAATGAAAAATAATAAATTTCTGACCAAGTTAAAGCACATAAGACTGGAAGCTAAATGCACTTCAAATCAAAGTGTAAGTACTTGTTCCGGGACAGAGGACAGAAGAAAACCCTAAGTTCTTATGCACAAATTTGTGTTCATTTCTTTAGGTTTTTCGTCAGTGTTTTCGCGTCGTTTTGTAGACTAATGGATTTCTGCCCCCCTTTTTGGGCAACAAATAGTTAGTTAAATACATCTCTTTCTGAGAAGTTTGCCGTCTGAGTGGAAATCAACAACAATGCATAGACATCTGAAATGTCACAGGGGCTCCAAATACACACTGCCTTTTTGCGAGAGGTCACAAGCCAAACACATGAGACACCACTGGGTTAATCTTTAACAGTGTGTTGTACTGTATTTCATAAGCTTATTATACTTTTCTTTAAAAAAACTTAATCTGAAAAGTAACTGGTAACTATGGCTTTCAATTAAATGTAGTGGAATAAATAGCACAATATTTGCCTCTAAATTGTAGAGGAGTAGAAGTGTAAGGTCGCATAAAAAGGAAAACACTCAGCACAGTACCTGAGTAAATCTACTTAGTTACTTTCCATCGCACGGGAAAACATTGCATGACATTAAAAAATCGTGTTAGGACTGGAGCTCTCCAGAATGAACGGTTATTAAAGCAACCAAAAAACTCCTCTGATGTACATTTGGGGCATGTGAGTGTTGTTGTTGAGGTTGGCTCGAAAACGAATCGATCTATCCTATAACTCAAAGTCCCTTCTTTGACAAACTGCAGGGAGCTGATGAGAAAAAACTAAGAAAAAACAACAACAACAACAACAACAACAACAAGAAAAAACAAAACAGTGACTTGAGGCGACGATTCAGTGCAATGCAAACAGCCAGGGATGGTGCTGTGACAGCCGGCGGTTAAATGTCATTCCCTGATAATGTCACCGTAGCCAGAAGAGGCACTTTAATATCTGGGCTGCAGTTCTGGTTCCGATTCGGGTGCTGCGTGCGTACGCTCATGTTATTACAGGTCCCACCGAGCAGTGCTGATGGAAATTAAAATATATCTATATATATAATAAAAAATATATATATATAATAATAATAATATATATGTATGTATCGGTCAAGCCGCTGTCATCTGACCGTCAGCGGGCGAAAACAGTCCGGTAACGCCGGCTGCTACCAGCGTCCACCCACCTTGCACAGCTGAAAATGCTCCGACTGGAGGGTCTCCTGAACAGCATCGTTTTCCCGGGGAGTACCCGGCTGAGCGGCGGAGGACGAGGAGGAGGACGCCGCCGTCAAGCCGTCCAGCACCTTCCTAATGTTGAACTTCTTCATTTTCCTCCAGCGCAGACGAGACGGTTATGAACACAAAACAAAACAAAAAAAAAAAAAAAACAAAACAAAACAGAAGAACGGCTCAAGCCAGCTACCATAAATTGGACAGAGGGAGGGTAGCCGCTAGCTAGTTAGCCGAAATAACGCACAGTTAATATCTTTCTGTATCCATCTCGCATGTTACGGAGGGTGTTGCCAGCCCGCTCCCCGAAAGCAAACGAGTCACGAACATGGATATAGCGAGTCCCTTCCCGTGCGAGCGTTAATCCGCCATTTATGTGCCCAGCTTTGAGCGTTATTCGATCGGGATCAATCGTTTCCGTGAGCCGTTCCCCCCCCGCCACCAAGCAGCCAGAGGCTCAGCGGGTAGCAAACCGGCTACGGAAACGCGGCGAACTGCGGCGGGGATTGAGTCTGCGCCGCGCGGTCACCCGGATGCAGGGCCGGCGTCACGGTGGATCCAGCGACCTGTCAAAATTATGTGGACCTCGATGGGCGACGTCGGCCGCCTCGTGTTTATAACCGCAGGGGAATCGTGTATTTTGATAGATTAAATAAATAAATGAATAAATAAATAGATAAATAAATAGATAAATAGATAAATAAGTAAAAGGACATCATAAGAGGCTGTCTCTCCATGCACAGAAGGTACACAGTCACCAGGAAAATCTGAATATAAGAATATTATACTTAGAATTACAAAGTTATTGAGAGAATTAAAAACAGATGAGATTCATTTTATGTAAAAAAAAAAAAAAAACAAAAAACAAAAACCAACATAATCCAGGACATCATTATAGTCTGTCATTTTCACTTAAAACATGTAACGTAGATGCACATAAGACAAGGCATACAAAGAAATTAAAGTGGCAATATTAATGTTAATTAGCAGAAATACGGACTAATTAAGACAACACTTTTGCTGCATTATTAGGCACTAGTTGAAACATGCAAAAGCAAAAGCGCAGACATATATTGTTTACTGTATGTGGCAGCCCCCCCCACGGCGCCCAGAAACCAATCAGTACTGGAGCTGAAATGATTAGCTGACTAATCAGATGGTCAATCGACAGAAAATTAACTGGCAACAAGTTTGAGCAAGCAAATATCCCCAAAAATTCATCTTCAAGACGGAGGACGGAGGAAGGCTCGTCCCTGTTGATGTTCTGCTTCAGTGGTGCAAATTTCTGGCAAACATGTGACGCATCAAATTATGTCGACAGAAGTGATATGGACTAAAGCTGGGGCTTTTGGGAGCCCCTTCAGGTCTGAGGAACCTGAGCAATTGCCTGCTTTGCCCAGTTTGTAATCCAGTGGTTCTTCGTAGGCCACACATTTTGATAGCTCTTATCATTTTAACTTTATTTACCATTGCAGTACAAGTACTTCTACATATAATGTCTCATTCTGTCATGTTGGAAATATAGTGTTCATCAAAATTTACTGTTAAATGGGCTTAAGATAAGGTGGGTCCTTCTGTCTGGTGGAAAAAATATATAAAACAATGGTTGTGTAACTTAATGGCTGATTCCATTAAAAATCTAGACAATAAGTAGCCTAATTTTCAAAATAACATTATCATGTAATGTGGAAATATATAGTACAAGAAAACCATTTTATGATTTAACTTTTAGATACACTTGATTTTGTTTGAGCAACCCCAAATCCCCAGATACTTTGTCATAATCCCAAAATTTTGTCACAACTATGAGCTAAGAGATAAAATCCCTGTAACTTTGGTAAAAAGAAATGGACATAGGAACCTGCAGTTCACAATTTCAGGTAGTTTTGAGGCCCCCTATTGGCTCAGAGGTCCTGAACAGGCCAATGCCTCAGTTTGGGGAGAGAAGGAAAAGCTGCCCTTGCGACAACTAACAAAGACTAAAAATAAATAAGTAATAATGCTAGAGCAGTGAGTGAAACATGCTATCATTTCTGTCTGGAGCCAATAAAATTGCAGACTACAGATATTTCCCACAGAAATTTGACAGGAGTGTAATCCTTTTGCAAATGATCAAGTTCCCAATTCATAATTCAATCTATTGTGTGTGTATGAAAAATAGGCCGTATTTCCTCCATCCTCTTGTTCCCCGTGGAGGAAAAATGAGGTTACTTTACCTCCACAGAGAATAATAAAACTAGAATATCTGGTGAGATAAAAAACAGAAAATCTGGTTAAATCATAACTGTTAGGATCTGTCATTTTAGGAAGTCCATATTTTTTTTACTGGCTGACTTTTCTTTACCGATTCAGGAACTGTCAGGAATTAAGTGCAATCCTCTGAATAATACATCTGAAGCTTGACTATTGAACATCTGTAACATAGTATGCTATTTGTTTAATCCCAAAAGTGTTTTATAATGAAGTAAAACACGTGACATTTAGATTAATACTTATTATTTACTCTGTGACAGTTTTTGTACAACATAGATTTAAGATATTGAGAAAAAAGTAAACAAACAGAGGATTAAAAAAACAAAACAACTCCTATCTCTGATGAATTTCCAAAAAAATATTTGTCCCATAGTCTATTTCAGTTGACGTGGGGTTAACCTGTAAATACTAGGCCTAAATCATTTTGGAAAGTTTTATTATAGTCATAGAATGAACTGCACTACAGTGAAAACTGAACCTGGGCTATGTTTAAAATTTACTTAGTCATGAATTTTAATAAAGAAATGTATGATACCATATATTGTGCTGCTTCATTCCAGGTTTAGCTTCTATGTTATATCTGTATGTTGATCATATTCCACATGTAGAACATACTGTACCGAATGCTTCTCATAACTAAACTTAATTACATCTATGTTGGGGTCCAAGTAATATATCTTCAGTGTGTGTAGTTCACATTATAAGGTATGACAAAAGAAACACAAAAACATTCAGATACACACAAGCTAAAAAAGAAAAAAAATAATTTTGAGGTCCAAGACCATAGATACAACCAAGTATACCAAAGTCATGGCTCAGATATAAACACTGGTGGTTTTAACGATCTCAGCAATAGTTTATGATCTGCAATTGGCCATAAATTTACCTTGCTGAGTTTTTAAAGCCTTGTTATTACAATTTAAAAACAGAAAACTGTGAGAAAAGAAAATGGTAGCTTTTTTTAAAAAGCTGGTTAATTTTTTTTTTTTTTTAGGGAGGGCGGGGTTGCACGGAGAGTTTCGAACCCCTAGTATTTCTAAAAATCCTGACTATATCCTAAATAAGGTCAAGGTATCTAATTTGGTTTCTAACTTTTTTTTTTTTTTTTAGAAAAGTTTGAGATAAAAATTCATGAATGCCCAATTTTATAAAATTCTTGGGGTAAACCCTTTGATATTGTAAAATCAATTTTAAAGCTCAGTCTGCCATTTTCAATGGGTTGGAAAGATAGAAATTATGCAATATTTCTTCATTAGTGATAGAGAGTAACCAAATATACACTGATCAGCCATAACAGCAGTTACCCGGTTTTATTGTGTATTTGTGTGTGTATATATGTATGTATATCTATATATACATAAATACACACACACACACACACACACACACACACACACACACACCCCCAACTCAGCCACAACATGGAAACTGGCAACAGGTTTTTTATGTTGTGGCTGATAGATGTATTTACTCAACTAGTGTGTTTATGCTGCTCTGTGTTATATCTCCTCTCCAACATTTTTTGTAGTGTTACATTGCAGTATGACTACTTTTACCTGGGCAAATGATAGGAACATTTTTTTTCTCGCCTGCTAATAAACAAAGTTGAGGATCTAAGATGTGTTAAGCTGCCTGCACATGAATAAAAATGAAAACGAATTTAAAAACAAACAAACAAAAAATAAAGACAAAATGGTTTTCGCATTTAATAATTCTCTATTCTTCTTGTTTTGTGAAGTGTAGTTGCATCCCAAATCTTTCCTCAAGCACTTTAATTCTCTTTGCACATGCATGCTTTGTACACTAGATGGCGGAGTCTACCAACCTTCAACCATCCTGCAGTCTGAGCATATTTTTTTTTGTGTTGTCCTTATTGTCAAAGCTCAGCACCATGGACAGTAACACATGAATTCCTGCCAACAATTGGTCTCCTTCATGGTCCAGAGTATGATCTGTTTTTAATAATTAGGTTCATTCACATTCTGCCATTTTTGCTCACACCCAGAATTTCCCATTTCGGTGCAAGAGGAACCCAGGCACATCCTAAGAGTCTGTTTAACGTACAGAATGTCTGTGCAGTAAAATCCCCATCTGGTATTAATGTCTGCCTTTCACAGACAGCGGACGCTTAATTAACACAGGCCATCATAAAATGGGTCACTGAAGACACAGCGAGAGACCCAAAGAAGCACAACAGGGTTACACATGGAGCGTCACTCTTTATCAACCTATTCACAAGTTTGACTAAATTGAAAATTTCATGCAAGCATGAATATATGAACAAAGCTGCCAGAGAAAATGCACACTGGAGGGCAGATAAAATAGGGCAATATCAATAATGCACAAGTAATGGGATCTGTTAGAGGGAGAGCACGACTCCCACTCAGACTGTCACATTTATGAACAACAAGTTAAGAGGTTGAGCTCTTGTGTCCGATGTGAAAAAAGTATTGGGGCCAGCAACCCTGTTTGACTCCTGTATTCAGGTCTCTAGTATCTGGGGCAATTATATATAATTAGCAGTTGTGTTATACTTTTTCGGTCATTTTCCCTCAGGCACGATTGCCACATGAGATAAATTACCTTTTGTGTTGTAACTCACTTGATCAGCAAAGTTTATATATGCTGGCATAACAAAGCGATATGGGGGTCTTTGACACGCAGGGTATCACAAGGTTAAATATAAACATTTGCATGACATACCTGGATAGAGCCTGAATTTGGACAACAGCTACTGTGTATAGGTGCCCAGAGGCAAGATGTAGAGCAGTTCCCTAGATGCACAGCAAGGACACCGAAAAAGTAAAAACCACAGGACAGTGAAGAATAGATCGGCGTGCAAAATACCCTAAGTAATATACACTATATCAGTGAACATAAAGAACAAGGTCCCCCAATATCTACAAGAAAACAGATCACTAGATCATATCTCTTACTTAGTGATGGGTAATCAAAAATCACTTTAATCTGACATTATTTGCATGGACAGCATCCCATTGCTTTCAGAATGTAGTTTTAGTTAGCCCAGATGCACAAATTTTAACTTGAGGATTTTAATTAGTATGCAGTCTTTCATTCAAATGTAATGCAATGTGTAAATCTCCCTCTGCTTCATTAAAGCACAAAAGATTAAAAAGTCTGCCTGTTCAATTTTGGTAGTGTTATTAAAACAAATAAGATTACCTTTATTTTGGAGGATAGCTCCACACCAGCCTTCCTCAAGATTAAACTATGCCACATGGCCTGGAATGTGGACAGGGCTCTCTATATACATATGAATTACAATAACATCTGGCTCCACTCCTGTTGCACCTGATTAAGTTTGATCAATGAACACAATACCACAGACAATGATGATAATAATCAGAGCACACACATGTAAATATAATTTTAGATTAGAAGAAATATGCCAATTAAGAGGCTCTCATGATTAAATCAAAATGGTTTGGAGCTTAACTTAAAATATAATTAACTGGCACTGGAGTATAAAAATAAAGCTTCTAGGACATGTAACAGATGTGGATAATTTCACTCAGCAACTTGCGTCATATGTAAGGCTTTTCTGGTACTTTTAAATTTGTGACCACAGTAGAAATTGGAAGACCAAATAATATGTCTAAATTTGCACTGCTCAACAGTGACGCAATCTAACTAAAAGTAAAGTACTGTTATTAGTGTAAGTAATTACTGAAATTACTGTGAGTAATTACTTTACCTGAGTATTTCCAAAATTTGCAACTTAATGTTTGAACTTCAGCACAGTTCAGAGGTAAATGTTTTCCTTGGTTCTCCAGTGCATTTACTGCACAGCTATTGTTACTTTGCAGGCTGAGATTTTGCGTACTAAACCGACCACCCAACATTATTTGAAGTGATTAAAATCCCCTCCTCAACCAAATACAACACTGAAATGCTGCCTACACACTGCTTCTCAGATACTTTTAGTAATATAATGCATAATGACAGAACACTGACAGAGCTTCCTTCTCTTCATAATGAGTAATTTTAGTTTTTATACAAGTTCAGTTTGTGGATAATTTCTCTGTACTTTTACTTTAATAAAAGTACAGCTTTGAATGCAGGGCTTTCACTGTAGCTGAGTAATTTTAAATAGTTGTATTGCTAGTATACTCAAGTAAATGATCTCAGTGCTTTTATCAACACTCCTTTGGTCACTAATATAAAAAAGAAAAATATCATCATTAGTAGTCAGTGCCTGCCTGATACTTCAACTCGGTTTCTCTCTGCATCAACAAATCTAGATGCAGCAATCCCAAAATGCAGTCATGTCAGAGTTGCTTTGCCTTTACAAAAAAAAGGCCTTTTGTAATGTGTTGTCTATTAATGACTGTACAATCATACAGTAATTGTTTTTTCATTTTAGCACACTCACTAACACACTCATCCCTGGGTGGTGCGTGCAGCAGCATGGTACATTTTCACATATTTCCTCCCTCCCCTAAAATCAGGTCATGCTGATAGCTTTCCTCTGCTATTGGCCATATCTAGCCAGGCTGCAATGCTTATGCACGGTTCTTAGCTCATCTCACTGTGAAGTGATTACCAGATAATTATATGCATGGGTTGCATAACAGACAAGTAACACTTGGGGCTGGGATTGAATTGTTTATAGTCATTTAATGAGGAATCTTTGACAGCTCAAAACATAAAGATGTTAGAGGACATTATTTTTCTCTCTCTTGCTGTTACTGCGGTTTGAGAAAAATGGCAGTTATGAGTGTTTTTGCAGTTTCTGGGCCTCTTAGCATAGTAGGTCAATCACCAGTGCGTCTTGGTTCCACAGGGAGTGTCACACACATTTCCCAGCAGGATGCGTGTCATGCTGATCCGTTTATTAGCCTGCCTGTATCAGTGGATTATCAGAGAAATGAGCTCAGTTGTCTCCGCAGAGGTGTTTATGAGGCAGCCCACACAATCCACACAATATTGAGAAAAACTGGCAAAGCAGGAATATGACTTACTGACTGTTGGAACACAGGCTCATAGGCTCTGTGAAATACTAACTTCTGTGTAGAGGCTGTGGGTTTGTGATTTGGTATCAAAATTGGGTCTTATTAGAACGTTTAACTGGGGGCAGCCTTTGTTTGGCTCTTTGCCTCAGAATCTCTTGTCACTCGCAGCACGATGGCTGCTGGCTCTGTCCCTCCCTCGGAGCCTGGTTCACTTTGATCCTGTCCCAGTGGTGCTCTTCACTGGACAGCCCAGTGTCGCGCAGCATCATTTGCTTGACAAGGAAGACACCTGCCTCATCAATATTGATGTTTTCCTATAAATGGTGGGAGAGAGTATGATTTAGAACATTGTGTATACATCTGTTGAGTTAAATGTTTTTGCTCAGTGTTTGAACCTTGGCTGGCTGCAAGTTCTTCTTTTCTGTTAATATTTGAACACATTTTATCAGCACTCATTTTAGCTGTAGTGTTGAGGTTCACACATCAAATAAAGTATAACCTCATGCTATTCTAGTTTTGAGACACAAGATCGATTGATAGTTTTACTATCAGGAGGCAGGATGCAAATTCAATGCTGCAAATTAAAATTTACCAAAAGAATAAATCAACAGGAAAACAAATAACAAGTAACTCGGTCGGGCAATTCATCAACCAATCAGGGGTTGATTCAAACTAAAGAAAAGGGTAAGAGAGTATAAAGCTTATATTATTGAATTGAACCCTTGTACTGTGAAAAAATGTAGTGAAGCTGATCAGCTTCCTGTTTCAAAAAAGCAAAACTACCTCCTATATATTTCCATTTTTCTACTATATAATGAATCAATTTAAACCATTGCAAATGTAACAGTGAGACTATGAAACCTTTGCTTAACAACCTTTGCTGAGCAGTGGCCATAGGTCACATTTAATGGATAACATTCTGACAAAGTCAGTCATTCACCAGTGCAAGCTATGTATCCCCAATTTTGGTGATTTTTGATCATTTTTAGATCTTAAAAAAATCTCCTACTTCTTGAGGCTTGATAAACCATTTAAGACACCAATGTATTATCTGAAAATGCATTGCAAAACAGGGTTGCAATGAATTGAAGGCTAAAACATAGTGCAACAGTAGTATAGGTAGAGAAGGGTCACAAAGTGACTTTTTTAAAGTCAAACATAATAGTAATAATAATAACATCTGCCTAATGTTGGCTATTATTAGCTGAGATTAACCATCACAAGGTTGCTATTGATACAAGACCAGGTATCCGAGGGTATCAAATTGAGCAAGAGAACATATTCTGGCTTATAAATTTAACTTTTCATTCTAAAACAAGAATGAAAGTATAAAAAGGTAAGGAGGATGCTTATAAATGCTTATAAAGCTGTATCTAATCAAACATATCTCTTTTAACACATTTTATTTTTCTCTTTATTGCACTATGTTGTTTATATTGTACTTTTACAGTTAGTTTTTTCGTCAGATGCTGTAGAGTTCTGCATTCTGTAATAAGAAGTGTTAAACATCTTAATGGGTTAATCGCTAATTGCATAACCCTGAGGACACATAAACCTCAGGGGCAAGAAATTACCTTTATCAAGGAAAATCCACCAAGGTATTACGAACATATATACAGAAATGAAGTAATTAAATTTCGTTTTTATTAGATAATAATAATGGACCAGGCTCGGTTAAGGTTGTACTGATGGTACATTTGTAATCAGATTGAAAAAATGCAAAGTGATCCTTACATTCTGAACTAGGGGTCATTCTTGACTCTATGTTGAAATTATTTTACTAAAATAATGATGACAAAAGAAAAGCAACTTCATCCTCTTGCCCCATTCAGGCTTGACCCAGCTAATATTGGCTTTGAGAAACATTTGCATCTCCCTAACTACTACAATTGAAACATTATCTTCTGTAACTCTGTAACGCAACACACACCTTTGCGGAAGTCTCAAACAAGCCCATGACGCTGTTTTCTTCACAGAAGCTGTCCAGAGAGGACACCGGGTCTCCGTCCCGCCTTGTCATGTCACATTTGTTGGTTGGCAGGACCACAGGAATCGGGCATCCACTGTCAAGACAGACTTTGCTATCCAGGTCCTGCTTCCACTCTGCAGCAGCCCTCAAGGTGGAGCTGCTTGTAATGTCAAAGACCACTACTGCTCCCACCGCCCCTTTTTAGTACACCCTGGACATCTTCTTAAAATTCTCTTGGCTTTGACAGAATAAAAAATATTATTGGACTGTTCTTTCTCCTTATGTAACAAGTGAGAGACTAACAACAGTAATTTTCTGAAATAAAATAGCATGTTTCCATGGACACTGGTTAGGATCAAAATTAGGTCAGAGAAAACAGGCTGCAGTCTTACTTACTGCAGTTTTCTCATACTCGTACTGTAAACTTATACATCAGTTAAAGTCAAATCATAGCAGGATTTATCAGAATTTGAAAGTCATTTTTACAAATTGGATCTCTTGCGTGACAAATTTGAAACTTCAATTTTAAATAGATATTTTTTTAAAAAGCTTTGATTTTTATTGTCTATAGTTCATAGGGATTAAATATACATACATATGTGTATGTGTGTGTGTGTGTTTTAGGTGTCTGCCTGTCTTTCTACAACCAATAATTGTATTGAATTCAATATAATACATTGATTTAAAATTGTGTAGAATAATGAGATTTAAAGTTGAATTAGAAATGAATTACAAATGAATTACAACTGAGTCAAAAGCTTAGATGGCAGTCTGCTTAGCTAGTTTGGTATTGGCTGGGTTTTTATTCACCAATACAATTTCAGTTAGCTATTGCAAATTTACCAAAATATAATTTTATCAAACTTGATATGGTTCAACTGCAGATAACATCCAGGAGGAAACTATTAAATACCTTTTTTAAGCTTTAACTGCTGCAGTTTGATTTTTAGCTCTGTTTTGCAGTTAAAGCAAATCATACAGGCTGTTTTCACAGATATTGCACATTTCTATGCCCCTGTCGTCTTTGCATGAAAAAGAAAACTATCACTGTGTTTTGGCTTTGTAGGGCAGGTTGAGGTACTGCAACCATGACTTTGTAATCTTGACACTCACCTGCAATATCCCAAAACTGCAGTCTCACCACTGTGCTGGCATCCCATTCAAGTGATTTTAAAGCAAAGTCAACTCCAACAGATGCTTTATATCTTCCATCAAAGTGTTTTTTTGACATAACGCAATATAATGCTGCTTTTCCCGACGGCCGAATCTCCAGTGACTAAAACTTTAAACAGCTTTTCTTTAGACACTGTCACTGAACTTCCTGCCATGTTGGTGTTTACAAGTTAACACCGGCACTGAGGCGGGTAAAACAATCTTTTCCCTAACCTATGGAAAATCAAGGTCTGCTTTAAGTCCAGTTTTACATATTGCAAAGCAATGAAAGGATCTGCGTTTCAAAGTCTCAAATATTATTCTTCCCTGCATGACATCTTCCAGCATTCTTGCTTTGAATTTCCCTCTTCAAATCAAAGCCATAAATCTTTGACCTTTGATTTAAAACACTTGTCAGAGTATGCGAGCTGAGAACAAAGAAACAATCAACGTTTCACCATGAAAAACAGGAGAGAAAGGAATAAAAAATATTTAATTTACTCCAATCAAACAAGTGTCCTCGAAATGCTCTACAGTAAATATTTGTTTGAAATGGCAGACTTAATTTATACTGTGTATACTATATCGGGCTGCAAATAGCTTATTCAGACTATTACTAACAATAGCACTTTATCACAAACGGTTTCATTAGGCTGTTAAAGTCTTAATATTTAGGAAAACAATTGGTGTACACAGCCAATCACACAATATAAGCATACACAGCTAGTGAGTTCTTTCTAATACTGTAATGCATATAGATATCATCTGAATACCAAAATATGATACACAATTCATACATTCACAATACATATGTATCTCATTTGTCTTATACATAAATTTTTACAATTACAGTTATGAAATCAGATGTCTAATTATAAAAGTTACAAATATGAAACTAGTTTAACTTGAATTTCAAGACAATAGAAATCAGATAAATGTACAAAAGAAAAAAAATCTTAATGAAAGTGTGGCACTTGAACGTCCCCTGCTACATTCGTGATACAGCCAATGCACTTGCCTGGCAGTACTGTAGTATTGAAAAGGTTACCGGTCAGGTTTGGTTTTTTTGTGTTTGTTTTGTTTTTTGTTTTTTATTTTTTGTGTGTGTGTTTTCAACAAGAATTCATGTTGACGTGTCAACTTTCAAATCCAATACCTTTTTTTGCACTTCACTCCTCAAAGAAGCTCAAAGAAGTTTGGTATTTGAGGAAATATGCTAAGTTGCTGTTGTATCAAGATTTAAGTGAGAGGATAGATACCAATCTTATGTCTGTGCACTGAATGGGAGGATACAGCAAGCATTTGATTAGCTTAGCTTAGCATAAGGTGGTAACAGCTAGCCTGGCTCTGTCCAAAGGTAACAAAATCAGCCTACTGGCACCTTAAGCTCGTTAAGTAACATTTTATATATATAATTAATGCTTCTGAGATGGGAATAGTTTTTGACTAGTTGCAATAAGGTTGCCATTCAACTAGCTGAGACTAAGCTAAGCTAATAGCTTTATATTTCATGGACAGTTACCATGATATCGATCTTCTCATCTAATGCTTCTCAAGAAAATGAATATGCGTGTTTTCCAAAATGTTAAAATTTAAACCTCTGTCTCTCATTCTTTTCCAGATAAAGCACAAACACAATGCGGAACACAAAACACACTGTTGTCAAATTGAATTGCTTTGAATCTCAAAAAAATTATATTCACCATTAAGTTTCCCTGTTTAACAAACTCACCTGCTTGTTACATCACCTATATTTGACAAATAAATCTATTTAAATGACATTAATTTGAAAAAGTACAGACATAGACAATCCTAGTTACCCATCTCATGAGAAGAAAATCTATTTTATCCTAAATGTATGTTACCATAGAAATATATGTTTTTAAATAGGCAAATTCTTTCATCTAACATCTAGAAGAATTTTAAAATGTGGTGCCTTGTTGTTCACCTTTATCATGTAAAAGCTATTAAGTATAGAGTGAAAAATGACCTGTCAGACCACAGAATGACTTTTTCCTTATCATATACAGCACAAGTCATGATAAACTTGAGAATGTAGTACAACTGGTAATAATTAGCGTGTGCCCTCACAGAGTTGAGGAGCTTTGCTTAAAGTCTTTGAGGATGACAGAGGCATATGTCACATTTGGGGGTGTGCACAGAATCGACTCAGACACCGGCGAGTTGGGAAAGGGGCTGACTGGAGGACCAGGGCAATCTCGGAAGGGGGAGGGCGGCATCAGAGCCAGAGAGTCCTCCATAGCCAACTTGACCTGAACCAGGTCCTCTTCGTCATGAATCTGTGCATTGTTGTACATGTAGCCGTGGAGAAGGCCGAACTGCTCGTTCTCCATCTCGTCCTCCTCTAAAGGGGAGGCAGGGTCATCAAATGGGTTGAGATGCACGGGCAGGACCGGGTCCTGCTGGACAAGGTGAGCCTGGTGGTACACGGGCATGCCGCTGCTAACGGCCTCAGGCATGCTAATCATGTCATCAAGCTCAGGTATGTCACTGCTGAATTTGCTCACCGCCACCTCCTCCTGTAGGTGGTTCATGATGACATGTTGGGGGATAAAAGTATTTTTCTGTGAGTGCGGAGGGGTATAGAACTCAACCTCCTCACCCACATCTTTTATTAGACCACAAGCAGGCATTTGCCTGTGGGCCATCATGGGGGGGGTGTCGGGGGGGTCATATCTGACAGGTTCGCTCTCGTCCTCCTCAGCCACATTGTACAGAGTCTTGGTGCTGAGGTCTGAGAACTCCAGTGCTGAGTTTTGGTAGGTATTAGTTAAGGGTTTGATGACAGCCATCTGATTGGAACCTGCTTCCTGTCTCTTCACATGCACTGACAGTCTGTGCCACATGTGATCCCCTTTTGGAGGATGTCTTGCACCTGGTTCAGACCATGACACAGACTTTCCATTAGAACTATGAACAAAATAAAGACGGCTGTTACTTCACCGGAACCCAGAAAAGTGGAGACAAAGACAGCATTTCTGGTCCATGTAAGAAAAAATTGTTTTTCATTAAGCCACTGCAAAAAATATTTCATATTGTAAGAAATACTACAGGGTATCTGCAGGTTTTAAAAAACATTGAATTCACATTCCTAAAAAATGGGCCTTAGAAGGTATTAAAATCCTTAAACTTGATTTTAAAAAGTCTTGAATATTTTCTGTTGCCTGCAGAGGCAGTAATGTTAGTTGCAATATGTTCTTGTATCTGTCCCTAAAAGTGGGATTGTTGTGACAGCACCATCAGACCTCTAGCAAACACTCTCACTGGTGTTGGCTACAGTAGCTAGGAAACCAATTGATGTATAATGGGCAAGTGCTTTATAAATACTTAAAGGAATAACTCATTTTTTATTGGTTAATCTAACCATCTATTTTATCCTGCTAATCTGGGTCCAGGTCTTATTTGTTAAATAAATAATATCACTAGGAACCATTGTAATATACTGCTGGAAAGTTCTAAAAGAATGTGATATAATTATAAATAATTCTAGGCCATATTGTCCCTACTGGATTTCATCATAGTTTTGGACACTGGCCATTATGCTGCTAAAAGCAGGCATTAAATTGAATCATATACAGTATCAAAAAGGTCTCTGAGAGTCTTCAATTCAATTTTGGTGAACCCTGCAGAAACCCTTTATTCTGTATTTATGATTTCACTTGTCATCCCTTAGCACACAGAGATGCTTGTTTTAATTTTACTAACAGATTAAAGGTGAAAATGGCTTTGTGAATTGAGAACTGACCTATATCCATCACACTATACAACAGGTGATCCTATGACAGTGAATACAGTAGGACATCAGGTTCCCTTTGAGAGGGAATTACAGTAAAACCAGCATCCCCGAGGTGCCTCAGGAGCAGGACTCACAGACTCAATTAATGAACCTACCTGCTGTTTCCAGTGCTCTTCTTCCTCTTGAACATGCTGAGCAAGCTGTTGCTTCGGTAGGCAATTTTGCCGTCGCCGACATGCATGCGCACAGCATCCGAGGTGGTGAACGCACTGCGCACATTTCGCTCTGGTTTGGCAATGATGATGTACATCTTTGGCGTGAACATGCAGCCCAAGGCCACGGTCACACTGAGGCTCACGGAGAAGGACGTTGTGATGATCTTATAGTTGCTGCCAAAGTATATTGGCACAAATGCCAGCCAGATAATGCATGTGGTGTACATGGTGAAGGCGATATATTTGGCTTCGTTGAAATTTGCAGGTACGTTGCGGGTCTTGAAGGCGTAATAGGTGCAGCTCATGATAAGCAAGCCATTGTAGCCCAGTGGGGCGACAACTCCAAGGTTGCTGGTGTTGCAGATCAGGAAGACTTCTCGGATGCTGGGGTAGGATTTGATGGGTTCAGGTGGCTCCATGATGATGAGGGTAACCTCCAAGGTGAGCTGGACACTGATCAGGATGGAGGCGATAACCACCTGAGCCCAAGCACTCATGAACCTTGGCTTCCTGGTGCATATCTTCTTCTTGCTGCCTGCCAGGATGCGGGCAATGCGGTTGGTTTTAGTAACTAGGGCGGAGTAGCACATGGCGGCTGAGAGTCCAACAAGAAGCCGCTGGAGGTAGCAGGAGGTCACGGTGGGGCGGGCAATGAGGGTGAAAGGACACAGGTAGCCCAGGAAGATGCCAGCTAGGATGATGTAGCAGAGCTCCCGGCTGGAGGATTTGACCACCGGTGTGTCACGGTACAAGACAAAGACAAAGGCAACAAATGATGTGACCAGGATGCCCAGGCAGGAGAAGACCACCTGGATAATGGACTCTGGGTTGCTCCACTCCAGGTAGCGCAGGGGAAGTGGCTCACAGCCTGAAAGGGGGGAAAAAAAACACAAAAATAAATATAGAACCAGAATATACTATACGCAGCTCATAAAATTTTCATAATTTTAGTGTGAGCTTGTTGGCAAGACTCTCATACAAAAGTGTAAATTGTGTAAATCAAAGGTAATTTTGCTCAAAAAGAAATTATTCTAAGGTTTTAATTGTAGGGAAACATTCAAAATTAATCAAATACACTTTAGCCTGAGAAAATACGGTAAGTCTAGAAGTAGGTTTTTAGCTCAACTATAAATAAACCCCTTTCTACTCAGCCATGGCCAGGCTGGGCTGCAGCCAGCAGAGGAGGGGGGCCAGTGCAGCAGGACAATGTAAATCACTGCAAATAAGATTCCCTTTCTGCTTCATATTCAGAACGTATTTTGAATACCTAATTTATCTTGCTTTATCAATTTATTGTATGATGGATCGAGGGTTAGGTTTAGCAGAGTAACTTTTATGACATTCATATGCAATGTATTTTCTCTTTTCTTTGCGCATCTAAAGGTTTCGTGGTAAAGAAAAAAAAACAGAGACACAGCATGGAGTCAGGCAGGATGGTCCTATTAAGAAAAAGTATTGTCTTTGAACAGCGAAGAAGACCTTAGAAAGTGGGCCAGAAGAGTGGTAAGTGAAGTAGGGCTGCTCTCGGATAAAATGGTGAAGATGATGAATGACTCTCAGGTGTCATGGGAAGGCAAAGGAAATAGGACAGAACAGGTTTATGAAATAGCACTGCAAAAATCTTAGCAGGTCAAACTGTACAGGTGATGGTTGGGTGGGGGGGTGGGGTAAAGGCTTGGAGGAACTTAACTTTCTATAGAGCCTAAAATAAGAGAAAAGAATCTCCCTGTATCTCTGAAAGCATCAATCATGCAACAGGAACTCAGCCGGTGGCCACTCAGGTAACCCAAATACAGCAAGATTTTCTGTTCTAATCAGATGAGGTATCCTTTGTCTTGATGAATTTTGCAATGAAATTAAAATTTTGGTGATTTAAAGCAACAGTTAGACATTTTGGGAAATTTTTATTCTTATCAAGGTCGAAACCACTGTTGTGTCTTTCATACATGAAGCTTTGGCCGGGAGCCAATTAGCATAGCTTAGCATGAAGACTGGAAAAAACTACCCTGGCCTCTTCCAATGACAATACATTTACACCAACTGGCACTGAGAAGCAAACTACAATAAATGATATACAATCTAAGTTAAAAAAAAAAAGAGGACAAATATATGTGGCTGTATGGGGTTTTAAGTGCTTGAATATTTCTTAGCCAGGAGCAGTGATATCCAAAGGCACATAACCCTCCCAACCCGTAAAACCACATATCGTTATTTTTACACTTCAGTTTTTATACAAACAAGATATAAGATGTTAATTAGTGAACTTTAGATATGCTGGTATAACAATTTTTCTATTTTCCAATAGAGCCACACTAGGTGTTTCTCCGTGTTTTCAGTCTTTATGCTAAGCAAAGCTAGTTGGCTGCTTACTGTGACCTAATATTTAAGAGGAAGATATGCAAGTGGTATTAATCTTCACATCTCCATCTCTCAGCGAGGAGAATAAGCATATTTTCCCAAAAATATAAAACTAATCCTCCAAAGGAAAACTAGTTGGCCCTCTTCAAGCTCCAGCACAGTATAAAAAGTCATCCAAGCAGATGAGAATCAAAAAAAAATATGCAAAGTGTGGGAGTAAAAGAGGATGAGCCCACCTTCTAGTTCTCTTTCAGGCCACCAGCCCAGCTCGCAGGCCTTGCATGTGAACTCATCCTGGACGTACTCATTGTCTTTGCAGGCTGTGCAAATCCAGCAGCAGCTCACCTCGCCCTTCCTGATCACCTGGTAAACAAAATATATAGAGAAATGTGAGAAATATAGAATAACGCTTTCCTGCAGTTGATCCTCTCTACCATGAGTTCGTTTCAGTGTAAAAGACCACCATGTTTGTTTGACAGTAGAGCTAAAGATAGAAATGTGCATTCAGTGGCCACAGATACAGTATGTCAGAATGGCATCAGGTCCCACTAAATGGTGCTTTCACACAAGGTCAACCGAAGTCTCTTTTTTAATTGTTCTTTTTTTCCTAAAGAGTAATGTGGTGGGTAGTAACACTTATAATAAATGAATGTTAACAGATTAAATTGATAACAGAGTCATCAACTGAAATACTGAAATTTATAAAAGAATAATAAAATGTAATTAACGGCTGTATTAATTCTTATTTACAGATCTTGATAGATGAGTCATGATAACAACTTTTGGGTTGCCAGGTTGTGAAAACATGTTTCTAGAAAAAAAGCAGACAAACTGGACCACAACATCAATTCACATTTACTGATACTTATACTTTATAAACAGAGAATGATGATTAAAAAAAAACTTAATCAACTTACTATTAATAACTACTTCTTTCTCGTGGCATTATAGCCATTAGAACATAGAATAGTTTTTTTTTTTTTTTTAAAAATTATTAAATAATTAGAAATGATAAACACCATCCATTGGGATTTTTTAACAACGCTGGCAACCAAAAATGTGTTCCTATGGTGTGGTCACAACATGTAACGGATGCGTCCTTTGCCTTGATCTCTCCCTTGGAGCAGGGTTCACTGCAGACAGAGCGGACCATGTCGCTGTGGTTCATCTGGATCATGTCATCATCGAGACTGAGTACACCCTCGTGCCAGGAGCCAGTGTTGATGTAGTCATAAACGCTGGGCTCCACGCGCTGGAAGTTCATAATCTCATACCTGATGGCGAGTAGAAAGCCTTGAGTTAGAGGAAGGCAGGTCTTAATAAGGTTTCACCAATTCTGAATCAATCCTTAAAGGGGAAATAATAAGACTTTAACTGCCACTTAGAGCAGAAAAGCAATATTTTATCAGCAGGAGGTCTGTTGGGTTCATAATCGATGCGGCTGTGGTGACCAAGAGATTAGTTTACCAGGTGCTGATATTTCTGACCTTCATCTTACTTGCTCTCTGGTTTGCAATACGAAACTCCCCATTGGAATTTCAAGACACTACCCCAACCTCAGCTGACAATGCAAATTCAGCTCCTCACTATTTATTACTATGTATGATTTAGTGTTTAGCCAGCAATTTTACCAGACTATTGCATTGAATATTCAAAACAAATTTTCACTTTACAAGTATTATTGGGGGAATTTCTTAGTGTATGTATTATATAAGAAACCAGCCAAATTACATTGGTGAATTCAATCCTCACTATCCTGTACTCAAATAAATACATATAGTCAACAGACATGACTAATGTAAACAGTTTTTAGGAACAGCCCTAGTTCATTTCTGAGTTTCAGTGTCTCCTGAAATGTAAATTCATCATCATTGTCTCTTGAAAGCAAATTTGTGATGCTGTATATTAATATTTAGCTCATTTATTATAGGTTCTTTTGACAAATATAACATAATAACTGTCATATTTAGTTCGAGGGGCGGTTATCGTTTTTTTTTTTGTTGTTTTTTGGGTTTTTTTTTTAATATATTTTTTATTTACTCTATTTGAAGGAAACCATTTTTGTGCTCAGTGCACCAATAAATGAATTTGGTCTAGTTTTAAGAACTGAATTGTTTTAGTTTATATTGAGATCATTTATTGCAAGTTGTGTTTTGGGTAGTATAATTCCATAATAGAAAGTACTGTTAGGCTGCAACCGACAGTTATTTTCATTATTAATCCATTGAATGTTTAGTATATAAAATGTTATAGGAATCACAAAAAACAACATATTGTTTGAGTAGCAAAAAGTCAAAGCCCCTATGATGTCTATTTCATAGAAAACTTCTAAAACTGACAAATATTCATAACAGAGAAGGTGGTTACAGTGAATATTGAAGTGTACTATATAATCACTTATAGTCACAAAATTTTTGTTAGATTTCAGCTTAACAAAGTTCCCTCAACTGTCTCCCTGGTGAACTGTGAATTAGTTTTTGTTCATTAATGGTTTCACTCTGAGAGGATCGAGCCAGAAACTTGTAATGGAGGAGATAAAATTGGATCTGTGTCGCTCCAATTTCAGCTGGTTTCCGTTGCTGGTTGGTAACGGTCATGGGTCGCCCAATGCTTCTTAAAATGCGGCGGTTAGAGTGTGAAAACACTGCTGTTTACCCCAGAACTTTGAAGAATTACTCTACAGTGTTTCAAAAAGGACGGGAAGGAGGTATGTGTTACCTCCCAGGTGAGTCCCCGTTCTCGTCGAACCATATGTCCTCTCCGGAAACACCCGTGAAGGACGTCTTGAGCAGAAAGTCCAGTAGGTGGCTGCCATCCACAGGCTTCATGGCGTCACAGAGCCCCACGTGGTTGGGGCACAGGTGAGTGTTCATGTCGTGCAGCCCGTGGGCCATGGCGTAGATGGCATTGATGACGAAGCCCATCTTGCTGTCTTGCACATAGTTGTCCTCCAGGCTTTCATAACCTGTCCGCACATGAGAAGAACAGTAAGGATTCATCTCTGGGACAAATAGTTTTTTCCAAGCATTACCAAAGGGTGCTTTATTGCTTCTAGCAGTAGCATGTTACGTGTTTTAAGTTGTTTCTAAATTTTAGGTGCACGGCACAGGTTTGTCTAGCATGATGTCAAGTATTACAAAGGAGTGATAGGGTGCTCACAGATGCATTCTCCTAATTATTCTCTGAATACAGGCAACAAGGTACACGCCTCTTTGCCTCAGTGGGAGACTGCTTTAAAAGAACTGGAAGCCTCGGAAAATGGTTTCAAAGAAACCTTGTTACCATGGCAAGACTATCCATTTCTGCATTCATGAGTCAGGATTCAATTAGAGTTGGTCTAAACCACTGTGCCACTGTGACTATGTCTCCTAGAGCAGAAAAATAAACCAACTAACGTATTTGGATCTCGTGTCTTCTGTGCACATTGTTTGGTTTTGTTTTTTTCCTCAGACCAAACACGATGAGCAAATGAGACAAAAAAAAGGTTCACATTAGGAAACAAACAGTGTGTGATGTGCAAACACACCCTATCAGTTCAGTGTAATTCAAGCAGAGTAAGCAGGGTTTTTTTTTTCCTTAGTTGCTCTATGTAGAAATAATATGTTTTAGCTCAGGGTCGTTACAAAGAGCTGTGACATTCATTCAGTCAATTTTGCTAAAAAGCAGTGAAAGTATGTTTGGCAGCTCCTGGAATTCTCTTTTTTTTTTAAATACAACTTCCCTTAGTGCAATGTACCCAAAATCATTCATCCTCTTGAGTTCAGGGCCAATTTTTATTTCAAAAACAGCAACGCCTCTCACTGTAATTCACATATGTATATTTTGAGCACACTTGGGTTTATTGCAAGAGGATCAAGCAGATAAAGCTTACCTTCAAACTAGCCCTCCATGCTTTTAAACTATCAGCCTTTGAATTTTAATCTAGAACATGTTCTGTTAGCGCTGATAGTAGTGAAACTGATGTGATACAGTGTAGTCTTTCCCTTCACCGGAATCAGTTCCCAAATCCCTCTTTAATATTTTATGCAAAAGAAGTGGAGCATGGTGTAACAACTGATAATGTAATACCTGCCGGAAAATGATGTAGCATGTTAAAATGGAACTGGGTTTCCCCCTAGAATGGAATGTACAATATTAGCTAAGCATTATTGATGATGATTTGATTATACTCAAACATGAACTCAAGTGAATAAAATTCAACAAAATGACTGAAACTCCAGGTTTTGCATTATTAAGCAATATCATTGTTACGATGTCAGTTAAACATATGTCATTCTATACCACTCATAGCTGGTGTATTCTGCCATTATGTAGCTCTCCTTGTTTGTCAGACTCTATTACATTATTAAAATATTTTGAATTACCCTTTGTTAGTGCCTTTATAAGCTATTAGAAAATAATGACTTAAAGCAGGAGGAGATGATAACTTGTGCTGTATCTTTGTCTAATCATCTCTACTGAGGTCTGGGGTCTCTTAGAGATATTTATCATACTTATCATACAACAAAATTATTAATATACCAAAACAGGGTTGCTTTTTTAAACCTTTAACTTGTAAAATTTGTTATCTACTCATCTCATCTCATCAATGTTTTTGCTATATGGTTGGCTATATATGGCTCAAAGACTATTGGTATTCCAGTCCATTCTCATGTTTCTGTATCGCAATTTGACATGGATCAGGATTCAGATGTAAAAAAATCTAAAGACTTTCTTTTGCATATTAAAATAACAAATGTGAGGCTTTTGCCACCTCAGCGGAGGCTTGTGCTCTCTGTGTGTAGTCTAGTTGTATAATTTGTCAGGAACATCATCAGTTGCTACATGCAGGATTCCCCTGCTGCACCCAACAACAATGAACAGTATGATACACGAGGCTGACGATCTTCATTCGCTGCTGGTGTGTTTGTGGCACTCGTATTAAATCAAGTAATGATCCTTAAAAAGGACTGCTGGGACGCTGGCTGCCTGTGCAAACACACGTAACAACAGCAAAGTCAGTTGGGTAGCAGCTTGGTGAGCGTCCGATGGGAACTGCCAGTGATGACCTAGTTTAACGGCTCCTCGGCGTTGACGCTCGCCGAGCTGCGTGAGCTCCAGTCATGATGCAGTGATGTCAGGATGTCAGCATGCAAGCAGAGGACCCACGTCGCGACCAGTTGTTCTGCAATAGAACTGAACCTCCTCTGTCTACTACATGAATTAAACTACAGAGTGAGAGAATAAAAATGCACCCGCAAACATGTCCTAATGCAAATCGGCTTTACTATGTCTGTGACTACATGCAACTTAAGCCAGATCAGCCAGTTACCATCTCAAATGTTATTGGGCTGTTTTATACGACTGTCTTAAGGCCAGAAAGGGTGTGAGAGCGGAAAGTGAGAACCAATTTTTGGGCTCTTGCTGCAGTGTAACAAAGAAAAAATAAGAGAATATAAACACCCCAATAGCTTCATATATTAGAGGTCAACTGAGATTAATAGCACATTTTGAGGAAAAACACCATCATTAAGAATACGAACAGACCACCTGTATTATCCCAACAGGTGATAAAAGCTTAATATCAGTCAACCTCTATGTATATTTTCAAAGGGAGCAGCATTAGGGTTCCATTCAAAGGGATTCACTCACCGTCTTGGAGTTCTACACCAAACAAAAATGAATAAAAATTTAAATGATAATTAAAAAACACACACACACACACACAATACAACAGGACAGCAAACAGTAACTGTATTTTCACTTACCACACAAAAATAAAGACTCTAAGAATTTCTTTTTAAAATATGATGCTTTGTAGAAATGAATAAAAGCTTGAGGTATGTGCATTATTAGTAGAGAGGCTCTATTCTCAGTGTAATAGAAATAATATGCAAGGGCTGCAAAGGAAAGAAGTTAAAATCAGCTGCAGGAAGAAAAGGTGCAGTGGCAAAAGAAAATTCACAGAAAAATCTTGAGAGCTTCCAACCAAAATGTGTGCCTTCTTTTTTTTCTTGCTGCATGCGTTATTTTATATTTACGTTTATCAATACACTTACATTTAAAATGATTTTGAAATGTTTTTGAAAGAGTGCTTGAGAAAGCATTGGTAATATCCTCATTAACCACATAACTTAAGATTGAAAACGTAAATATATATATATATATATTGGAAAAAGGAATATGTATGAGCTCTATGCAAAAAACACGTTTAGGAAACATGCTTGTTGAGCATTGTTTCTGGAAACCGAGAACATAAGCAAATGCATTTACTTTGTTCCTTTGTAAAAGAAAAGGATTTGATTTACCTAGATCATCATCCTCTGTACAGCCAAGTGTAACAGAAATGAACAATACGAAAAAGATATGTGTTATTGGATTGACTTAGCAAGAATTCTACCCTCTGGCAGTCTAGTTCAATATTAAAGAGTTTGTTCCATTTATGGCCTTTTGGCGTCGTCCTCTGGGCATTGCAAACATCAGAAGAGTTCACGTAGACATGATGATGCGCACACTGGCATCAAAATGTAAACCAAAAAAATAAACAAAAACAACTGCAAAAAAAAAACAGAGAGGGAAACATCATAATTGCCTGATGAGTTGTTTAGCTACCTGAGCAGTTCCGTGCATAATTCATGTTCTCCTGCGGGTGTCCGGGAAGGCGGCACTGGAACCGGTACTGCCAGAACTCAGGGAACCACGGGTTTCGGGTGTTGGTGCTGAGCCGGAGCTTGAGGAAGTAGTCATCGAAGGAGGAGACCTCCTCAGACTGCAGCTTCACAGTGATGCCCCCCACCGCCTCCTCTTCGTACCCCTCCACCACCTCAACTCGGTCTGCCCAGCCGTCGCTGCAGGGAGGAACGCACTGCACTTAGTGCCACTGGAAGTAGCCCAAGTTACTTTACAATATTACGTCTGAGTCAAAGAGCTAAGCATGTGGTTTGTTGTTTTATGAAAAGCAAATACCCAATGACCTTTGAAAAACACAGGTCATTTGCAACACTTTCCTCTTTTCTGAAGATATTTCCAGAATTATTAAAGAATCTACTGACCATTTGATGCTTGACGTAGACACCGGAGAGATCGAGCAATAACAACCCTTGATAGCTGTGTGATTTCTCAAAGTTTGACCACCAAGAATATTGTTAGTTGATCTTGCCCTCTCTTTCAGTCAGCACATTAATGAAATCACCACGGCTGATGAAGAAGCCCTAACTCACACCCTTGCTTTCATCCAGGCTTGATTATTGTAACATTTTGTTGTCAGACCTGCTACGTCCTCGCTCTAAGAGTCTTCAAACATCTTCATCTTCAAACTGATGCAGCTATAACCTTAACCAAAACTAAAAGATTTCCACCATATTATCCCCTTTTTTCATGTCTGGTTGGTACTGCAATGCGGCTGCAGTCAAAGATGATCATCACGGACACTGCTCACCCTGAGCCAGCAATAAAGACTGGTTCGTGGCTCGTGGCCTTATGACAGAAAAGAAAATTCCGCCACACCACCGCAAAACACCGGAACCACCTTCAGTACGACATTGGCTAAATGATTCGGTCCGCTTTTATTGCTTTCCTGGAAGAAGTCCATGTCAGTTTGAATGGTAACTCTCACCTCCCTTTGGAGGTTGTGCAGCTCAGGTCCCGTCTGTTGGCGGCACCTGGAAGATTCTCAAACGTCCTTCCAGATCTTTGTCTTCATTAATGATTATAATCTACTGTATAATGTTGATTGTAAACCTGATGTTGCTGTATTGTGTGCACACCACATCGTTTTTCCTTGTCTGATCCCAGACTCTGAGGACAGTATTAGTGTCGTATACTGCAATAAAATTTCCCTTTTTTGACTTGACTAAACACTCTTCGGACAATTCTAAGGAAATTTGTTTAGTATAGTTTTTTCTTTTTTTTTTGTCTTGTTCTATTTGATATCTCTGTTTTGTGTAACCTTTGTTTGCTATGTGTTGTTGTACTGGTGTTATTTAATTATTTATCTATTTGTAAAACTAAAGCATATTTTGATGCATATATTATCCTCTGCAATTCTTTACATCTGTGTTAATTTCTATTATTCTATATTTTCATTAAAAAATATGCTTATATATTTCCGCTGTTGGACTAAAGGGTGAAGGATCTTTTCCCTTCTGTCCAACAAAGGACACTGTACTCGCTGAAAGAAGAAGAAGAAGAAGAAGAAAATAGATACAATCACAATCACAAGTCCAGTGACAATTCACAGATCAGCACTGTAGCAGACAATCTGCCCTGGAGAGAAACAGGCTCCCGCCCTCATGCACGTTCTCTGATTCTTAGTGATTTTTTGTCTACACTGCTCATAGTTTGTATTCACAGTTTACATGCTTGGCTATTCTAAAGTCCATTCTGCATTTAATCCTCTCACAAAACTTCACGCTGATGTAACAAGGGCCTTTGTTTGATGCTTAAGATTTGAATCATACCAAAAAAAAACAACCCTCAAACAAACAAACCCCCTCCTTCATTTGAGTTGCAAATGCTTCTTGGGTATTTTTAAAGCAGCGTTATGCAGTGTGGGATCAAATCCGTGATGCATACATCCAACACTCTGCTTCTATGAGTAAGAGGGAGGAGAGCAGGGGGACATGGAGGCCTTAAATGGCGTAGTTCCAGGGTTGATTTGGCATTGAAAGCAGCTTCCTTGAATACAACAGCATGCTGAATAAAATTAAGCCTTACAACTTTTTTTTTCACAAAAGAAGAAAAGCTGAGAGTTAGTGCTCGACTCTCCGTCCTTGAAAACTAAAAAAACCAAGATGGAAGCATCAGTGTAATCTCAGTCAACCTGAACCAGACGTGTCAAATCAATTTCAAAATCTGAATCCAACCCTCTTAAAAACACAGCAAGCATCAGACGTGTCCAGGCAGGGCTTGGAGAAACTAATCCACGCTGTCATTTCCAGCAGGTCAGATTACTGTAACAGTCTTTTCTTAAGTCTCCTCAGCTCATTCAGAAAGCTGCCGCCAGACTCATGTGAACACATTGCAGTTCCCAGGTTGCCTCCCTGACTTCCAGAGCAGAATTTAAAGTACGGCTACTTGTCTGAAAATCTCTCAGTGGCCTCAGACCAAAGCACTGCTCATCTCCTACTGTCTTTTTAACCATTTGAACCCTCCAGGCCTCTCGGGTCGTCAGGTGGAGGGGACTGCTGGCTGAGTGTGCAAATTAAAAATGGTAACATTTAGTTGCTCTGCACCGCAGAGCTGGAAAAAAAAACCCCGGAGGATATAAGACTTGCACAAACTACGACCGAATTTAAATCAAGGTTAAAGACCGTTACGTTCTGCACTGGGTTTGATTCGTCTTTTCTGCATTTATGTCTGGGTTCTTACATTTTTAAATTACTTTGAAAGGGTTTCTATAGATTTTAATTCACTAATAAATGTTTTTACTAAAGCTTTTTAGGCAATTTGTATTTTTTTTGTTTTTAATTGCATTATGTAAAGTGCTTTGACTTGCCTTTGGGTATTAAATGTGCCTTACAAATAACTTGCCTTGCTTGGCCATTTGGCCAACCAATGTCTAATCTACACTGGCAGAATTTCAATATTCTAATAAAGTGTGACAAACTGAATCTTATGAACACAGAACTAAACAACTTCAACAGCCTGACGATGTGAAAAAGTTCAGCACATGAAAACCTTGCAATGAGATTTTATCTGTTTTCTTAACCATTCTAGCAGAGCAGCTCGAGGTCTGGTGGACAATAGACCATGTTGGTCCAGGTTCAGCAACAGCTGGACATCAAATTTTGTACAGACATTCATCGATCCAGAGGATAAATACTTTGATTTTTCTTCCAGTGCCACTGATATTTTGTGATTGATGAGTGTAAAGTCTTGATAGTTATCAGATGGCTCGGCATGAATTTTAGTACTAACTTGGCAAAATCCGTTTCATGTGGTTGCATCACTGCGCCAAAATCTTAATGTGTCCCATATTCTGTTTTATGACTAGATGTTACAAAACTAATGACATTCCCATCATTTAGCTGCACTTTCACTCCACTGCTAGTTGGTAAATGTCAGCATGTTAACATGATGAACAAAGATGACATTAGAAGCACTGTATCTATTTAACATGTTTTTTTTTTGCCACCACATGAAACTATTTTTATGTAGGTATTTTTATGTAGGTTTTAAATGTCATGTTTAATTGTATAGGAGTAAGCATATAGCATGACCAAGTACCACATACCACATAAGCATGTCAGCATTGTCACTGTGAGTATGTAGACTTTACTATCTAAATAATTTTGTGATTTGATAAATCTGGAACAAAAAAATGAATATTTGTATTCAAAATGGAAATAATTGAGGGATTGTGATTATTGCACATACTGCAGTTCGCCAGCAGGCCAAAAATACAAATTACCAGCTTTCTGTAACCCATATTCGGGTTGTTGGGGTTTTTTTGTTTTTTTGGAAAGCGAAGCCAGCAGCACGATTGGTTTGGCTGGCACTTCAAGAATGAACTGACAATGGCTGTCCAGTATGACAGTATCAACAGTACCTGGCCATCTGCTTCCCAGCATCACACTCCCCCCAGTCCAGCTGTCTGAGTGCCAAAAACCTACAGCTCTGACGTCAACACAGGCACGTACTGTACAGATTTACAACACAAACCGGATAACACGTTAAAGGACCATTGGATTTGGAAGAGGAGAAGAGGCATAATTGAAATTCCTAATGCAGAGCATTTGTTAAATCTGAATTATGTTTTTATTAAATAATTCATCTTAGGGGAGGACATTGTCAAACCAAAAGAGATAAAGAGTCAAATATTAAGGAGCTTTTTGTCAAGCACAGGATCATAAAAACTGATATATTCTTCTTTCATCATTTCCAAAGCGATGGGGGCCTCACCTGAGAGTTGATCAAATGAGTTGCCTGTTGTTTGAGTTGTGTGGGATCTGTGGTGCGAGAGCAGCCATTTCTCTCATCCTCCGCACAGCAGAAGATGGATGGCTGATGACCAGCGCCTCGGGCGTTTTCGGTTGGCCCATTGCACAGGCCCGCATGCGATCGCGTATTGCATGGCTCTAAAAAACATTTTCCTTTTTCAGTAGTCTCCTTGACCCAGAAAAACACACGCTCGCACACACTTTGCTCTGCCAAACTCACGCCCTCCTTATCATCCGTTGAGATTTTAGCAGCAGTGCGATTTGGAGTGGAAGGGGTGAGAGCAAGTTTAGGCTTTACAATGCCCTGATTTTTTTTTTCCCCCCACACATGTATTTCATCATTTGGAGTTTGAGAGAGGGGTTCTGAGTCTGTCTCATCGGCCTTTGTAATTAAAGCAGCCACACGTTAACAAGCCATCTCTCAGCAAATTAACCACAGCGAGCTGTTATCGTAGCCCCGTTTCAGGTGCGGCGACTGCCCCTAACAGGACTTGAAATGAGCTGGGGTTCCATAAAGAGGGAATGTCTGGTATTAAATTGCTGATATGAGCTTTGATGTTCACTACTCCACATTCCCCAGCTTATGCTGGAGGTGCTGTCCCACATTAGCCCATCCTGCCTGTGATCTGACAGGGAGAGGGAGAGCTCGCTGCATGGATGCATTATTCATTACTGAGCCCGACTCAAAGCATCTTCTGCTTTCAGAGGAACTCTACTCCCGGCAGGAAAAAAAAAAAAAAAAGAATATTTTCGGTTCCATATGAACTTTGTGTATACCATCCATCCAGAGTCTAGGTGAATAATATAACAGCAAATTCAGCGTCCTTATTTTCCTCACAGAATTATGATGTAATTTATGTACCTTTTATTGATAATGTTGTTTCATGTTTTAATGTATTCACATTTTCATCATTATTATCATTATTAGTATGATCTCTATTTATAATTTAACCTATAATTGTTAAAATATTATGCAAATTGTAAAGCACTTTAACCTACCACTGTAAATGAAATGTGCTACATAAATAAATCACCTAACTTAGTTTAATGATTAAAATGTAAACAATAGTATCAGAACCTCCATAAATGGATCTCATGATTATATTATTTTGTCAACCTTTGTTTCCAAGGTCTAATTTTAACTTTTAATCTAAACATTAAAGTCAACATGGAGGAAAGGTCCTTAATTCGCTTGTAAAATGGAAATAATAACTCCACCTGGTGACAACTCCAGAACAGTTACCAAATTGACCTTGTAGTGAGATTGTTTCATCAACTAGTTTTATTTTCATTACTGCCACAGATGTTCTCAGTGACTTGGAAACAAATGGTCAGATCCTGAGAAAAACGTGACAGTCCTGAGGTTTTTTTTCCCCCCATAACTTATTAAATCTTTCATTTTGCCTGATCATTAATTCATTGCCTGAGTTCCATTTGCCTTGAAACCTTTTTTAAAAAAAACAAACAAAAAAATCCCCAAATGCAAACAGCAGCAAAAAGAGAAAGAGTTCTTTTCCAAAGAACAAATTTCAAAATTTTAAAACTTGTGTGCTTTTCATCCCAAAATACATTACAGAAAAAACTACCCCCCCCCAAACCAACTACCCCCTTCCTCCCCCCAATGGGATAACAAACCCTAACAAACCTGCCAATTAGGAGGAACTCTCCGGCTACTCCGAGCCGTCTCATGGCCATGAGCAGCCCTCGGACTGTCATGCCTTCACAGAAGCAGACAACAACGCGGGCTTTAGGCAGACGCTCCCGCAGCTTCCTCAGCAGCCTGTCGAAGTGCTTCTCTCCAGCGTTGCTGTAGATCTTGTCAGAATGGGCGATGCAGATGCCTTCCTGCGAGGCAAGCTCTTTGAACACTTCCATCCCACTTTCTCCGTAGTTACCTGAGAAAGACAAGAGGAGCTGTCAGGGGAGTTTCATTCAAGGGGGGGCCGGGGATCAATGGGTTTTGATTTATAAGTTCACTTTGGATTTTTGCTTTTCCCATATTGTTTAAATATCAGATGTGTTTTGTGTTGTTGTTGTTGTTGTTGTTCTGTGCCGAAATAATAATCCAGGGAAAGTTTGCTGAGATCACGCATCTCTTCCTTCAGCATTTCTGTGAACTGTTATGTCCCCGGATTTCTTTTTATGGAATCAGCACCAGTACGACTGCAGCAAAAAGGGCTGAAGGTGACCTCAGCAGCAGTTTCTGGGGACGAGAGGAGCACTTGTCATTCTTAGGTTGCCTGTCCACAATTGGAACTGGATCGAACATAGCATCACTGATCAAAGCCCATAACTGACTAAAATATACTTTAACATTCAGGTTCTACTCCTGATGCCTCTGGGACTTCTGATTGATATAATAGCTCTTATTTATTATCATTTATAAAACAGCATACAGATCATCAACACTGTAAACTCCCCAGCTTTTGATTTGATTTTCATCAGCTTGTCATAAACTCAAATTCCTTCAGTATAAAAAAAAACAACAAAAAAAACAATGAGAGATTTGCAGCAGCTGTTTTATGGGTATTTCAGGTATGCACATCACATTTGACTCTTGCTCATGTGGGAGGAATCTCAATTATTATAATCTTTTTTCAAATTTATACATCCTCTTACATGCTTATTAAAATGTGTTTTCGGTGTGTTACCTTGCATTGTCTGTCATTACATAAGATATGTTGAGAAGCAACGCAAAGGTTTTTCAAATGAGATACAAGGCAGCGTGGTGTAGCTGCAGCGTGCCTGTCTGGACTGATAATCAAATACAAATCAGAACAACATGTTTTTCGCAGATGAAATTGAAGGCTGCCTTCTCAGTTAATCTGGCCACTGATTTCTCAATAAACTGATTCATTGTTTTGTGTGTGAAATGTTATAGGTTGTCCAACTAACAGTCCAAAGAGAAAAGCAGCAACCCCCCTCCATTGGAGAAGCTGTAAACATAGATCGCTTGACATTGTTGCTTGAAAAACAATTCAAACGATAGATCGGCTATGAAAATAGTTGCCAATTCATTTCCAGTTATTGTTATTTCCAGTTATTTTCCTGTTTCAGCTCTGGGTGCAATAGCAGCTGCTACCTGCAGGAGCAACAAATTAAGACTCCTGCTAGCAATACTGAGGAAGAAAGGAGAGGAAAAGAAAAGGAAAAAAGAAAGAAAAGAGAAGAATAGAGAAGAAAAAAGAAATGATGTGAAAAAGAAAGAAAATACGAGGGCATGTACTTTTTTGTCTCAATGATATGAAATTGCTTTTTACGGTCTTTGATGCATAAAATGAACCTTACATTCTCTACAGGAGATCACAAGAGAACACCGTTTTCTATTTCCATCTCTGAAATTGCCCTCCACCAATACTGATGTCATGCACATGAGCCTTACAAAAGAGATCACAACTGTCTGCAGCCACCTGGTGTTAGAACTGTAGTCTACATAACGTCAGACACAAGATTATCAGCGGTTGCACTATTCAAGTTAAATGCAACAGTACAGATGAAATAAGTGCCGAGCCTGATCTTAAAGATGATCTTAAAGATTAAAGAGCCACGGTTTCTAAGATGGACCTTCTCTTTTGTGCCTCCTTGTCGCAAATTTTCTGTTTCACCACCTGTTGCCTCTAAGATAACTAAACAAACACTAATGTAGAAGACAGGACAGCTGATAATTTAAAGGGGCACTGCATTGATTTCAGACAGAAAGTTCAGTTTTCTTGTCAAGAGGAGTCCAGGTCAGCCTGTGAAAACATTTGCACATTCTCTTCCCTGGTTCTGGAGGAGTCTCTCCAAAGTTAAAGGAATATGACCCTAGTGATGTCAACAGTGTCACTGGGCTTTAGACTTAAGTTGTATACCAGAAATTCTGTGTTATAAACTGGGGGTGTAAGGCTTGCTAGTCTTCACACTGCAGGGGGGAGAGGGGGTTGAGTGAAAAGGGTTATTAACTTGCATTATTACTGATGGAAGAGCTACTGTTTTTTGAACATGATTCATACTTAGGATATCTAGGCCCTCTGCTGCTTCAATTTTGACCATTTGTTCAGAAAAATCTGTCTCTTGTGAGCTCCTCAACTTTATAGACATGCAATCCTGAACCAGGAAATGCGTCTTACCCTCTGTGTGCACTGCAGACACATAGGTCCAGTTGTATCGTTTCACAATGTCCAAGAGGGCCCTGGCTTGTAGGGTGTCTGAGGGCACCACTCTGAGGAAGTACTTAAATAAAGTCTTGTCACTGAGGTCAATACTGGTTGCAGAATAGGCAATCTGCGGGATGTTGAACAGCTGCAGAAGGTTTTGGACTTGGATTGCAACAGAGCTGGAGCCGGGCCCGATGACCCCCACGATGGGCTTCTTGGTCGGCGGCGGCTGACTGGAAGGTGCCCCCTCGATGCACCACCTGGAGCCGTCCTTGTCGTCCCGGATGGAGATGAGCGAGTCCCGTATGAACTCGATGCTCTGCTCCAGGGCCACGGAGGAATGCCAGCAGGAGTCCCTGATCTCACAGCCCAGGGTGATGTTGGGTAACAGGTTTGGGTCCGAGTTAATCCGATCCAAGGTGTGGAACATGGCCTCCACTCTCTGGATGCCATACTGCTCGCGGATCTCCCCACACTTCCTCTCCGCCACCTTCTCAGCTGATGGCTGGTGGTGAACAGAGAAGAGGGCGCCGATTATAATATCCCCATCCATCCTCGCCACCAGGCGAGAGGCAGAACTCGGCACCACTGACCTCTCATACTTGCCCTTGGACAACACGAATGCCTCAAACAGTAATACAGGCAAGTATAAAGTGGCAGTCAGGTAGATCATATTCGACATTGTGCCCCAGGAGCTGAATGTAGAATCATGTCCACTTGGCCATAATGGACGTCCATCAATCCTCTTTTGGATGAAATGGCAGTTGACTTGGCTGTTTCTCCTTCAGTGTTGTCACCCTGTATGTGAGACAAGGGGCATTAATTCCAGTTTTTCACACATGTATCTAGGGCTTCTATGAATAGTTAAATAATCAACTAGTAGATCAACCAAAAATTAGCAACTATTTTGATGATCACCTAATCGTTGGAGACATTTTTGAGCAAAAACACCAAATGTTATCTGGTTCCTTGATTCTCAAATGTGAGGATTTGATACTTCTCTTTGTCTTGCATTCTAGTGAAATGATGAAAACATAATTAATTGAATGACAAAGAAAAATAAACAGCAGAATTATAGATAATAAAAATAATTGTAAATTGCAGCCATGACCAAATTTACCCAGGCCCTTGGGGCAAAAATTTTTTTCTGGGCCCCTATTGACCCCCACTAAACATGGCAGTGTCATTATTTCCTTGATTAGACAACTGCCAGAAAAGTAATAGGCGACAAGTTGGAAAATTACTTCATTTAAAGCAAATTTTTAAGCAAAAAATATATCACTTATTCAGATGTCATTTTCTAGTGTCAGTTTCCTATGACAGTAAACTCATAAAAATGATGATCATAGTAAACTTATTAATGATGGTTTTGTTTCCCACCGGATTTTTACATTTTATAAACTGAAAAATCAATCAATGAATCTATTAAAGATATCAATTGTCTGATGCATAGGTAATGAAAGCAATCACTTATTGCACCCTTACAGTTCTCCTGCAATGGAATAATATGACCTTGCTCAAGGTTTTTCCACATAGAAAAAAAACTACAGCAACTCAATAAGCCACAACTTCCCAACAGAAAAGCAACAAATATAAGTTAAACAGGACATTAATGAATATCTATATGTATTCATTGGACGTTTTTGAGCCCAAGGGAGTGTGGGGCCCCTGGACAGTTGCCCACTTTGTCCACTATAATCCATCTTTTGGTTGCAGCCCCACATGATTAATTCATTCGATTTATCTAAATGCTGTTTCATCGAATCAGTGACATCATAACTCTCTAAAATTTTAAAAGGTAGAATAGAGCCCTCCTTTTCTCTCATGGATTATGCAAAAACAAAAGCGTCTAAAAGACTCAGACTATGTAAAACATGTATCAAACACATGAAAAAAGGCCAATATGTCAGAGAAAATACCAACAGGATGGAACCACAACAATAAAAAGCAAGCTTTTAAGACACTAAAATGCTGAATCTGGGGTTTAAAAAGTTATTGGAATAGAGGAAGCCTTTGAGTTTCAGGACCACGGACAGTCGCCTGTGTTATAGTAGAGGATCTCAGCTGAACCCCCCCCCCCCCCACACACACACACACACACACACACACAACACACACACACACCATTCAACCTGCGACTGCTTCCTCAACTTTTAGCCCTCGGACATCACACACACGCCAGACTGCGATGGCCCCCGACTTGAAATCTCTCCTCACCGTCTGACAGGGGACTCGGGCCCCTTCCCCGCGGCTCTGGGAGCCGCTGTCATTCACTTGAACCGCCTTTATTTTTTTCTTCTCCTTCCTCTTTTTCTTTCTTTCTTTCTTTCTTTTTTTTTTAACAGCGTCGTCACCCCCGTGCACACGCATCCCAACTCAGACCTCGAGGCTTAATCGGTCGGAACCGTCCGCATGTCAAGCGGTGTGTGTGTGTGTGTGTGTGGGGGGGGGGGGGTCTGCGTCTGCAGAGCCCCGCATCTAACGACTGTCATGACTTCACCTACCTGCACCAGGCAGTTCGGGACAGAGCGGGTCCGTGTCTCTCCTGAAGAAGACCAGTCTGGACTCCAGCCCCCTCTGCTGCGAAAACACTGTGGGACTGACTCTCTCTCTCTCTCTCTCTCTCTCTCTCTCTCCCTCTCTCTCTCGCACCCCTTGTCTGTCTCTCTGTCTCTCTGCACCGAGCATGAGGTGCCCCCTTCTCCTCCTCTTCCTCACTGCATCTTGAAAGCGGGTCACACTCACTGCAGTGCCCCTGATTTGAAGCCACAGTCCATGCACACTCATCACGAGGGGGATTTCAGACAATGTAACATCAATTAATGTTTCTTTTTTTTGGGGGGGGGGGTTATGTATTGATATGGAAAACGTTGCAGGCATTTAAGGGAAAGATGGCAACCTGCAGAGCCATGAGGACCGTATCCGGTCTTTGTGAAGCGGAAGGTTGTTCATACTCCCAGTGAAAAGTGTGGAGAGAAGGTTCAAACTTCTCATGCATTAGTCCCGCTGCGTCGAGCCTTGACACTGACAGATGTGATGCACTTTCAATTCGCTGCTGCAGCCCCGAAAGGATCGTGCTCTGCTGCCGCCCTGCGGTTGACAGACGGTACCACAACTGCAGCCTCATTTAAAAAAAAAACAAAAACAAAAACAAAAACAAAAACAAAAAAAAAAAAAAAAAACATCGTTATTCAACAAAAGTTGACAAATAAACAAATTAGCTGTTGGTCACATATTTTTACACTGTGCAACTTGAAAAATTAAATAAATCAGAAGAAAAGGTATAATTTAAGTTATTCATCTGTCCCAATGTATTTCTTCAAATATAATTTGATAATGATTTATAGGTTGTTGTTTTTTTTTTGTTTGTTTTAAAGAGAGTGAAGATTTGACTTAGATTTGAACGAAGGTAGGTTGAAAGTAAAACATAGTATATCCAGAAAAAATAAGAAATTAAGAATTTGGAGGCCGGACACTGAGATAATACAGACAATTATTTAGTCATAGTTACTCGTTTTTTCATAGTAACAAAAAAAAGTTATGAGTAGAGGTTGAAAATTGTGTTTTATTTTTACTTTTCCATTCTTTTTTAAATGTGACAGTTGTTAGAGCATTATGCTCGTTATCATGTAAGTATTTGACATGTATCTTATGTAGGCATTTTTGGCCAGGTCTCTTGCAATATATCTCTAGATACTTCCTGATCAGGTAATAAACCAATTGATTATTGATCAAAATAGTTTCCCATTTGATTACAGTCCAAGTATTAAAAATTGTAAATGGAAATGGAAGTCTTACGAGAGGAAAAAAAAAAGCCGAAGGGACACAACGACCCCAAGAAGAAAATAATGAAGTAAAATACAGAAAATACATACATAAAAACTTTAAAATAAAATCGAGGCAGATTGAATTAAAAATTGATTTTAAAATGGGATTTTAATAATCAAGCATGCTTTTATTGTTGCAGGCGCAGCCTCCTGCTCTGACCTCACTTCCTGTGTTTAAAAATGGCGGACACCAGCATTGAAGGGTCTAAATGGATTTTGTTTTGGTGCATTTCAACCCAAATAGTCTGAGGCACCGCAACACAAAACGACTTCTGGTGCAGCGATAGAAACCAGGCCGGTTCGTGGGAGGCTCGAAAAGTAAACGTGTTCGGTTTTAGCTCGTTTTTTAACAGTCAAGCGATAAAAGCAAGGTGGCACAGACTGAGTGTTTTCATTGTGTAGCAGTGTTATTACAACACAGCACCGCCGATCGTGTCCCGTGATGTTAACTTAAAGAAAAAGGAAAATGTTAATTACAAAACAGTGAAAACAAGTTAAAAGAAACAAGTTAGTATGTATACAACCGCCTAGCTAGCAACTGAATGAGTGTGAGCCGGAATAACTGTAATAGACTCTGCATTACTACACTGCAGATGAAATGTGAGGTTGTGTGTTTGTGCTTACCTTGGTGGTTTAATGCGAATAACTCTGCATCTAGTGAACAAGCAGTGATACCTGCTGGTGTTGAAAAGTTTGCTAACTAACTTGATGTCCCTCCTTTCACACTGACAGTGCCAATAAAAACCTAAAAGATGTTTAAGTGTTACATCTCAAATGCTTCTTATATTGGTCTAGATAGGTTAAACATCAATACACAGATTATTTGAGTATCAAGAATCTAGCTTCATATACTAATTTTGCTCATATCGCCGCGCTTTAGGTTGTACATTTTTAATGCTCAGGTATTTTATTTATGAATATGAAAAGCTGTCATCAGTGGCCTTTTGGTGTTATTTAGAAACTCACTCCGTAGACCAAATCTAGATATGTGTCATTTGCCACTGATGTTGTAATAAAAGTAATCAAGGTGGATTTTTTTTTTTTGTAATCAGCTCTCCCATTTACTCTCCTTGTAGAGTTTAACCATGAGCAGCCGCAGAAAGAGGGCCCCCCCCGTGAGGGTCGATGAGGACGCCAAGAAGAAGTTGAACTGGAACATGCTGGAT
Organism: Istiophorus platypterus; assembly: GCA_016859345.1. NCBI lineage: Eukaryota > Metazoa > Chordata > Actinopteri > Istiophoriformes > Istiophoridae > Istiophorus > Istiophorus platypterus. The sequence goes on from CM029120.1 coordinate 6,503,857, forward strand.
GATCGGAAGAACGAGGTGATTGAAGGGGATGATGTCCAGACACCAACCTGCTCACTTCCTCAAGTCGACCCCACTCCCAGCGGCTCCTTTCTCTCAGCTGCTGAGGACGTCGCGGAGGCTGCCTGTGCCAGCTCTGTCCAGTTCACAGAGGAACTCCCCGGTACGTCGTCAGAGGGCACCGGCACCTCAGCCTCTCTGGCACTGACTGTTGTGCCAGCTTCGAAGCTGGGCCACATCTGGAAGGCGCTCATTGGTGAGTTCAGCGTCTGGCCGGCTTGGCTCCCACATGACTGCGAACAGAAGGCATTCACGCTCCACCGGATGGGCGACCAGCTCTGCCTCAGTTACAGCAGCTGCGATGAGAGCTCTGGGCTGCAGTGGAAGCCCGATCAGGACACCTGCACAGTGGAGTGCAGCCTCAGTCGGATCCCGCTGGAAGACCTCGACTGGCTGCAGAAGAGGAGGGTGATGCAGCTCTGCCACCAAGCAAAAGAGGAGTCAATCAAGGTATAATGCAAGTTCTTTAAGTTCTTTTAGTTCTTTAATCAGCTCAGCATTTCATTTTACTGATCTTTATTCTTTTTGCTTTTGTCTTTTTTTTTATCATACACCCAGTTTTATTCTGAATTACTTTCACAGTAGCAGCACTTTTAATGTCTTCAACCTTATTATTGTGTTTTTATTATGTTTATGTTTAATGTTTTGTGTCTTTATGTTTCCTAGCTGCAAAATGAATTTCCTGTGCAGGGATAGTAAAGACATGAACTGATATTTCTCATGAGATAGAATGAAAAATATTTTTAAAGAATCCCACCACATTCTTTAGTGTAAAGATTCAAGATTCAACACTCATTGCCAGATAATCAGGACAAATCGACTGCAAGCATCTATGGTAATACAGTATGTGTGTGCATGACACTGTAATTACATTAATGAAAATCAAGGCTGTAGTTTTACATACATTTTATGTACTCCATTGTAATGGTTCCTGTCCATAACGTTCAATTTTTAGCAAAAATTAGTGAAATGATTTTCAAAACTTTTTTTATACATTATCATAATATGCTTCTGTCTCTTACATGCTGCTCAAACATCAAATTTTAGTCTTGATCTAAAGCAAACAAGTAAATTATTTTACATAAACATTTTATAGTCATCAGTGTATGTAGACCTGCTTGTAAAAATGGCTGCATGTTGCTGAAATTGTGTCAAACTGTCATGTTTATCAGGAACCTAACTTTGTGTTGACTTTCATTTTTTTTTCTCAAGCGATTTTAGTGTGTATTATCCCTTTGTTAGACAGTTGACAATAGAGAACTGGCAGGAAATCAGGAGAGAGAGAAGGGGAGCAACATGTAAATACGGACCACATCTGAACTTGAAACAAGGACATTGTCAGTTGCTCCCCCAACTAGCCAAATCCACTGTCAGAGTCTTTGGTTGTAGTCAGATAATACGTACCGGCTCCGTAGGTTGGGATGTCTAATGGCATTTTGTACTTAAGCTGTTGTTTGTCTGAATGTGGCAGGTGGGGATTTACCTGCTGGAAACTGGGCTTGGGAAGCCTGAGTTCCTCAGCGAGGGAAATGCTCGGCTGAAGAAGGCAAATCAAGTAATGCAGAAATTAATGGAGTATTTCTATGATTTTATCATCCCTGGTAAGTGTCTGATCCGCTGCGATCACCATTAACCTCTAATGTAAAGTAATGTGGTGAATAAATCAACTATAACCTTGCATAACCTGCAATAATAATGGTACACTAACATCCTCTGTGGAAAAAATATTGATTTCTCTGTTGCATTTTGACAATAGAGCTTGTAGAAAATGAGGAGGAGGAATGTGACACCGACCTGGAGAGGCAAAACGTCGAGGAGCTCTATGATTACGTCAGGCATCTGCACCAGAGGGAGAGCCAGGAAGTGACCTATGACGTCCAGCACAAGGCTCTTATTCCTGTGCTCAGACCCTATCAGAGCCAGGCCGTCAACTGGATGCTGAGGAGAGAAAAATACAGGAATGCTTCACATAAAGGTAATGTAATATGGACCCTTGGCTCATCTGCTGTGGTTACAATTGCATATCAGAGCCCTGATTTTTCTGTTGCACATGTTATTCTTCATTTAATGTGAATTTTGATTAGTAAAAATGATTATTTTCTTAGTCTATCAGTCTTTCAAGTTTGATAGCCTAGAAATTTTACTGGATGAGATTTTAGGGGTAGCTTAAAAGAAAATACCATTTTTTTCCACACAGCATATTAACTACTAATTATGTATCTTTTTCATTTATGTTACAGCAATCAATTTTCTACACTGTAAATTACACTTTAGACTATTGAAGTCTATAAGAACAGAAATTATATTACCAAAGCAGGTCAAATTAGATGTTTACAATTTTGTTGCAGAACAATCGCTGCATTTCCTCTGGCGGGAGCTAGTCACATTATGTGGGAAGAAGATGTTCTACAACCCTTTTACTGGCTGGTAAGAAATCAATTCCCGTCATGTTAAAGGGTCAGTACTGTGCACACACACACAGTTTCTTGAGATTTTGAGTTGATTATCTCTGAATGGGGCAGCAAAGGTGGCAGGGAATATGATTTATTTTGCGCTGCTTAAAACGTTGAAAAATTACATTTAAAAAACCTGAGCAGCAATGTGACTTTCCAATGACAATGTCCCTGGCACTCCTGATAATCCATAGACCTCGATGTTAAAGGTTTTTTTGTGGACTACTTCATTAGGAAGACGTTCCAATAAAAACGATTCTCTGTTGCTTTTCCTACAAAAAAATTCAATGATATAAGGCTCTATTGCTTTGGGGAAGATCCAGAGGGTCATATCTGTAAACTTCAATGCGAAACCAAAACTATCTGCATGGTGATACACCAGAAGGCTTAAGGGAGAAAAAAACTTTTTTTGTAATTTGGATTAACTGACTCTTTAACCTGCTATTATCATCTCCTTTTGTGAATGCCTATTATTCCTGTTATATTAAAAGTATATTGGGATTTCAACACATTGCCTGTTTGGGGTGTTGTTTGTTTGTTTGTTTGGTTGGTTGGTTGGTTCTTTTGCAGCCTAATTCGAGAATTTCCACTGGCCGGCTTCGAGTGGCCAGGTGGGATACTGGCTGATGAGATGGGGCTTGGAAAGACAGTGGAAGTTCTGGCTCTGATCCTATTCCACACTCGTCAAAACCTGGAACAGGAGGCCCTTACCCTGCCGGTGGTGAGTATTAATAGGCTGCTAGACTTAAAAATGCTGAGTTTCACCTTTTCTACCCTTCTTTTTCTCTCTCTTTGCCATCATTCTTTTAGTGTCACGGATGATTATCTAAAGTCATAGGAATATTAAATTACTTTTTGCCCCTATTTTACAACCCTCGTATATAAGGCATCGGCTTAATAGTGATATGTAAAATGTTCTGTATTTTCATGATGATGTATCTTTTGGTTTTTCAGGGAAAATCTGTGAATTACTTTGTTCCTCCTCCTCCATTAGAAAGAAAGAAAGTAATCCGCTGCAAGTCCGAAGTGCAGCCTAAAATGAAAATATCTTACCCGAGTATGTCACTCACAGTTCTCCCAGACATTACAGCTTTTATTACCTTTACAGTTTGATTTAATTTTTCTAAAGCATGGTGTGTATGTTTTTTTATGCAGCTGTGCGTGTCATGCTGCTCACTGCAATAAAGGAAATGAGATCTGGCAAAGGAGCTTCAGTCAACGCCATCTTCACTTACATCCGTGCCACTTACGGTTATGACCTCTTAAAGAATCGCAACCACATCAGGAAGACGCTGGCAAAGCTAATAGATGAAGGCCTGGTCGACCGGGTCAAAGGTCGTGGCTTGGCAGGGTCATTCAAGCTGGGAAAGAACTATAAAGAAACGAAGAAGACCTTAGCAGGAGCATCAAAGAGTGTAAGAATGAACGGCTTTCAATTTGAATCTTTTATGCTACAAATATTAAGTTGTTAAAACATCTAACTTTTGTCTATTTTCATCTTTTTGTAGAGTTCAAAGAACACAGAGGGTACGCCGAGAAGAACGTTTCAGAGACGAGCAAAAGAGAAGGCAGAAGCAGCTCTTCAGAACTCTCTTACAGAAGATGAAAGAGATCTGAGCCCGACTACATCTGACTGTCCTGTACCAGAGGAGAGTGCAATGAAGAAAGAGTGGGATGAGAGTCTGAACAAGAAAGCAAATCAATCAGATAACACACTGGATACATCCACAACGTCCTTACAGATGTCTCAGGATGAAAGTGTCTCAGATACACAGGACGTGCCCAGAATGGATGATCTACCTGAGGAAGGGGGAGAAGCTCCTCGGCTCGATTCACAGGAGGGGACGGAAACCCCCACCAGAGCGTCCGTGGTCCCCTTCAACACCCCAGACTACCGCTTTGAATGCATCTGTGGTGAACTAGGCATTATTGATTACAAGGCCCGTGTCCAGTGTATGAACTGCCAGCTGTGGCAGCATGCAGACTGTGTAAACTACAAAGAGGAAAGCCTCGAAACCACCCCTTTCTACTGTCCTCACTGCCTGGTTGCCATGAAACCTGTCTCCACCGGTGCCACCCTCATCATCTCCCCAAGCTCCATCTGCCACCAGTGGGTGGAGGAGATCAATCGACACATCAGGTCCTCCTCACTCCGAGTGCTGGTGAGAAAATATATGGACTCTTTTGGTAGTGGTTTTCAGTCCACATGTGAATTTTTTTCCTGTTGGTGGTTTAGCATTGAACTAGAAATGTCTATATTTTCAATTGAATTTTTTGAAGTTTGATTTCTCCAGCTTTATTCGATAAAAAAAATATGCATGAAATCTGATTTAAGCCATATAGGTTTAGGTTTTTGGGTTTTCCTTTATTTCTGCATTATGCCAAACACCTGGCCCATCCTACATGGCATTATAAGACACCGCATGTTCCAGTAATGCTTTTACAGAACAAAAGAAAAGTTTTGTTTAGTGCATAAAACCTTGAGCACATTGAAATGCACTTAGTCAGTAATAAAACCTGCCTCTAGTCATGGCTAATGTGTGTTTGGCTAAGCCAAATAAAAGCTGACCAATCACACTGCATTACAAATGTATTTGTGAGCCAAATATGTAGCTCTTTTATCCACCACATTAGGCAGAAATTATTTGGAAATACCCTCAGGAAACCTGCTAAGGACCCATATCAGGCCTCAGACCATACTCTTTTCACCAATGATAAAAAAATGTCTGTTTTGTTTAGTGTACATAGTCTAAAGCATTCTGATATGCTGACAGTTAGATGTCATAACAGCTACTAATCATGGTCAATGTGTGTATTTTGTGAAGCCTGATAAGAGTTGACAAGTCATGTAGCACCACATTAAAAGATAATATTATCTAACATGCAGGCCTTTATCTAAAGTGTTCCTTTTATATGATCAAGGCTGATAAGTGTGATGTTTTATTCTCTGCATCAGATAATGTTATTATAGGACATTTATAGCAGCTGTTATTCCTGTACACATCGAAATTCGGTTTATTTAATTGTAAAAGTTACATTTGAGCATAAACTAATATTTTTTGAGGATATGAGTCTATTATCAATGTTCCCGTCCCTGTCTCCCCTACAGAGGAGGACTCTGAGAGCCACTAGGCTTTTATTCTTTATGAATGCATGTACAAACTTCTCTCCTCTTACCTCTATTTTCTCGCCTTTAAACTCACACTTCCAAAGAACAAAACAATGACAAAACCATTAAACTAATTTAACATGACTGCTTTCATATCAGGTTTACCACGGAGTGAAGAAACATGGATTCATCCAGCCACATATGCTCGCCGAGCAGGATGTGGTCATCACCACCTACGACGTGCTGCGGTCCGAGCTCAACTACGTCGACATTCCCCACAGTAACAGCAAGGACGGGCGGCGCTTCCGCAACCAGAAGCGCTACATGGCCGTTCCCAGTCCTCTGGTGGCTGTGGAGTGGTGGCGCATCTGTCTGGACGAGGCTCAGATGGTTGAATGTCCAACTGCAAAGGCAAGTTTGAAAGAATCCAGAAATCAGGGCGTGTGGTTTGGTTAGGTTTACTAGGGGATAATAAGGCTTTTTGGATTTGATTAGAATACTATTTTTATCTCAGATATCAAATCGTGTGCTTTATATACTATTTTACTTCAGTTTTTCTATTGAAGCTATGTTTATGCTCCCTGTTGTGTTCCTCGCAGGCTGCAGAAATGGCTCTGCGTCTTGCATCTGTCAACCGCTGGTGTGTCAGTGGCACTCCTGTCCAGAGAGGCCTAGAAGGTAATACAGAGAACATCTTCACATTGGAAAAAAAATGAACCTCAGTAACTACCCAGGCCTTAAATAGGAGGCTCTGTGATTAGACTCTTTTGGCTCTTAAAACCTGTTTAGGACAAGAAGGAAGAAAATCCCCTCCTCAACTGGTTTTGCTCTGTGTCCAGATCTGTACGGCCTCATACTTTTCTTGGGAGTTGACCCCTACTGGGTGAAACACTGGTGGGACCAGCTGCTTTACCGCCCTTACCGACATGGAAACACAGAGCCCCTGTACAATGTAATCGCTCAGTTATTATGGCGATCGGCTAAAAAAGATGTCATTGATCAGGTAGGTTTATAAAAGTTCTTCATTCTCTCAAACTTTCAATACACTTATTAGCTACCACCTCCATAGCTGTGAAAATGTTTTTAATAATGACGTAACAACACATTTCGGGTTTGTGCTCCTTTCAGAAAATTCGGCTAAAGTGTCCGATGATCCAATTTTCTTCTTATGTTCTCCAGATCCAGATTCCCCCTCAGACAGAGGAGGTGCACTGGCTGCACTTCTCCCCCGTCGAGGGTCACTTCTACCACCGTCAGCACGAGGTCTGCTCCCAGGACGCTCTGGTCAAACTCAGGAAGATCTCCGACTGGAGCCTGAAACTCGGCAGCCTTGACCGTCGCACCGTCAACACCATCCTGTGCCCACTCTTGAGGCTGCGCCAGGCCTGCTGCCATCCGCAGGCTGTGAGGGGGGAGTTCCTGCCTCTGCAGAAAAGGTAGATGACACTTGGTATTATGCTTTCTAGGCACTCGATGAAGAAGAGAGCTCTTTTTTTGAAGGAAGCTGCATGTTAATTTACAATTTGCACAACCAGTTTCACAGCATTGGTAACGGTAAAAGACCGCAGCAATCTTTCTGTCAATTACACAGTGTGCAGTCGTGTTTATTTAAAGCTGACCCATTCTGTGTAATTTGCATTTGAGGGTTTGTTAAGTGGGTCTTGTTCCGTCCCCTCGCCAGCACCATGACGATGGAGGAGCTCCTGAAGTCCCTGCAGAAGAAATGTCGAGTGGAGTGTGAAGAAGCTCACAGACAATTGGTGTGTGCGCTCAATGGCCTGGCGGGAATTCACATCATCAGAGGTATAAAACCCCACTTCTGTACTTGTGCTCCCTCTGCTCCCAGTTTCCCATGGGAATCCGTTCAAACAAAACACAAGCCATGATCTCATCTTTATGTCTCTCACACTTTTTGTACCAAGGTGTTTTGTTGTAGCAAGTCTCACCAAGGCGATATGTATAATATGGCTGTGTGCACCGAGTTGGTTTGTATAGCATATCTCATTAACTCTACATTTGACGGACATCTTGAGTGTCACTGATGACAGCCTTTTCCTTTGCCACCTTCAGATGAGTTTGTAGAGGCAGCAGAGATGTATAGAGAAGTGCTTCGTTCGTCAGAGGAACACAAAGACAGGCTGAAAACAGATTCATTACAGGTATCTGGCCTCATCTTCTTCATGTCTTGTTCATGTGTCTGTAAATAACCTATGAAGGATTTCATTACTGAAACCAACCTGAGAAAAAATCTGCCTAAATATAATGATTAATTGCATCAAATCAAACTAAAATAAATGCTTTTGGTTGCATCGGTTCCATTACTTTTATGGTTTAAGTATTATTACAAAAATTATCTGTGTGTTATTTTTGCCATTTTGGTAAAACAGAGACTTCATGCTACCCATAATTTGATGGAACTGCTGAGTGCAAAGCATCCTGGGATACCTCCTACGCTGAGAGATGACCGACTAAGTGAGGAGGTAATATATGAATAATTCTCACTAACTCTGTGAATAAAACTTCTGCTACTTCCTCAGTTCTTGCTTGCTAATGTTGGTTTCTTCTTGTAGGGATTGTTTTTACAAGAATAACTCTGACGCTCTTATTCCTCCGTGTCTCTCTAGGCTGAGCAGCTGCGACAGCACTACATGACCAAATATGACTCTGAGGTGGCAGATGCCCATCAGGCTCTGCAGCCGGTGCTACAGAACATCAAAGAGCTAAAACGCAAAGTAAGAAACTTCCTTATAGCTACATTCATGCTGATTGTGTTACATAAAATTACAGATAATCCACCAAATGACACAAGATTTGAAGAAACTGAAGTCAGATTCATTTGTACCTGGAGTAATATTGTAATTAGGACATACCCAAACACTTCTTTTCTTCATATATCAAACTCATCAAGATCAAATTATAAATAGTAATATTTTGCACAAAATCTAGATTATTAATTAGTTTAAATGAAAAAAATACATCTTTCATTATTAAGGTCAAGCTGAACTCTCCCTGGTGGCTGGATGTCATTCAGAGGGCAGTCCGCTGCTCCAACGATGACGATCTGGTGTCCCGCATCAAGAACGAGCTGACCTCCAGCTACAAACAGCAAGCCAGCAAGCTCTCCATGGCTGACAAGTACAGTACATGTTTTATAAAATAATAATATAGGTAATGGATTTCCTCAAACAAACATGCACTAAAAAGCAGGTGTGTGTCCTACAGGTTCCGTGATGCCTGCGGTTTACAGTACCTGCTCACCACGCAAATGCAACATCTGATGAAATCCCAAAAGACTGTGCAAGATGCAGTAAAGAGTCTTGAAGGCCCAGCGTCGCAGAAAGTGATTGACGAGGTCACCATTTGTCACCTAAGGCCTATGAGACTGCCGCTCAATAAGTACGACAGCAGCATTTTGTTTCAGGAATTTACACCAAAAACTTGTGACATTTAGTCTCAGCTTTTGAATGTCTTATACCCCTTAGCAATATAAACTATTGCTTTTTACATTTTGATGGTATTTCTACCATAACTAATATTCTTTTCTCATAATATTTTAGCTGCGTCTTTTGCAAAGCAGATGAACTCTTTGTGGATTATGAGTCCAAGCTGTTTTCCCACACGTAAGTAGAACAAATTTTTGGAGGCTGTCGACTGAACTGCATGATAAAACATAAAGCTGATTAATCTGGAAAAATCCCCTACAGAGTGAAGGGTCAGACGGCGATCTTTGAGGAAATGATTGAGGATGAAGAGGGGCTGATGGATGACCGTCTCCCCACCACCAGCCGAGGTCTCTGGGCAGCCAGTGAGACTGAGCGGACTCTGAAGGCCATCTTGTCTTTCGCCAAAGCTAAACGCATGGATCCGGAGCTGGTGGAGGAGGGTAACACTTTCATGGAGCTGTTCGAGAACTGGAAGAAGGAGTACAAGGTTTTTACACACACCTACAACCCCCTCTGTTTATTTTCAAGCAAGCACAACCTGTTTAAAAAGCCAAAGTAGAATAACATGATTTTTTTTTTTTTTTTTTACAAAAGATTAAAAAATCTGTACATTCCCTTTCGTCACATCAATCGAATTGTTTAGAAGTGTGCTTCAGTTTAATTATACAATATGTGCTTTGGGAAGTGTGTCTTTTCAAGAAAGGACATGGGCATGTCCAGTTCATTGCAAATAGTTCAGCACCTTTTGCTCAAAGGTACAACAAACTACTTAATACTGTCTGCTGCTTATTCATCTACAATATTTTCTTATCTTCTATTAAAGCCGCCTTAGACTTTGATAGATAACATCAGTAAAAGTCGTATCACCTCAGAGTTTGAGGTTGATCGTTTAATCCAGCTCATTCAGGGAGTTTGTGTTCCTGAATAGCGAAAGCCAGAATCAGCAGACCGCTCCTGCTGAGTGTTAAAAAAAATATTGTAGTATCCCCTTGAGTAGTGCAATTATTAGTGACACAGATTGGAATGAAAGCTTCCTCTGTTGCTCCTCAGGTGCTGCATGAGTACTGGATGGTGCTGCGGAACCACGTGTCAGCCATCGATGAGCTGGGTATGGCCACAGAGAGGCTACGCGTGCGCCTCCCCGACGAGCCCAAGCCCAAACTGCTGCACATCATCGAGCCACATGAGGTGGATTATAGACAATGACACGCCTCTATTAGTACAACTTGCTTACGTCAGTCTGTCCTATTTAAAGGGTTCTTGAAAAAAATCAAGTCATTTTTATTTATAGGGCCTCAACAGGTTTTACAATCTGCACTGCATTTAACACCCTCTATCCTTAGATGCTCAGTTTGGAAAAGAGAAAACCCTTTACCACATATGTAAAAACATTAAAAATGCATTTGTTTACTTATTTAATTTCCACTCAGAAACCAAACTCGTGGTTAATACGCAGTCCAGCCTAGTGTCTCTTAACCACTGGGCTGGACAGCACATTAACCTTTTGGTTTATGTGACCCAGTCACTTGAGTCACACAAGTGCACAGTCTTTTCCCATAGCCACTATAACTACCTTACACAAGTGTAAACTCTTTGACATTGTTGACCTGAGTTCTGTTTTGGACAGTTGTTTCACAGCCAACTATAGTGTAGTTTTTATAATGATATGTTTGATTAAACACCTGCGTTTTACTTTACATTTTGGGTCATGCACATGCTCACAATATCCACTTATTGAAAGTTTCCAAGGATGTAATATTGCGCCTATTATTGCATAGGTGGAGCAGAACAGAGTCAAGCTTCTAAATGACCAGGCAGTTGCCAAGTCTCAGCTTCAAAAGAAGCTTGGCCAGTTTCTGTATCTCACAAATCTGGAGAAGGTAAAAAAACACTCAACAGTGACTCGAAAGCACATAAATCTTCAGTGGCTCGTTCAGAGACTTTATCTCAAATTGTGTTTATCAATTTCTTTTTTCTAGTCCCAGGACAAATCTACTGGAGGGCTGAACCCAGAGCCGTGTCCCATCTGTGCACGGCCCCTAGGACAGGAGGTGAGTATTGTTTAGTTGTGAGGATATAAATTATCAGCGTTTTACATATTTTATTTACATCCGTCTTTTCTTTGGTGACGGGTTTGTTGCAGCACACCTGCTCATAATCGATTTGAAAGTCTTGGAACACTGGCTGGGTTTTATCTTCAAAATGCAAAACCTGCTCCTGTGTGATAATCTGGACAAAACTGGCCTTTCAGTCCGTGGAGAAAGAAACAGAAACACCTCCCCGTCTGTACAACTGTCTTATCAGAACTGGCCAGGGACTGTAATTACATCTAGTCTGTAGCTGATTCCCTCTCCTCCAGGATTTATGGGTTTAACATTTGGCATTTGGTTGATACCGTCAGGCATGTGTAGAGACATTTCTTTTGCAATAGTGATATGCCTGATGCACCCAAGAAGTCAGAGGGGGAAGATAGTTTTTAATTTGTTGATGAATTTAAGTATTTACAACATGTGTCCCTTTTGAAATTATGTTCATATTCACAAGTTTATGGGAAATGAAACCACCCAAATGAAAAATCAAACTGAAGTTGCTCTCTTTCCCCAAATAAAAAAACATGATTTAGACAAAAGCTTTCTTTTTTACAATTCATTCTTCTATCTCCTCTTTGGTTTCCCTTTGCATCAAGAATGCAGTTAAAATTTATCACTTAAAAAGCACTCACCCAATTAGGTCCAAGTATTTTTGACCTACTAAGTCCTTTGGCACAAGGGTGCACACTTAAGAAAAGGTTTATCTTGCGGTTCCTAATTCTAGATTAGCCACCAAAGTTGACTGTTGATTTGTGATTAATTATGGACCAGAATCCAAACTACTACTCACGTATTTTCTTTTAAACATCAGGAAAGGAACACACCTTTTAACTGAATTGTATGATTTAATCCTTTGAAATATATTAAATTACTTGTACCTAACTATTCTAAGAAAAGTGCTACGCTAATAAAATTATTTTTCTAACAGGGACTAACTTTTCTTCTCTCTCTTTCCCAGTGGGCAGTGCTGACTTGTGGACATTGCTTCTGTAACGAGTGCATCGCTATCATTGTGGAGCAGTACAGCGTGGGCTCAAGACGGCGTGCCATCAAGTGTGCCATTTGTAGGCAGACCACGTCCCACACAGAGATCTCCTACGTATTCACCACACAATCGTCCAGTCAGGACCAAGACATCCCAGTCAAGGTCAGTCCGCAAAACCATCTTCAGGTAATACAGGCCCAGGTCTGGATTTTTGTTGTGTCAGTTATGACTGGATCCAGTTGTAAAGATCATTCAGATTGGTTCTATCACTCTTTCTTATCAAAAAGTTTTTAGAATGTATTTGTAAATGTAGATTTTACTCATGACCATAAGCATAAACCAGCAATTATTAGGGATTATCCTTTAATTCATGCCCTGTAATGTATGTAATTAGAATTTAACTCATCTTTGCTCAGGCCACTGACGCAGATAGCACTGTAGCCTAACTTTCCTCCTCCTGTGTTTTTCAGGGAAGCCACTCTACCAAAGTGGAGGCAGTGGTCAGAACATTGAAGAAGATTCAAGTGACCGACCCCGGGGCCAAGTGTCTTGTTTTCTCCACGGTAACTGTAAACTATCTCTGCTCTGCAAGATGGTGATTAATTTTGATGATATGCAGTTTGTGGCTGACCCAGTTTGTTCCTTTTCCTCTCCTGCACAGTGGCAGAGCGTCCTGGACATCATCGCCAAGGCCTTGTTTGACAACAACATGGAGTTCTCACAGATCAATGGGATTCAAAAATTTCAGGTTTGAATTTACATTGCAACCATCTCTACATGATGCTTACCTCTTTTAACTACACAGCTGTTTTTACCACACCGTTTTATTCTGCACCGTCCACCACTACTTCTACACTGGGTCTACACCGGTTTACTATAGTACATAAGGAGAATTTAAAGTTTCCAGCAAATTGTCCGAAATATATCCTCCACAAATTAGGCAATTTTTCCAGCTACTACACCCAAATGGATTATTTCTGCTGTGAGGTGAAATGGATTTCATGACCTGCAAAACATCCCACTGGGGTTTAAAGCAAACCCTAATCCTATATTGGTGGAATCCTAAAGTCCAGATTACCTCCAAAATCTAATCATTTGTCCATTTGCCCAAGGCCTTATCTTAATTTCATGGAATTCCATTCCCCATTTTGTGAGATACCCTGCAGACACGTATAAACCATAAATATCCAATGTGTTCCATTCATATTTACCTCGGCTGGTTATAGTAGAGGTTTCCCCTCTGACCACTTATTTGTAAAACCTGGAACCAAATTTTTATTTTATTATTAATAGTTTATAAATTGATTAAAATTCAGTTAATTTGGTTAATTTAGTTTTTCATTTATACCCAATCATTTGTCCATTGTTTCAGTTGGTCACCCAGGATTAAAGATTCAAAAGTCCACTTAAAAGAAGAAGAGAGGTGTGGCATCCTGTGATCCTATTTTCTTCCAGAAGTTCTTCTAAGTGGTCAAATATGAGGGGAAATCTACTGAGTGCTTTTTTTTTGGCAAGACAAAAAAGGCATTAAATACAACAAAATGACACCTATCAGCATGATCAATAGCCTCACCCATCTTGCAAGCAAACAATTAAATCACATGACAGATGAATGTTTTTAAAGATATCATTTCACCCAGGTATGATTATAGCAGTTGCATTAATGCCTTAAATGTTCCAGGAGAACCTGAGCTCCTTCAAATATGAAGAGAAGATCAACATCCTCCTCCTTCCCCTCCACACGGGCTCTAATGGTCTGAACATCATTGAAGCGACTCACGTGTTGCTGGTTGAGCCCATCCTCAACCCGGCTCATGAGCTGCAGGCCATCGGCAGGGTGCACCGGATCGGCCAAACCAAGTAAGAAGCAGGGAGTTGACTGTGTTGACTGTTTTCAGCAGGAACCTTTCCATTAGTTTAGCCCTGCAGATGCAACAAAAATGAATAGTTTCCAGTTTTGCAGCCTGTGAATAATGAGTCTTTTATTTTCATTTTCATCGCTGCTGTTTTCTCTGCGTGTTTTTGACATTTTATATTTAACACTTGATTCAAGTCTATCGCTGAAGCTGCTACTTTCCTTGCCTGTAAATGCCACCTAGGAACCGGTCTACATCTTCAGTTCGAAACTGCTGCTACTCTTTCTTTTCTTGCTAATAGGTGGGGCTACTTGGACTAGAACTGCAGGTTCTACCAATAGTGCACCAAGCAATATTTGATTAATGGAATATGGCCAAAATTTGGGATGTGCATTGACTTTAATACAGAGACTTAGATGAGATCAGTGCCCCTCTTATATCTGTACTATAAATTAAAAGGTTTAAAATAGGATAAAGAAAAGTTGTGTTTTCACAGGGGTCACGTGACTATTACTCTCCCAGGAGTAGTGACTTCCTGAACCACATATCCCCCTGTATAACCACAACCAGTAGCTTAATGTTCAAGTTACAGATGTGAAAGTGGTACCAAATTTTCTCATATAAGTTGTGGCAAAGAAAGCAGATAAGCCTATTTCTGGAAACGTCTGTTGAGCATTAATTACTTAAACACCACACGGCTCAACCAAAGCTGCACAATTCTCAAATTTTTATATTGATAATCGAAAATATTTACCATGGAAACTTAATATCACCTCTAGATTAGGATTTGCATTGCAATGCAAAGTGGTAAACAAGCGTGTGCTGTGTCGAACCGGGTAGTGCAGTAATGTATGTAAACAAAAAAAAAAAACAAAAATGGGCAGAAAATCCATAAGGGATCATGGCTATAATCTGGATTTACTTCAAAAGTGCACATCATGAGAGGTTGGCCCTACTGTGTTCTTACATTCACCATGATTTCTGTTTTCTATTTCCACCAGGCCAACATTTGTTCACAGATTTCTCATTAAATCCACGATTGAAGAGAGAATGCAGGCAATGCTGAAGACAGCAGAGAAAAGGTAAGAGTATGTAGTGAATTGAAATTGTATTGAAAATCCCTGTAATTGAAAGGGGTATTTGTGTTTAATGGTTGGATGTGGCAGCTAACCTCAAAGCACTGATGATTTTTTTTTCCCCTAGTCACACCAGCACAGCCATGAAGCACTCGGAAGCTGCAGTGCTGACAGTAGCTGACCTCGCCGATCTGTTTACTGAAGATACTGAACCTCTGGAGTGAGTCTCAACACTGGGCGGCGCAGGAAGGGGACACCTGCTAAAGATTCAAAAGCAAAGACAGCTCACTCTCTAAGCCCTGATGACAGATGTACTCTGATTTTGCACATTCCACTTTTTTTATATGAGCATCCCGAAGTTATTGAATGCATTTCCAAAAAGATATTTTAGCAAATATCTGATAACAGACTACAACATGTGTCTTATTTCTATTCAGGATCAAATTTTGAATCTCTCTGGAGTATTTGTGTATTTGGGTCTCTTGTCATAGTTGTAACTTGCTGATTCAGTAACCATTTCAGTTGTCCAATTACATATTTGATGACCTCATTTGACTTGATTGTACAGTATTGTTTGTGTTAATCTAAAATAACTATGTGCATTTATATAGACCTTTACTCTATGGCAAGACAGATGAACATGGAGAAATTCAGATGCAGAAGTCACATCTTTAACTGAAGTATTCTCACAATGTTCAGGAAATAAAAATCTGTCGATGGCAGACTGTCACCCTGCTGTGATTCTAGCTGTTTTTGTCCTGTGCTTTTTATTGTTGTTATTTCTTGCAGTAAAAACATGGGCAGGAAGGAAGCCATTGACCTTTACTCACTTCTGACCTTAACTCACTTTCACTTCTTTACGATGAGAGCAGAAGTGAGAGATTAGCAGGATTCCCTTCTTTCAAGCAATCTTCTTCGAGCCATTTGTCTGTTAAAACAATGCCAGACAGTTTGGTCTAACACTTCAGCCTGTCTTATTTGCAAGACAAAAAAGCAGAAGATTCACTGTCTTGGAAACTAATCTTGTAAATGAATCTCATAAAATGTGAAACCATTTTCTGCCTCATTGCAGCAACTATCTCACCTTTTTCTTATATTGACACTTACCATTTGTCTGGACAAGTTTAACAGATATATAGGCGTTTCTTACATTTCTCTTCTTTCAAAGCTTTTATTAAATTTGGTGAAAATAATCTTTTCTTCCTTGTGTTTGCCTACCTAAATATTCTACGGTGTGTTACACCACACACATACACTCACAGGTCCTTGGCTTCAACTCTGAATTGTCCTTGACTTGTAATGAGTTTCTTTTGCCCGAGTGACTGGGATTCCCGCACCAGTAAAGATTTTAAAATGTCCAGACAAAGGATGTAGACAACAAAGAGTGCCAGCCCAGCACTGCTGTTCCACTTTGCATGGTTACCAGACTCCTTGTTGCTCCCTGTAGTAAGAAACAGTTGTAAGATGTTTACTAAGAGGACATCGCCGCAGTAGGCGGTAACATACGTGTTACCTTGGACTCCCCTCAGTTCCCCCTATTCATGTGCGGAATCTCATTGTTGGTGGGGACATCATTCAAGCTGGTGTTTTAAGGCCAGAGGGAGGCTCCCAGTTCATTAGAGCTGTGTTTCGAGGGTTGGAGGAAGAGAGGGGTACTACGTCTTGGGGTGACAGCGAGACCTCAGAACAGTCCCCAGAGGATTCACAGAGTTTGGGGATAGGGCCCAAAGGCATTGGAGTGGCTGAGCCAAGAGGAAGCAGAGGGAGAGTACTTGGAAGATGGCACCTGTCAGTTTGGTTTTTGCCCTGTTGCTGTTCACCATGAGGATGGTCTTCTCAACAGTCTATGTGGAGCCTGAGGAGGAGGGTGAGCTCACACCTCGCATCACACAACCGGGGATGAAATGTCAAGGGTCAGAAAAAAAACGTCTTTTTTAGGGAAACCTTGTACCTTCAAGAGGTCATAGGAGAGTCCATTTTTATACTGATGTTTATTAGTTTAATTATAAGTTTGCAAGAGTCTTATCAATCTAATCAAGTCAAGTGCAATCGAGTTTAGTAAAAGCTCTTTTTTTCTTTTAAATTATTTTTCTAGTTTCTTTTAATACAGCACCAGTTTGTGAGAATTTGCAATTAACATTAAGTACTGGTAAAAGAAAAGATCGTTTCAAAAATATGAAAAGCAAAAGTTATATTATTTGATATTGTACTTTGGATCATTATTATTGATGCATACACATGTAAGGAGAATTTTACCTTCAACTCATTCCTTTGTATACTGTGGATTGGTTAATCTATAACAGTGCACTAAATCAAAAGAATCTGTCTTTCGATGTGTATGTGAAATCTTAATTTGAAAAAATTTTAGGTGTGAGATAACTGTAGTGGAGTGAAGAGTACAATATTTCCTTCTAGAATGTAGTAGAGTAAAAGTATAAAGTGCGTAGGTATAAATCTTTAATCAATCAATATCACATTATCTGAGACGGATATTTTTATGTGAGGTTCAAAGTGTTTTTATCTTCTCTCCATTAGCGCTCAATGAAACTGTAATTTGCACCAACGACCATATGGAGGTTGTTATTCCAAGTACTTTTTTTCTCAACAAAGTGCCTCCAGTTTATGTAAGTCTGCACCAACAGAACTCAAAAGTATTTGCCCTAAAAGAAGACATTCCCTAGTACTGATTAACTATATCATCGGCACTGTTTGCCCGCTTAATAGCTGAATATTTATGTGTTGGGTTTTTTTGTGTGTTTCCTCTATTTAGGTTTGGGATTTGCATCTAAATGATCCAGAGTGTCGTGGCGTTGAGGTTGGAGATGACTATGTCTTCAGCATAAAGACAAATCTCTCAGACTGTGGGACTATAATGGTATGACCTTCAATATTTTGCTAAACATTTGCTCTGAAGCCTGTGAAAGGTTCTAAGTCAGGTCAAGTCTGCAGGACTTAAAGGTTCTTAAAAAAAAACTAATCAAATGTTGCGTGTGAACTCAGACATTTAGAGCAACTGGTAACAAAGGAAGAAGACATCGGCTTTAACCTACATGAAGACAAACTACACTTGGTGTAGTTTTATTGACAAGATAAAATCCCCATCATAATAAATTATCTATTTTACGATGTCTGCGGTTTTTGTAGGGACTGGGAACAACATTTTTTTTTTTTGTGACGTAAATGTGAACTGAGACCCTCTGTTTTCAGATGGGTACTTTGGAATTACCTCATGGCATGTATAATAAGATGGACAGAGAATGGCACGTCCTCTGAGCCCAGACAGAAAGGACCAAAGTGAAAAGAATTGGGGGGGGGGGTGTTGGCATGTACGTCAAGAAAGAAGGGTGGTGTTGTTCCTAGTCCATATAACAGCAAAGGACCTTATTCAGTGAGGCAATGGGACCTTGAATGGCGTTGTAGCCCTAAATTATCAGAATTTTATATGGAAATGATGATTAATTGTTGAGGTTCACTTCAAGAATAGGAAGGTTATAAATCATTGGCCAACTAGCCATCCTGATTATTTTGAATCCAGCCGCTCTCATGGATTCAGTCTTTGGAGAGGTTTAAATCCCTACTTGAGCAAACAAGTGTCCTTGAATTTCTTGCTTGGAATGCATGCAGGGTTTTTCTTGTAAAGCAAGCAAAAGGTTAACACAGGGAGGAAATCTCCTGGTCCTCCAGTTTTACGAGGTTTTTGCATAGAGGCTGAGGAAAGTATGCCTGCTCTGGATTAGACGGCTGTTGCTAAAGAAGAAAAATGCCATAGGTGTCAATCTCGCCTTCACCTTGACCTCAGAACCTTTTAAACCTGGTCAAAAGAGAAGAAATGAATGAATTGTTGGGTTTAAAGGTCAGACATTTTCATTCGAACATGACGGCGTCCTCGCTCACGTTCCAGTGATGGATCTGCATTTGTGAGACATGGAGCCTTCGTATTACCGAGCGATGAGTGCCTGTGCCAGTGGGGTTCCGTCGTGAAGCAATGAGGACCCATTGCTTGCTGTAGAAACCTGTCACTTGTGCTCACAGTGGGGGGTTGTGTGTTTACCAAGAGGTAGTAAAATAAGTCCTAACTGTTAGGGCTCGGGGCAATTCATCCTGCACAGTGACCACAGAAGCCATCCTCCATCTGCACCCAGCAGGGGCCCAGACAAACCTTGGACGCAGCCTTTTCACACGTCTCCATTTTATGGTTCCACTGACATCCCTTGCCGGCAAAGGAATATTGAACAGTATCGCTCTCACGTACAGTGTGTGAAAGAACGATAGCTCTTGACGCTATAGTTTGGGAAAGAGGCTGCATAAAGTTTTCTCAGTGACCCTTTGACTTTTTGATGACTTTTTGATGTGATTCTTCCAAATGGAAGTGCTGTTACTTGAAGGGATCTTGAAGGGATCTACAATGTGAACAGTGACATACTAAATAAAGGAACACTAAATGTCATATATCCTGGAGTTCTGCATTTTCGTACCGTATGTCAAATAGAGCTGTCACAATTAGCCGATTAATTGATTATTGATTATTCCATTGACAGAAAATTATTCGGCAACTGTTTTAATGATAATTTGATCATTTAACCCATTTTTCAATCAAAAATGCCAAACCTTTGATGTGTCCAGGTTCAGAAATGTGAGAATTCGCTGCTCTCCTTTTGCATACATTATAGCAAATAAGATATTTTGGGTTTTTTACTGTTAATTGGACAAAATAAAGCATTTAATGAGGACCCCTTCAGTTCTAGAAAATTGTTATGTGCATTTTCACCTTTTTGTATTCACCTTTTTGTTTTATAGACCAAGCAAATAATCAATTAAATCAGTTAATCAAGATTTTAATCAGCAGATATATAGAATAATTAGTCTCCGGTAGCCCTAATGTCAAGTACTGCTGTCCTTGCACTATACAGAATCAGTGCTGTAAAATGAAGCATTTTGTTTTAAAAAGCCTGTTTCCAACCAGGTAAATCACCTGTTACTTCTAGCCTGGGATTTCCATGGATCTGATACGAGTAGTCAATTTCATCATTAAGTGATTAACATAAAATTAATGTGCAATAAGTGTGATAATCAATTAATAGTTTCATTAAATAATTAAGCAATAACATCAAAGATTCTCTAATCTTATCATCTCAAATGTGAGAATTATCTTCTTTAATTTTCCTATTGTAATAGTAGTTTGGTTATCTTAGGGTTTGGGTCTCTCAATCTCACAACATTAGAAATTTGAAGACTTTAGGATATTTTGATGGATGTTTCTGACAAGTTATAGACCAGCAGATCGCCTGAGAAAAAATAGAAATAATTACAATTTATCTACATGAGTTTGTTTCCCTCTGATTTTTGTATATGTCGCTCTTCTTCTCTCCTTAGGCCTCAGATGATACACACATCATGTTCATAAACACCATACACAACAATGATTCCGACGTTATAACAAGAAACTATATCAACATAACATTTGTGTGCCGCTACCCCATCAACTACATGGTCCAGCAACCAAATGGTGAAAACATGATAAGGGTGGATATCAGGCAAGTGTGTTTTTAATCAAAATGGCTCCTGATCTGACCGTAACATTAATTGTTTTTAACGGGTTGCTGCTTCAATCTTATCAACTCTACAGAACCATAACCCTAAACACAGAGGATGGGAACTTCTCAGTGTCAATGCTATTGTACAAAGACGAAGCCTTTGAGCAGAGGTGGACTACTGTGCCGTCACTGACACTGGATGATGACATCTTTGTGAAAGTTTTCATGGTAAATCAGTCGCAAAGTTCATAACTGAGTATTAAAGACTTCTGCCCAATACCAACGCCTTACTTTTACTTGAATATCATGTAAGATTTACTTGCACATTGTTACGGCTTTTAAAGCAATATTTTGTGTTTTGCATGACATGCAATCTCTGAAACCGAGAGTAAAATGTTGAAAGTAAGAATAAAATGCTTTTTTGAGATGAGTCCCGATGCTGAGCTTTGAATTTTAGAGAAAAAAAAACATTAAGGCATTTGAAGTTTTCTTATTATTGACAGCTATTTTTGGATTAGGTTAAGCATGTTGTTGCGCGACGTTAAGCAACATGTTGTGTAGCGAGAGGTTCCAAGCAAATGCTGGAAATCTAATACTCCACCCGTGACCAGAAAGTAATTCAAGCGCAGCTCCTCTTCTCTTTCATGTTGTTATAACCTCCTGGCACAGCTGTTGTTTACCTACTATGAATCAGCATTTGATAATCTACTATGAAAAAGTGTTAGCCTTGTGTAAAGATTGGCTTGACTTTAAACCCAACCCTGTCTGTCCCATAGATACCGGCTCACCTGATGCTGCGTATGGAGAGATGCTGGGCTACACCAACCAGCGATCCATACAGCAATATACAGTACACCTTCATCAGAGACAGGTCCGCCTTGGGACTGTTTGAACAGAAGCCGTATTTCTGTCTTTAATAGGGGCAAGTAGGAGGGAAAAAAACAAACTACATATCACAATAGAGATATGCTTTGACAAAGCGTATCCTTTTCCCCTTTGCCATCTTGCAGCTGAAACAATAAGCAGGTTAAGGCTGACATATTCACACAAGATATTTCAGAGGTACCGCACTGTGGCTGTGTCATTTCTCAAGTCCTCCTACGTTGAGCACTGTCGAAATCTGAAATAAGAGAGTTTGTTGCTTGGAGAGCCGGGCCGGACAGCAGCACTCAGAGGCTGGTCATGTGACTCCCGTCTGGGAGGCCACATGCGTCTCAGTTGAACAGCTGTGCACGTCCTTGACAACCAGGCAGTATTTGGCACCGTTAGCAACAGCAGAGCAGTGAAATCGCACAATGAGTTCAGGAGGGAAAAGAAATTACTCAAACTAATCTGTCTCTTGCTGTGTTGAGTCACTTCAGATAATGTTTACATTATTTCTCAGCTTGAAATCTGTTGCTTTTCTCTCTCTCTCTCTTTTTTTTAAAGTACAGTATTTCATCATAGATTTAAAATCTCACTCCCACCAGGCCTCTCTGACCTTTATGTCTCCTTCCCAAGCTGCCCGGTGTTGTCAAATGAACAGACCCTGAGCGTTCTGAAGAATGGCCAGGGACCGGAGGCCATGTTCAGGATACAAATGTTTAAGTTCGTCGGCAGGTCCTACACTAACGTCTTCCTCCACTGCAACGTCCAGATCTGCCACAACGCCCCAGGCCTGTGCCAGCCTGTGAGTGAGCTCATGCAACACCCGTTCGTCAAACTGGGACTCAGAGGCTAGTTCAGACAAGTAGACTGCTATATGTGAAGCTTAGGTGCTTAATATAGACCCATCAGGCTAGAATTGTTTGTCAGCTATATGAGCTGCCAGTTAAGATGCCTTGATTTTAAATATGCCCTGCCTGAAACTGAAGCTTATAGCATCTCTGTTCTTTTCATGTTTTACTCCTGTATTTCCCAACAGAACTGCTCCGTTGAAGATGGATTAATGAGGATCCGGAGAGATGTCCCACTGTCCCATACAGTGTCTTATGGACCAATCAGACGAGTGCTAGATAATAATGAAAAACCCAACCTGAGTAAGTTTTGACCTTTTATATAATCTGTGTAATATATAAGGGTCTTTGAGCTCCGGGTTTTAAACCTTCAAAGCTTCAATATTACAGATACTTAAAAGTATTTATATGCAAAGTGTGGTTTCACCTGTGTCCTCTTTTCTGCAGATGCAGGCGGAGTTCCCCCCGTGGAGACTTTTGTTCTTGGGGGGCTGCTGCTCATCCTGCTGCTGATCACAGGGGTGTTTGGGAGGCTGTGGCTTCGCTCCAGACGTTTCTACCCAGCCCGGGAGGCACAGCTCACTCTGTCCAACATCCACCACATCTCAGAGGTGGCCTCATGAATCAAGGGATCAGGAGCCTTTTTTTGATCAGATGAACGGACAAACAAACACATAGACATGTACAAACATGTGTGCATAGGTGTGATTTATGATGATAATGTGAGTCTTGCAGATGTTTTCCATTATGAAATGAATTTGTTGTTTTTGTAGTAAATTGACTTAATAAAAGTCTCCCTCAAGTGTTGTCCACAGTCTTTTCCCCAGAGGTGAAATTACAATACCGTACTGAAGAAATATTTTGAGGTACTTTTACTCTGCTTGAATATGCCCATTTTATTCTGCTTCACACTTCCACTTCATTACATTTTCAGAGGGAAATGTTACTCTTTTTACTCTGATACATTTATGTTAAATCTGCTTTGTAAGTTTAAATTTTACATACATGACATACTTATGCTCAGTCTATTATATATGATGCATTGTTATAGATTAGACAACCCAAGAAAAGGACTTAAGATTTGCTTCACCTCAACCAGCTACAACATTAAAATCCTGCTTCCACAACAATAAATCTGTAATAATAATCCAATTATATAATTTTAAACTTTCATAGGGACCATACTCAGTCAGTACTTTTACCTTTTGTACTTAAAAAAAAGGATTAATTAGGTCTAATATTCACCATTTCCCAGCTCCACTGGCTTAGTCCAACAGACGGTGACAACAAAAACGAGGCCATCAGTAACAGGATGGCTGGTAGGTCCAACTGTAAACCTTTTGTCATGTTTTATGTGAAATATTGTATATTTGTAATTCTGAAATTATTACAGAAGCAGGAGACCTGCAGAACAAGACACCAAGCCAATGTCTATTAAAAACAGGAATTAATGTACATTCAGCATTAATGATGAATTTAAATGTTTGAATTCAAATAAAGTTTGCTTCTTTGCTTGTTTTTGTTTTACAAACAAGTTCATCTTAGCTTCATAAAATTCAAAAGAAAATTGTTCATATATTTGGATAATTTCTTTCTTACAGATTCTATATTATAAGCATTTCAGGTTTGTAAACATTTTAATCAGGACTTGAATTTAAATAAAGTTGGTTGAATCTTAGCAATCACTGATAAATGTGTATTTTTTTTTTTTCTTTTTGAATCTCCATTAGATTTCTGGTCTTCATAGCTCCACACAAAGTCAAAAATATATATTAAAAAATAATAATAACTTAAAATGACAGTATTAATAAGAATTAAAATGGCAAACACCCAAAATATAAAAATCTGAAAATAAGTGAGAAATAAGAAAAATAAACCACACCATTGGTATAATGAGACAGCAGGAGGACAGTTGCAGTTTAAGGGTTAAAGTCAGTGACTTTTCCCTTTAAGTAATAAACAGCATTGTCAACACAACTGTCTTCTTTATCTCTAACTGCTCTGTTCAACTGCCCCAATGACCTTCAGTGGCAAGATCTTCACTGGGAGTTCATCCCCAATGAAAATAAATGGAAACAGCTTCTCAGAGAAAGTGTGTGTGAAGGTGTGTATGTTTGTGTTGGTATCAGGATTGGAGAACGACAGCTTTCCCCTGTTCCAGTCCAGATTCACTCGGATCCTCTGGAGCTTCTTCTGCAATGGGAGAACATGGGAAGAGGCTGGTGACCGTGCAGAGAATTCAACTCCTTGGCAACATATGTCCCAAATTCCAGCCTGTATGATTTCCTTCCTCTGAACAGACTCTGGTAACACGCCCACTCCCCAGAATCTGTTGTCTCCAAATTCAACATCCCAGCTGTGAGTCCCTGAGTTGAAGCCCTCAGAGCCCAGGATGATGCGGTGATATTCAATCCTCTCTGGATTGCAAGGAAGCTGCTGTCTCTCTCCTTTTCTCACACTGGTCAGATCTTCAGACATGGTGAGTGTTGGTGCGGCAGTGTTTGGATCCAGAACCACGGGCGTGAAGGAAATCGTGTCCTTCATCTTCTCCCAGATGCTGAAGGTCAGGTTGCCCAGGTGTTTGGCCTCGTCTATCAGGGCTCCCGAGTGCAGCTGTGGATCATCCAGCAGGGGCTGCTGGACTCTTTCGAATGCAGCTTTGTATGTGGTCAGGAATGAGATGTTGTCAGCTCTCAGCTCCTCCTCTGTGGCTCTGACTGTGTCTGAGAGAGTTGCTATCTCTCTGCTCAGAGCCTCAATCTTCTCCTCCAGTATCTGACTCTTCTGCTCCTCTTCCTTCCTCAGTGCAGTGATCCTGGCCTCCTCTTCGTCTTCTAGAAACTGATGAAGTTTCTTAAACTGCACCTTAATCTGGCTTTCTGTGTGTCGTGCCTGGATATTAATGTATTTTGCTGTTTGATCAAACTTCACTTTAACTTGTTCAAAATCCTTCAACTTCTCCTTGTAGGTCTCCAGAGCTTCCTGAAGTTCCTTCTTGTGCTGTCGTGCAGCTTCATCGCTGGGTGTGAATCTGTGGTTGGCGTGTTTTTTTGAATCTCTGCAGATGACACAGACTGGCTGCTGATGGTCCAAACAAAAGAGTTTCAGTTTCTCAGAGTGCAGACTGCAGAGAACCTCTGAAGATCTCTGATCTTTCACCTGTAAAAGGGCCTCACACAGGTTCTTTAACACCAGGTTACGAGGTGGATTTTCTCTTGAAGATCTTCTTTTACACATTGGACATTCTGTTGTTTTTTTCTCTTTCCACCAGCTCTTCAGACAGTCTTTACAGAAGCTGTGGCTACATGTAAGAAGAACAGGATCTCTAAAGACCTCTTGACAGACCGGACAGCAGAGATCATCTTCTGAGATGGAAGCCATTCAGTTTCTGAGTGAAGCTAAAAACAGAGCAGACAGATAGTACAGTCAGCCATGGCTCCCCTCCCTTTTCTACTATCTTGAAATGCCCTGCTAAGAAATTTACTTTCACTTTGATTCAAACTCACATTCAGTCAAGTTTGAGCGACGGTGTTGTAGTTTTCCTCTTTTCTCTCCTGTAGCTGGAATCAGCCAGAGGATGTTGTTAGTTTGTTCTGAGGGTGAATCTGGTTGTCTGTTTTTCAGCCTCCGTGTCTCTCTTAAGGAAGTGTCTCTCTTGAGGAAGCTCAACAAACGGTTTCCTGTTTTGTTTTTTTTTTGGCCCAAATCCAATGCGAGGGTGGAGCTTGAATGCTGCTTGATAGATGTAGCAGCTGCTCTGTTTAAGTTCAAATGTAGCTTGATGCTAAACCAAATGGAACATTTTTTTACTATAAGTAGGTAAAATCGCTGGGAGATTTATGAAAGGGCTACCAAAGAATACAAAGGGGGACCATGGACCATTGGGGGGCTCAGCATTTATATGTGTTTGGTAAATATATTTAACATGTAGTGTATAGAGCCTGAAATATTTGTTTTTTTAGATAGATAGATAGATAGATATATAGATAGATAGATAGATATATAGTTTTTAATAGAACATAAAGATAGATGTAGGGTTTAAGGGCTTGAAAGCACTCTGCTCTTTTTCTCCATCAGGGATCTATGAAGAATGTTTAAAACCTGAAGATGCAGAGCAGTTTTGAATGATAACAACTTTTAAAGAATTCTTCAGCGTATTGGGCCATTAATGAATGAAAAGGGGCAATCTTGCTGATAGGACCATATAACTAAAATTCAGCTGCCTGTCATTAAAAAATTAGAGCCTGCAGCTTTAAAGAGAGAGAGAGAGAGAGAGAGAGAGAGAGAGAGATATTTTTAGGTTGTTGCTAATTCTAATAACAGATATTACAAGGAAAAATAAAAAGGTCGCTACTGAGTGAGAATTTTAGGCCTTTTCCTGGTTTTATAGCAAATTTTAAACTAATCAGCCGTAATATTAAAACCATAACTGGCTCTAGTGTTCTGGCTTTCATTTTAGCTTCAAGGCAGAAAAGTGATGTGAGAAGCTAATGAACTGAATAAGGTGTAAGGAGGTGAACCAGTTTTTAAGAAGCACTGATGCTAGCAGAAAAGCCCTCATTATAAGATAAGAAATACCTACAGCTGATGACTGGATTAAAATTATTTATGATATGAAGATGTCCATTATTTAAAAAAAAAAATTCTATCAGTCTTTCTATGGTCAATTCAGTATCATAAAGATACGAACCAACATTCTAGTAATATTTAAGGTCTGTTTTTCTATTCTGCATTTTGTCATTAATACCTGTATTTCTATTGATTTTATTGGTCCTTCTATGCTCTTATATTATCCATTGTTACTCAGCTTTATGATTACAATAAAGAAGAAATTTCCATAATGAAATCTTTCTATTAGCCTGAAAGAAGAACATAGTTTGAGATTAAATCCAAGGTTTGGCAGGGAAAGCTTGGTTTTATCGGGGAAAAAAATGTAAAAGCTGAATTTTAGGGGCAGCATGATGGTTTACAAAGTGAATTTGAGCATTGACATTTACACAAGTATTTTGGTTTGATTGTGCTCCTGGTTTTGATTCTAATCAGGCTAAGGTGTTTAAATGGAACAAGAGAAACCTGTTGTTTTTGTTTTGTTTTTTGGCCATTTAGATGATCATAACAATTCAGTTGTATTGTATTTCTATGACGACAAATCATATGCATACATTATCTCAAGCCACTTTACACTTTAAATCAAATTCAGCATAACAAAAAAAGCTGTTACCCTTAAATTGTATACAGAGTTTGGTTTAAAAGTTTAGTTTACAATACGTAAATTAGGAGGAAAATAAAAAAACTCTGAAGGTCCAAGAAAAGTCAATGCATTTTTTTTTTAATATCCTATACCTTTAAAGACGCCCTTGTTACAAGGTAATAAGTGGCATTCACTTCTTCTTTCAGTGGTTTTAATGTTATGGCTGATCAGTGTATAGTTTCATTTTTAGTGAAGGCTAAATATATACCCTAAAATAGCTGGGCATTATAGTTTTTGGCCAACATCACCTAAACAGGAGAAAATAGTGCATTTGTTAGGGACCATTCCACCCATTAGTAAATATTTACAGCTACAGAGCAGGATCTGTGAGACTGACTGAAAATAAACTACTGTGCCTGTTTATATATGCTGCAAGGCAGGGTTTCTGGGACTGAATGAAAATAAACTACTGTACCTGTTTTCACAGTAAGGGGAAGGATCATGTCACCCAGTGCAACTGTGTGGCTCATTTATGTGGTTTTAATAGTGTTTGGACAACAGCGGTGGCACATGAGAATAAGACAAATCAGTCCTTGGCAACAGAAGCAAGTTGGTAGGGTCGATTCAGTGTTACTTTTGGTCTTATAGCCCTTTATGGGGGCAGTGACAGTAGGGATAATAATAAAGCAGTTATAGAGGGATTCCTGGATAAATAGCTCTGGTACGGATAAGTGATAGAACTGCTTCTTAGAATTTAGCCAGAACAGGAGAACGGGATGTTATGAGAAGGCGTGGACTAGTGGGTGGTTATTATCCAGTTGTGTGTGGATTCGGTCAGGAACAGGACCAGAGCACATAGGAAATTAAGAAAAATCTCAAAAACCGGCACCGCAGACAAGCGGTGACCCGGGGGCCATTCGCCCCTCTCCGTCTATTTCAGTGCCCCCCCCCCCCCCCCAGCTCCGCGTCCCCCGGGGGCCCGCATGTGACCGGCCGCTCTGCGTGATGACGTCGCGGCGCGGCGTGCCGCACCACCGACCACACGGACGCCGACCGACTCAGATCGGCGAAGGTCCCACGGGCGAACGACCAGCGGCAGCCGGCCCGTGTCATCGAGGAGCTTTGGACGGACTCGGTACCGTGAGATGACCGCGTCGCCATAATAATACCGGACTTGCCGACCGTCTGACGGAGCTGACATAAGCGACAGAGATATTAATCGAATACACACCCGCGGAAGAGCCCCGCAACTCGGGTGAGCGGCTTCGAGGAGCGACCTGCTAGCGGGGGCTAACGAGGTGTAGCCGCTAACGCTAGCTGGCTGGCCATGTTGTTGATGTTCTTTTGTTTAACTTTAAAAAAAGCACATGTAACTCGCCGGTTAAACGTTCTCCGATGCAAAGTCGTCGCGATGACAACTTCTTGTGCCTACGCGGACTTTAGCAATATCATCGGCGACTGAGAGTGCAGTTGTTTAGAATAACAAGAACCGGCTGTTGCTGTGTTGTTTGTGTTTTTAGCTGATTGCTAACCTGCCAGTTATGCTTGCGTAATGTAGCCAGTTAGCTGTTGCGGGCAGTGGCTTTAAGGACTTGAACAATAGCTCTCCTGTATGACATTGCTGTTTGGACTTGCAGCATTGTTGTGGGTCTTTAAGTTGTTGTTTTGGTGTCCTTTGAGCCAGCATTCATTATCCCTTACCACAAGCAGCACTACCAAATAAGCCCGAGGCTAATGATTCAGAGGTATTTACCCGGTGGGTCTGTCGCGGCTGGGATGCAAACGGCTAGAATAACAAACTGAAATTCTTTAGGGTTTGTCTGACTTGTCAACAAACCCCATGAATGAAGGACAGTTCTGAGGTGCTGAATGTGAGGGGTCATGGTTTGCCCTGAAGTCTTGGAGGAACCGGTGTCACCATGAAACCTAAGAAGGGTCTTGTGAAATGTTACTGAACAGCCCAAAGATTTAGTAAACATGCGCAGAGAGAGAGAGACACAGACAAACACACAACATGCGTGAGATTTAGTTACAGGATACATTGAAAGCACTGGACCTCACGTGTGTTGTGTCAGATGGTTGCATTAATGTCCATGGGTTAATGTTGTAACACCAGCACGCTCTGTTCCAACTGACGGTGCCATGTGCTTACCTAAGAACATTGTTGTTGTCATGGCATGTTTTGGGTTTCTCAAGAGGTGTGAAACAAATATTATTTTGCTGATTTTGTTTCAGGATTGAACACTGCCCCCCTCTTCCCCATTGGGCAAGGAGCAATACAGGAAAAAATGGAGAATCTGCACCCCCACTGCCTTAAATGCATCAATAGAAGATGCATGGTAAGACCAGAAACAGGCGTCTCCTGCGACCTCATTGGCTGTCCTCTTGTCTGCGGGGCAGTTTTTCATTCATGTAAACTAGAGGAACATCGTCTGCTGTGTCCATATGAGCGGCTGCCATGCCTGAACAGTGGGTTTGGCTGCCCCTTCACTATTGCAAGGATCAAGATGGCACAACACCTTGAGACTTGCCCGGCCAGCATAGTATGTTGTACTATGGAATGGAACCGCTGGCCTGTGAGCTACGCTGATCGCAAGTCCTATGAGAATTTGAGTAAAGACTTTGATGAGGTGGAGCAGCTAGACATGGCCCTGGCCCTGCAGGATCAAAGGATGTTGTTAGAGTCCCTGAAGGTCACAACCACTGTGTCAAAGAATGGAGATAAAGAAGATGATGAAAGTGACAAGATGGCCACAGCATCAAGTTTACCAGAGACAGTGTTAGGTAATGGAACCGTGGAAATGGAAGAAGAGCCCTATAATGGCTTGTATGGCACCTCAGTGGAGACGAGCAGAAGTTTAGCGGCAGCCTTGGACATCCTCACTAATTCCAAGGATATTGATGTAATTGTTGGAAATCTAAATGGGGAAAAGACTGATAAGAATGGAGCACTCCACAATGGAGAAAATGGTGATAGTCATAATGTTTATGTCGCAGAGGGTGGGAAGAATGTAGACATGCAAGAAAGTGACTCTGATTCAGAGTGTGAGCTTGGGGCAGTGGGTGGAGTGGATTGCGCTGTGGGGACAGATGGAGAAGAAGACTGTATTGGTTGGGCAGAAGAAAATGATTTTGTAGAATTGTTTTTTGAAGAAAAGGAAGATATTATTGAGGAGCCAATAAATGATTCCAACCTCATCTGGCCAGAGATGCCTCAGAATTACATGCCTGTTGTAGCTCTGGGGCCTCCTGTGCCTCAGCAAGCACCACTTTCACCTCCAATGCCATTCCTGCTGTCTGATCATGTGAGAAATAACTTCTTGCAACACTTACCCAGTGAACTCAGGTATAGGTGCCTGGAGCGTAAACTACAGAATGTAGAAGTCCTTAGAGGCATAAGTATGTTTACATTTAATGGACGCAGGGCTCTACTGTCGGACCCTTATTTGTTCCGAGCAAAGATGGAGGACAAAGCAGTAGACACATCTGACCTGGAGGTAGCTGATGACCCCATGGGCCTACACGGCATCGATCTCATCACCGCAGCTTTGCTCTTTTGCCTCGGTGATTCTCCAGGAGGCAGGGGAATCTCAGACAGCAGATTTGTTGATGGCTACCACATTGACTTTGGTACTCAGACGTTCTCCTTCCCTTCCGCCATTCTTGCAACCAACACCATGGTCGGGGATATTGCCTCAGCCTCGGCCTGTGATCATGCCAGCCCGCAGCTCTCCAACCCCAGCCCCTTCCACACTCTCCGGCTGGACCTAGTGCTCGAATGTGTGGCCCGATACCAAACCAAACAGCGCTCCATGTTCACTTTTGTGTGCGGGCAGTTGTTCAGGCGGGATGAGTTCTCGTCTCATTTCAAAAATGTTCACGGGGATATCCATGCTGGACTCAATGGCTGGATGGAGCAACGCTGCCCCTTGGCCTACTATGGCTGCACCTACTCCCAGAGACGATTCTGCCCGTCCGTACAGGGTTTCCGAATCATCCACGACAGGCACCTCGGCTCTTTTGGGGTTCAGCCTGGCCTGCCTTTAAAAACTGGGGACAACCTCCCAAGGAAGACCTGCCACTTTGGCTCTCAGTGCGATCAGTTCAGCGGTCTTCCGTTTGAGGTGTTGCAACATGTAGCAAGCTTCCTCGACAGCTTCAGCCTGTGCCAACTATCCAGGGTGTCCCGCACCATGAGGGATGTGTGTGCCAGTCTGCTCCAGATGCGTGGAATGGTCGTCCTGCTGTGGGAGAAGAAGCGGCGCACTGATGGGTCTCCGTCGTGGCAGATCACAGATAAGGTTAGTCTTTTTAGTATTTTTAATTACTGTTTACATTTGATCACAGCCCCACTTATCTTCTGTGGAAACAAGTTATGATTATGTGCACCATGTGAAAAGTGATATATCAATTCTGTTTGTCATTAGGTGTGGCGATTCAGCACAGCTTTCGGTACAGTGAACGAGTGGAAGTTTGCCAACATTGCCAGCATGGCTGACCACCTCAAGAAGTGCAAGTTCAACACGGTCGCCCGTCGGGAGGAGGCCATCCCTCTGCCCTGCATGTGTTTCACCAGAGAGCTCACGAAAGAGGGGAGGTGTTTACGTTCAGTTCTCAAACCAGTAGCATAAGCGATGGAGACACCTTTTGGACATTTCTGAGACCATCAGAACTCAAATACATGTTTATTTTCCTCCACTGTTTACAGACATTAGTCTCCTCCAGCCTCAAAAACATAGAAAACTCCCGGTAGGATGTTATAAACTGTTGGTTTTTCCTTTAAAAACCAACAGTTTATGTGGAAAAAAAAATTCTTCACTCCCATAAATAAGACAAAGCCAGAAGTGGGCTGATTTTTAATTCAGCGAAGGCTGATGTGCTGCAATCACAGATCGAGATTTTAACAAGCAAATTTTAATTGCTAGCCCTGTATCCTACACTCTTATGGATTTATTAATACCATTGTACTGAAGTTCTAGCATTATCTACTCTGACTTTGTGTAAATAATCAGATGTTCTGATGTAGATTTTTTTTTATTTTTGTAATGAAAAGTCAGTACTGTGCTACATTGGAGGTGAGAGTAGAGCCTTAACTTGTGATACACTTGATTTTCTAGTCTTGAGGTTGTTGAGAATATCTCAATGAGAGTTCTTGACTGCTTCTAGTTGGAACAGTTTACTGGTATCTTGCACGGTTTTTATATCTTATCCTGATACCCAGAGTGACCGTGTGTGTACTGCGTAGATCTCATAGATTTCATGGCTTTAATTCTACATTTTAAGACTGACCAAACATCTGTGGAGCTCTGCACAATGTCTGCCATTGTACAGGACGATCCAAATGTATCACTGTGGGTGTTGATTTCTGTTCATCAGCATAAGCATGTCACCATCATTGTGTTTGGTGTTTAAATGTAGTGTGTTCTGTGGTTAGGCACGTGGCACTGAAGTTCTTCTGTTCTCCTTTTCTCCTCTCACTTCTGACTAATGGGCTGGCATGTTAGCCAGCATGAGGTATGGCAGTAACACTACTTACCAGCCAAATGGCCCTACATTTTTTAGCTGTGGTTGGCTTGTGGTTTGTCTTTTCTACCAGTTACTTTGATAAGTAAACCAGCAATCGTGTGGACTCTGTTCTCCAAAAAAACAGATGTAGCAGGTAAAATAATGAATGTACCCAGTGAATATAAGAACCCACCAGTGACTGTCGGTAGTGAGCAGGAAGCTTGGTTTCTTTGCCTCAGTATCAGACCTCATAAAACCCTGCAGGCCAGGTGTTTAGAACTGTAGCGGGCACACGCTTCCCCCCAGTGATGAGCATCACTAATTATGTTCACATTCATTATTTATCATGTTTGTACGTTTTTGGCATTACATGTCCACTGGGTTCAAATGTTTTGGTGTCTCAGGGTTGTAGCATGAAGCACTGTCTCAGAGTAGATTGTGTGCGCGTGTGTGTGTGTGTGTGTGTGTGTGTGTGCGAGCTTGTGTTTGTGTGTGTGTGTGTGTAGTTAAAAAAATTGCTCAGAAAGACACAGCAACTCATCAGCTGCTTGATTATTGTGGCATCTTAGAACAGACTGGTGTACCACTCAGTATTATTATAACATAACCGTGTGTGTTGCAGTGCTGGACTAACAAGTTACATGTTTTCCTTGTTTGTCATCCATCAGTGTCGTTTATAATCCAGTTACTGAAACAAGCTGTCAGCAAAAATGCCGGTTTAATGATCTTGCATGATCATGCTTGTTTTGGTTAGTAATAAGGTCCAAAAAGACATAAAAATGACATTTTGCTTCCTTATATGAGAAAAATATCCTCCATTCCACATTGGTTTTTTTTTCAATGTGGAATGCAAAATTGATTTGAAAATGTTACAGAAAAGTAATGGATTACTGGCAAAAAAAACCGATATTCTTTTGAGAAATGATGTGGGTTTTTTCTTGTTTTTATATTATTGAAGTTTGATGTAAAACCCAAGCAATGTTTGAACTAAATTGTCTTTTTATTCTAAGTCCCAATCCGTGTTTGGTTTATTTCTTATTTTTTTACTGGTACTTTAAATTGGAAAGAAAAAGAATCTGCCTCTGTAATGTCTAGATTTTTATTTGAATTATTGATTTGCACATGAAGGCATGTACTGTAAATTTTAAATCGTGATGCTGAGGGGTTTTCTTTGCTCTACAAGTAGCAGGGATTGTACTCCCTAGTGTTCTGCATGTGAGTGTGATATCTTTGTAAGTTGGCCATTTGCAGACTCATTTATACAGCTGATTTCTCAGGCACAGTGCATTAGTTCAGTACATTTTCATATGAGATGTTAAATTTTTAAAAACATCATGATGAATGTCATCCAGATCTGAAAGCATGCCTCTTCCTTTGGGTTTTAACTGTTTGAAATTGATGAAGTGGAATGAGGGGCCTGAGTATTAAATTAGTCTTTTTCTCTACTAAGGTTCAGGTTCATACAACTTTGAGGAAAATGTATTTAATCTACTGTACTGTTTTTTTTTAGCAATGCAGACAGGTTTTTGCAGGCCCCTGGTGTCTATCAACATTTAAAAAGAACTATTATTTTTTGTTTCCACTCCTGCTGATGTGTGTTTTAATTTTTTCACCACAATATACCAGCTTCATTTGTCTGACTTTTGAAGCATTTTAATAAAGAGGCTCTTGGTTTTTAGGTTAGTTTTTGTTTTGTTTTTTCATTTACTGCAGCTGCTTCTGTCACTGTTTCATCACAGTTAAAATGTGTCAATAGAGGGCTTCCTGGTTAAGTTAAAATTCCTTAAAAGAAAAAAAAAAGGTGATGCGTGCACATCCTGTCTTGTATTTAGACCATGTCCGTGATAACAGATTCACTGATGGGATAATAAAAAATATGCTGACTGTGGACTTAAGCTATCAAAATGTTACTGGGCTGAAAAAAGGCAACATTTCATTAATTTTGTAGTCAAGTAAGCAAAGAGGAAATACACAAAAACACTAATGACAACCCTTTTCATGATAGAAATTGTTGCAAATGAATAGAAAAAGGTCAAATGTTGCATATCATTCAGCCCAGTAAACTTTCGGGAGCATCAATCCAGTCTGCGGATAATCTACCCATCCCCCTAAGATTAAAAACGGATTTTTATCTTTCCAGATGTAGGCAAGAGTTTTATAATTGTATTGTTTTTTTTTCCCCAATCAGAGACCTGCTAAGCGATGTTTAGACGGTCCCTTCTGCCACAGCTAGATGGCGCCAGAGGGCCACAAGTTCACCTTCCCCCCGGATGAACCGCGGTCCGCGCGGGGCTCGCGCTGTGATTGCGTCGGATGTGGACGGCCCGGATAAACGGAATAAAAGTCAAATCCGTTTTATTACAAAAGGCTTCAAGTGTAACCGAAGAATGACATAAAAGCCAAGAATTTAGAGTGTCACTGATGGGATCGCTTCAACTTACAGTTTGTTTTGCTTGTGTCCACCATCATAACCGATGTGAAGATGCCCTCTGACGCCGCCATAAACAACGATCACGTTTTGCCATTTGTCTTGTGTTAGTAGCTCCTCTGTCGAAATACCTGTCTGAACGTCGACACATGAAACAGGAAACACGCACAAAAAAACCCCCTGTGACTTATTAATATCTCGAGGGTTATCATAACCCAGTTACAGTTATCTGCCGCGTCCGGCTGTTTCCTCCGTGCGGTTTCCGGACCCATGTTGCGGAAATAAGATTAAAACTGGAAACACGCGACCATAATTAGCGGCGACCTCACAACTTTGTCTTTTTTCGACTCACTAAAGGTGTGTGTGTTTCTTTTTTTTTGGGGGGGGGCGTGCAGGTAACGCACTGAAACGCAGGTTTGCGGTGCCACATCAAGACTCGAACACGGCCATTAAAAATTACGGTCCAGTCCCGGGACGGACCGAGCGCGAAGGCTGCGGGTTATTTGTAGGGGCAACGGCTGGTCCGTGACCCACATCCGTTCCGGTTACCTGAGCTCTCGTTACCTGTCCCGCCCGGGACGCGTCAGCGCAGGTGCTGCCCGGTTAAAATTTCCGGCTCCTACCAGGAGTGGGGTTCGAACCCACGAGGACTATTGTCCATTGGATCTTAAGTCCAACGCCTTAACCACTCGGCCATCCTGGTCAGTGTCCTCGACCTGACGATGCCTCGTTGACACGTGGTAGCGTGATCGAGGCCTGGTCAGGCTGCCGGTAACACCCCCCCCCCCCCCTCCACCCCCACCGCGCTAACCAAACCACACAGCGCTGCAGAGGAAGTGCAACCCTGACGGACCCGTTTCAACAAGGAGCAGAAGCAGTTGTTCTGGCCACACCCAGTGGTCTCTCTCTCTCATGTAATGGACACACCCCCCCTGATTGACACTCCACATGCAAGAATAATGAAGGTCTTTTTAATTTTACCATCACGGCAGCGACGGGACAGAGAGAGGCCTGCTGTGCAAACACAAACTCCTCTGGCCTGATTAGTTTCCCCAGTCTCTCTCTCTCTCTCTGTTGTTGTCACACTTGCATGTGTGAGCGCAACTACATTCATCCCTGAAAAAATCAGAGAAAACCTTCCCCCGTAAAACAAACAAGACAGACTGTGGCTGCGTGTGCATATCAGTAAAACTACGGGGATTGGACGTCAGCTAGTTTCATCACTGAGAACGGGAGGACACATACATACATATATATATATATATATATATATATATATATATATATATATATATTCAACTTTTTTCTTCGTGAGAAGGGAAGTCTTGAGAAAGACATAACGCCGGCCTCCAGCCGGTGACAACTACGGTGTACACAGGGGTGGCAAACATTCAGTTGCACAATCCCCCACCAGTTAACCTCAAAAAGAGCCTTTATGTGATGTGTTCACCCGGTTTCTAAAGAAGCCTTAAGCAATGGCTATTATAAGAAATAGCTCTACTTTTAGTTCCAGTTTCAAGCTTAGCCTTAGACTTACATTAAACTCATCAAAACTCTGAGGCATTTATTATACGTAACCATACTTTACATCACTTAATTCTCTCATTTAACAACTTACAAAACTGAAAGTTAATGGGACAGAAGGCCAAGGGTAATGTATTAAATAAAAGCTTAGATGTCTGCACAGTAAACCAACAAAGGCTGTTCTCAATAAAAATCAGGAAACACTATACCCATATCTAGCTGTACACATTTGCATTTGATTGTGTGGCAACTCACTTTTTTCTCAGACCAGCTCAGGTCAGAAAATAACAATGGAATGCGAAATCCTGACACTGCTGCCGCAAAGTGTCAAGATGAACTAAATAAATACCCAAACCGAAGCACCATGTCACAGGCATCGATTTGAATCTAATCTCAATATTTTTGATGACGTTAAGAAAAAAACAAAACACAAATTTTTTCTCAATTGCAGCAGGGGAAGCAGCAGCAAAAGAGTTTCTTGCATGGGTTGTTTTTCTTGTATTTCACAGCCTTCTTGACCTGAGCTGAGGCCTTGGCAACATAGTCCTGAGTTGCACTGACATTTGCTTCTATGTTATTCAGCTTGCAGCCCTGCTCCTCCACCAGCATGGCCATCTGGAAGAAGAGGTCATGAATGTCTCTGATGCGCCCCTCCAGCTCCAGGAGCTCCCGGTGCCGGTTCTCGATCTCGTTGAGAGCAGATCTGGCGGTCTTGCCCTCCAGGAGGAGATTGTCCGAGAAGACGTTCCACTTGCCTGTCTCGATCATCTCCTCTATCTGCTCCCTGCTCACTTCCTTGCCCATGATCTCCACTTGCCTCTGGATGCGGGTCTTGCAGTTCTCCCTCTGGACCATCTCAGCCTCGTTATACTCAGACATGGCATCGTGGAAGGCGTTGGTCAGAGACACGTACTGTGAACGCACCATGCGAGCTATAGCCGAGGTAGACCCGTACTCCTCCTCCAGGTCCTTGCTCTGCTTCCCCAGCTTCTCCAGCCGTCTATAAATGGCCTCCCCTCTGGCCTTGATGTCCCGGCCCAGAGCGTTGGAGTCCCGTTTGATGCTGCTTATCCTCCTGACAGACGTGAGGAACCTGGTGTTCTGCTTCCCGAGGCGCTTCACTTCCATCCTGAGCAGCAGTATCTCTTTCCTCATGGCCTGGCCCTCCTTGTAGATGCTGTCCATCATGTCTTCTCCCTCAAACATGACGGCGTGTTGCTCCTGATGCGCCTCATCCTCAGCGATGTGGTTGTGGTTCTCCTCATGCCTGTGCTCCACCTCTGCAGGCTCCGGGCTGAAGTTCTGCAGCGCACCCAGTCGGTCCCTCATCTCACCTGGAAGAGGAGTCAGGAGCTTTTACTGACCGCCTGATAGGAACAGTTTTACCCTCTGGGAAAATATTTATTACATTTGAAACTACACCCAGCAGCTGATTTGCTTGGCTTAGCATAAAGACTGGAAACATGACAGATGGTAACCTGGCTCTGTCCAGAGACATAACATAAATGTCAGTTTTAGAACTCCTCATAGGCAGAACTATTACACCGAGACTGAGCCAACCAACTTTTTTCCCTGTTTCATTCTTAATGCTAAGCTCTGCTAAACGTCTTCTGCCTGTAGCGTCACTATATAGTGGAAACAGGAGGGCACAGCTACCTCGGCTCTGTCCAAGAGTAACGAAATCTGCCTAACATCGCCTCTATAGTTCATTGATTAACATGTCATGTCTTTTTTTCATTGACTCTGTACCAAAACCAGTGTAAAAAACAAAAGTTCTCATTTTAGTTTTTTTTTTTTTTTTTTTTTTTGGGGGGGGGGTTTTAATGAACCAGACCATTTCTCATCTCTGTGCAGGTACCAGCCATCACCCCCCATTAAACAGCAAAAATGTTTTTTTTTAAAAAAAGTCAAAAAAAAGGAATAAAACCTTGTGAAGCAGAACTTCCTTTTTCCATCTTTCATCTCCAATTAATCCTCTCACGAACCCCCGATCTATTTTTTTTCCCCTTTGGAGGGGCTGAACCCCTACGTTGGGAACCACTGGACTGGCCGAACAATGTAAAGGTAGCTTAGCAGGCTCCACCTCAACTAGTGACAACAGCAAAGTGCCACCTGCAATGATGAATCATTAGATCATATCATAATTAATTACAGGCTCCATTTTTCCGTAGATTGAGTAAATATACTTTTATACGTAATGTACATTTTGCTGATAATACCTACATTTCAAATGAAGGAATGTTACCTGTAATTTAATATTTTTGATATTCATAGTCCTGTACTGATACTTTTACTTATGTAAAAGATCTTGTACTGCTGGTTTTATCCTACTTAACTGGAAAAGTCCAGACCCTTCTTTCCAAACCTAAGGGTTTGAAAGATGCCATGTTTAGTTTAAAACCAGAGAGATTATGAATATAAAAAGACAATCTAATTTTAGCGAGATATGGACACATACAACTATATTAAAGGTGAATGTTAATATGGATTTTTTGAATTTAGTTTTTTTTTTTTTTGCATGTACAGTGTAACTTGGAAAGTCCAGTTTTGAGACTGTATCGAGAGAAGAAAAAACTTTTATGACTTCAGCAAACTGTGAATTCTCAGCAAACTCCCCTTTATTCGATCAAGGATGATTTATTAAATTTTAGGTGTATTTTTCTGTGGGGGCATCAGAGCAGTATCTCGTTTTAACCCATTATAGGAAGCCGATGGGTGACTTCCTCAGATCTGACGCTCTCATCGCAAATTGAAATCGATCACAGGGCGTCGACTTAGGTCTCCGTCGTTTCCAATCGAGAGAATCCGCCACGAAGCGTCCGTGCGACGCGCTTAACGTTAAATAAGTGTTTTTACAAAAAGAAACATATCACGACCAAAACACCTGAAAGCATCATAAGGGATGGCGAGTCGGGGTGGGGGGGGGGGGGGGGCTTGACGACAACAACAACAGGCGGTCGCAGAAATCGAGTCTGCGCCGACTCTGACCGCTCGATCGATTATTTGAGCCCAATATGCGAGAACCTCACAGTACAAGAGAGCGCACGTACCTTGTTGAGTGAGTCTCCAGCGGCGCTACGCTGTGAAGCTCGCAATGAGAGAGGCGACCACGGAAAGGCTCATTTCCTCTTTCTCTCTCTCGCTCTCTGTCTCTCTCTCGCTCTCTGTCTCTCTCTATATCACAAAGTTTCAACATATGCGAGAGTCAACTGTCTCCCGGTGTTTCGGGGAGGCCCGGCGGTCACACGCACACTGCGACGCGTCGCGCCGCCGCTCACGGTCCCAACGCGGAAGACACACGCCCCCCGCCCCGACCAAACCCCCAAACCCCTGCATCTCACACTCTTCACCGCTTCTCAGCTCCGAGTCCAGGAAGGAGAGGCTCCATCGCCCTCGTTGTAGTGTGTGAGGGTGTGTGTGTGTTTATGTCGAAGCGTCCAGGGGGACCTGGCGCACTTGGCTTTTGCGCGCAGAAGAGTTCAACGAGAATTCTGTCAACTTTTTTGTTGTTGTTGTTGTTGTTTTAGGTTCGTGTGGCGTCCAGTTTATTGTAAGAGTGACACATGATAGATATTAAGTTTTAAGAACTTTTTTTGTTTTTGTCATCGTTACCAAAACGTTTGGAGTTTTCCCTTAAATTAATGTAAAACATCAAAACCCCCAAAAAACGTTATTATCCTAAAATAAGATCTATTAAAAAAGCCCCCCACACAATTACAAATAAAATTTTGACCTTAAAAAACAGAAGTTGACGAAATAGTTTCACCACAAAGTCCATTTGGTAGCTTTTCTGGAAATTTCATGTTTTTGACAGTGATTGAGGAAGTTTATTTATATCATTTACTTAATAAGGGCGCGGATACCACACTTGCAAAATGCTCCATCACGAGTCAGAGTGCTATATTCATAATTCTACACAGGGAGAGGTTCATAAATAACTTGAAAAAAAAGGAACTTTAAGTGTCAAAGGTGAAAGCAGGGAAAAAAATGGCTACTGAGAGTATTTTGTATTGTTGGATGAATGTTACTGATGCATAAAGTGGCATTTTACTGCTGTAGCTGGTCAAGATGGAGCTCATTTTAACTGCCTAATATACAAGGGTGGGAGAAGTATTCAGACCCTCCACTGATGTGAAAGTAGCAATACCAGACTGTGTTTAGGTACTTAGTGACATTCCACCACTGCCTTTCAATCATACACAGTGGGAACTTCCTCAGCAGATGGAGTTGTCCAGTTGCCTGGCAGCTTAAAAAATATATTGTGTGATCCAAATTTATCCTTGATGCTTTAAAATCCCTATTAAATTTTCTGTTTGCTAGTATGGATGTTTGTTAATTACTATAATTATTAGTTTGATGAATCTCATTGATTTGAGCCATGATCATTGATTTCTGTTTCTGTTTGTCAGCAACTCACATGACACGTGGGCTCTGTCTCTTTATTTTCAATTAAACCCAGGATAATTTCACCTCAACATCATCATCATCGTAGTCCAAACCATTCAATAAACTGTAAAACTCCATCTGCTGAGCTCATTGTGTCTGAACCTACACCTGCAAGCTTTTCTCCCCATCCGGGAAACCAGTGCAATTCAGTTAGATCCTCACAATATTTTACAATTACTGAAAGCTCCATATAATGTCTTAAAGGGTTGTTCATTTAATTTGTAGTGTGGTTATGACCACTTTGACCAGTGGACCCAATCCAAACCCAGTCCTAATTCATAAAACATGGGAAGCAGCCACAAAACAGCCTCTTGAAAGGGTTGTTTTTATCGGAATTGATGGCCCTCTCCAGCTGGGCCGTTCCCTCCTGAACGGCCGCTTCAGTGTTCTGGACATTTTTCTGGATGTTTTCGACGGCGGCCCCCTGCTCCTCCACGAGCACGGCCACATCCAGGAACAGCTCCTGGATCCCCTCGATCCTCTTCTCCAGCTCCAGCAGCTCCTTGTGACGACTCTCGATCTGTCGGAGAGCGGACCGGGCCGTTTTGCCCTCCAACTGGACGCTGAACACGTTCAACTCCTCGCTCTCCATCATCTCGTCCAGCTCCTCCTCACTGACCTCCCGGCCCACCACCTCCATCTGCCTCTGGATCTGACGTTTGCACGCCTCCCTGTGGCTCATCTCTGTGTCGTTGTAGCTGAACATCACCTCCTGCAGGGCGTTGCTCAGGCACTGGTAC
Source organism: Istiophorus platypterus (assembly GCA_016859345.1). Lineage (NCBI taxonomy): Eukaryota > Metazoa > Chordata > Actinopteri > Istiophoriformes > Istiophoridae > Istiophorus > Istiophorus platypterus. Next base: position 6,546,009 of record CM029120.1, read on the forward strand.
TGCGTCTGAGCTATGCGTGCTGTGGGGTCAGAGCTGCCGCGCTGGGCCGCCAGTTCCCCTCTGAGGGCGTTCATCATGTGCAGCCGCTGCAGCACACCCTCTGCCCTGCGTTTAATATCGGCACCGATTCCATTGGAGTCCCGCTTTGTTGCGAGGGTGTATGTGGTCTTGTTTAAGGCCTGGTAGTTTACATCTTTCAGCTCACTGATGTCATTCTGGATGTGCTGGATCTCCAGACGTATCTGCTGGGCCTCTTGTAAGACACCATCCAGGTCCTGGTCAGAATCTGATGCTGCTGCTGTTGCTGCTGCTGCTGCTGCTGCTGCTGCTTCTACTGCTGCTGGTGTTTCTGCTTCATGCTCTGGCAGGTTGTCCAGCTCTACTGTGCTGAATCCCTCTGTGTCAGTGGGCACCTGATGTAGGTGCTTTAGTCTGTCTCTCATGTCTGAAAGGTAAATTAAACAGAGAGAGAAAGGATTTTGTATTATTCAATTGGGTGCGAGAATCTGTCCGTTATGCCTGTGAAATAGAGAAGTTCTAAGGCTGCGGGACAGAACTCTAACAAGATAATTAAACCTACAATAACCTATTTTTTGGCAGGCAGCAGAAACAAGCTGCAAAGAAAACACAAACAGCAGGATGAGGCCCACATATCGTGACTTTTAGTCCCTAGTGCGAGTCAATCTCCTAAATACACTTATCCTGTATATCCCATAATGTATCTCCCTTTTAGAAGACACTGGTGGAGGGTTCTTTTGACTGGAAATAGTCACCCTTATATATAATATATGCAAACTTCACTCTCTTTTCAGCTCTCTTTTGGTCTCCACCAACTCCTGGCGGGGGCTATCTGGGTTTTTAGCTCCTAAATGCTCCAACTTGTTCAGCAGCTGGTCTCTAACTGTGTCTGTCTGGGGTTTGGTGCTGAGCAGGTATCGCACAGTGGGTGTTTTAAAGACTTTTTTTTTCTGGTGAAATATTGACGGTTGCAGCCCCTGAGGTCACCAAAAACTATTCATATGAAACAAGATTGTTAACAGAGAACCTAAAAGGTGAGAATTACTTTTTGGTGGAACTGCTTAAAACTCATAGAAATATGCAGCCTGTTTTGTCCCAGAAGACACTGTTTCATTTTTACGGGGTCACAGCCTTAAGTTGGGAGCCACTGGGATAAATAAGGGTAGAAAAATGTAGACTTCCTAGGAAGACTTAGGAAGAAGACTAGTAAATGTGAGAGAGGACAGTTATCTTAACAGATGTAGCAACTTGACATATCTCTTGAAAAGATCTTGAACCTCACCGACTATTACACACTAAAGAAGACACAGAGGACACGTCTGTGCATTTATCTCCCCTCTGCTGATGCTAGAAACTGATAAATCAATTAAAAGAGCATTGAGATAGATCCGTGTGAACATACTCTCCTTTTTTTTGGTAAGCAGTGGGAAGAAAAACACACTAGATGACAGATTTCAAAAGACTAAAGACTCATTAGTTGCAAAAAAAAAAACAACAAACGTGTACTTGTTCTCGTGTTAAATGTCCTCTGAGCATGGAGGCATCTATCTAACAGGCCTGGTTTCAGTCACGGATGTAATCTGCTGCAGAGAGAAAAGAAAATGTAAAGCCTCTGTGATCTACATGCACATTAGGCGTAAGCATCTGCTTCTTGCGCTTCAGTATCATGTAATCTTAGATGAGCATACTTGATCTGCTGAGCCATTTAATTGCCGACGTGACTCACCGAACAAGTTTTCAAGCAGAAAAGTACAGTCTATATGGATTTTAGCCCTTAATCTGATTTTGAGTAAGGCAAGAAGCTTAGGATTTTCAGTTCTTTAAGTGGGATTCCGACAAAAACAGAAAAATATCCAGTGACTCCGAACAATCTGACAAAAGGCGGCACAAGGAGGTCTGGCTTGTTTGATCTGATGCTTATATAAAGATAAATGCTATTTATTTTTTTCATAATTTTCAAAAATAGTTTGAGATTCAGAATTGAGATTTTCATCTACCTTACCTTACCTTATTTTTAAATTGAGATGTTTACAAATTTGACCTAAAATGCCATGAGGCAAAACCTCAAAACCCCTGAATATGTAAAACTCTAATGAAAGAATTAGTATACCTTACTTTCATAGCTGTTAGTTTTCTATAGAGGGTTTCTTCCTCACCTTCTGTAGCACAAGCTTTTCATACAAATCCAACAAGGCAGTGTGATGGTGGAAGAAAGAGCGAGAGGTTTTTAAAAAATGCTGACCATCTTCAGCGATACACCCTTTAAGAGGAAAAGGTTTTTTAGAAACAAAACTTTCTGCATTCCTCTTGTGTCACATGGAGGCACGGAGTGACGTACAGCAAGGTGAAGCTGGGCCTCTGGAGGATACGTCATGAAGATGACGACTGATATAAGTGTGTTTACATTTCTTCTGTATTCTGAGGTCAGCATTGTTTTTCATGTCTGACAACACAACAAGGTTCCGAAAAAGAGACCAATGTTAAGCTTGAGGCCTCAAAAGAGAAAAGAGGTTAGTAAGTTAGATATCATCAAAGACAGAATCCATCACACCCTGACACTGGACACAGAGCGAGTCAAAAAAATAAGGATAAGTATTTCAGATATGTTATCTTTCAAAGGGGTGGAGACCGAAGCTCTAATATATGATAACAGATGATGGAGTGCTGCAGAAGTCAGTCTGTTTTGCCACTTCTGAAGGTCATGCAATGCAAACCGACCAAGGGCTTGTTCTAACGCCGCTCGCAGCGAAAACCCCCCAAAATGTCAAGTGACTACCAGTCATGCTGCCCAGAAAAAAGCTGAGGTCTACTGCGACAAGAGGAATGGATGGTTGATGTGATGTGTAGGAAGCTGTTTGTCATTTCCACAGCCAGCGGTGGATTGTATGCGATTAGTACTTTCCACCAGCCTCCATGGGTCTGAGTCATACTGGCTTCTTTTCTCAAAGGGGAATTTTTTTTTTTTTTTTTTTTAGCAAAGGTAATGAATCACTTGTAGATCCTCAGTGTTTGAGTGAAACTTGATTCTAGGAGGAGAACAGCACAAATGAAATGAAAACGACCCCCCCCCCAACCACAGCGCAGGCAGCATTCTTGCTGTATCATTGTTTCGTTTGCAGTTTCATTCACCTAGTCAAGACCTGACATGTTTATATATCCATACAGTCTACCTCGTTTGTACTTTACTCTAGGGATTAAAGAAAATTTTACATATACGCTTTTGTTGTTTAATTCTCAATTAACAACACGGCAAAATCCAAAAAAAATGTTTCAGATATTAATGAGGAATAACCAGCTTCACCAAATAGACTTTTTCCATCCGAACATCATTTAATGTTTTAAATGTTCCTTGTCTAAAGTGGCAAAACCGTCAAACATTTCAAAAAAGCAAAGAAAGTCAAAACACAAATACATTTTTCAAGTGTATGAAATACACATTTGTAAGCTGAACTGAGTTTTTACTGAGCTTTGACAACCCCTCAGATTTTTACCTGTGACACATTTAAAGGAACAGTAAAAAAAGCTGCTCACACACTGCTTCTTTCATATCAACAATCTAATAATGTCATATAGAGGGATATATAAGTGACAGGGGCCATTTTTGTGCAATGGAGTGCATTCACTTTTTATATTTAAAGTCCACTTTTTTGTACTTACTATACTAAACTGTACTTTTAAATTAAGTAGGATTTTGAATGCAAGACTTTTACTTGCTTAAGCAAAGAATCTCAGTATCTTTTCCACTATTGTGTATCTTCGACTGAGGTCTGTGGATTTTGGTGGCGCATTCATTTGCCCAGCAGATGTCAGTGGTACAACAGCACCTTAATCTGTCCCATAGTTTACAGTTCATGAATTTGTTCAGTAGTTCAATATAACTCTACGTATCCCTGTAGGAGCAACAGCTCACCACCCAGATCAACTGATACACACATCATAGGAGGAAAAAAAATTGTTAATCAAAGGCTACATGTTACATGTTGTAGTGGTATTGGTCACAGTAATACACATTACTTTCCCTGGCTTTTTTTTTCTCTTCTATTTGAGTGATTACTATTTGGAAATATTAAGACAATGATGCCCTGAAACTAAATATTTGCCAATGTAAAACATGTTAAAAACAAGCTAATCACTGTTTTTTTAATTAGACAAAGTCCCAAAATATGAATTTATTGCATGATTTATCTTTAACACGTGAAACAAATTTTCATTCGTTTTTACAGCTTCTATTCCTCGATATTGAAAAATGTGGATATTCGTCAAAGTATGACATTCGTTTGGCTGATTCCTAGCAGCAAACTCAGCCCAAAAAACATTACAAGTTTAAAGTTCTAGTTCAAATCTAGTTATTTCTTCCCAGTCACCTGGTTTTGATTTGAGCAGCTTGTTTTTTTTTTCAATCAATAAACTGCGTTCCATGGGTTTCGGATGCAGACTCCCCTGTTCACTGTTCACCAGTCGGCGACCAAGCATGTGATTGGGTGAACTTGGCCTTGCGTACACTCGTCAGTGCTGCTCAGTGGCCAAAGGTGACTAGACTGAGGTACAGAAGCTCTGGGAGGCGGCTTGTTGTGAATGCACCAAGAATGTTCTTTCCACTTACAACTTATAGACATTCTTAATTAAAGGGTGTAAATCTGCTAAACCATGGTAAAGGTCTTGTTTGTGCACGTAGAAGTTTTTTTAAAGTAGAACGTTTTACCTCTAACGTCCCTCGACCATGTCACTTTGTGAGATTTCCCTTAGCAGATCCCCCCCTTTTTTTTTTTAATAAAAAGTTATCCATCTTACAAGATGACCGTAAATTCTGTTGGAGTTTTTAAAGATTAAGTTGATTTCAAATGTACAAAAGGAAATATAAATCAATCTGTCCATTTCACTGATATTACATTAAGAATTAAATGAAATGGGCACATAGCTGCCACCTCCAATTTGAAGATGTTTATCTCTTTGAAACGGCATATTTGGTCTAATGTGTAAAATCCTTTTGTTCCCTATTTGCTGAAACAAAATACAATAATGATAATATTATGATGTAAAGTTTTTTTTTTCCCTCTTAAACACATACTGTGCAACTACAAAAGAAAAAAAAAAGAGAAGAGAACCCAAAAACTTCAATATCAAAACTCTGCAGACCATCATGGTTTCTAATCTAATTTTATGCATTTTAAACATTAAAAAAGAAGACATTCATCAGCTTTAAATGTCATCAATAAATTTACATTTGATGGCCCGAAATGCCTGGGCACATGTAAACATACTGAACGACTCGCTTGGACCCCCTGCATTTTTATTTCATTATATTGCATCAGGCCTCAGGAGTTAGGTTGCTGTAATGGGTGGAGAAAACATCAGCTGTTTTCAGTTATCCACAGTTGTGACTCTAATTATTTCAACTTATTTGCATCGTACCAAGGTTCACATAACAGTACCAGTGTCTCCGAGAATCTGATCAAATTAACATGAATGCCTGTCATGGGTTCAGAGATGCTTCTCTTCTCGAGGATTTCCAAAAGGTCTCACTTTGTTCAGGTGGCACTTCACTGTTTGAATTAGGTTAACCTGTCCCCAGCTTTACCACAAGGTTAAAAACTGAAACCACTGGGGGGTATTGGGCCGTAGAAGGGCGTCCTACACTGGGACTGTTACCCTTCCAGAGGCAAAATAAGTTTTAACAGGTATAAAGTCATAATTAAAAAAAAATCAGTTAATAAAAAAAAAAAATTCAAACTAAAAAAAGAGACATAACTGAGTTAAACAACTGACATGAACACAAACAGATGGTGGGATATTAGTGAAACTATAAGCTACTGTTCCATGATTGCTGACAGTCATATTGTTAGTAAACTTAATAAAAAGAAGCGAAGGGGCGGAGGTTGGGGTCTCAGCACTATCACATTGTAGTGAGTCACGGCTTCGTGGTCTCTGCTTTAAGGGCTATAGGGCCTCTTGTTTAATACCTTTCTTCTAGGCCAAAGCTAAGTCAGAAGCCATAGTAACAAAACCTTAGTTGTTGGAGTTTAATCTCAGACAATACAGATTATAGTAAAAAAAAAAACAAAGCAAAAACAAGGCTACTTTTCTCTTGAAAAGCGCTGGCGGGGTAGTGGCGAGTTTGCCACATTCACAGGTTAAAAGCTGGTAGTGCTTCCCACCATCAGCAATGCTTTTTGAGTTCCTGGCAATAAAATGGACAACTGAAAAACACAAGAAATTACAGCAGGGACGACATATTCTGAAGGACTTACGGACATGTCTGCCGTAAAGTGAGTGGCCAGGCCTCTTCGACAAAATGTCACTCGACAATGTGGGCTTTGGAAATACAAGCGGACATACAGCACTGGCAGGGGAAAAACGAATTGGAAAAAAGCCGAATAAATTATATAAAAGGGCACGAGGGTTCACCAAATGGTCCGATGAGTATTAAAAATGATGTGAGTCATATGTTATGTTCCTCATAGGCAACACATGTCAACCCAACTGGAGACTAGTGGGAGATTTTGGAGCAAAGAGTCTCACAGTGCTCTCTGGCACCATCATCGGACCATAAAATGAGGGATTATCTTTAGAAGAATGGTGTTCATCCCTTCAGTGGAGATTCAGAGGCAGAGAGTGGTCACAGTAGATCTGCTGATCTAACTGTTGATAAGAAAGAGCATAAGTGTATCCCAGATATCAAACTATTCCTTTAAGCTCTTTATCTAAAAAAAAAAAATAATCTATCCATACCAAACTTAATATTTCCATTTTTAATTCAGGAATAAATATTCAAATTCATAAAAGTACATGTATATAACATTGAAATCAGTGGTTTTCAAGAACCATTGAACAACCACACGTGAAACCTAAAACAGGACATAACAGGTCAGCTCAATTACCAAAGCACTGTGTTCCTCAAAAGCTCTTGAACAGAACCCTTGAGTAAATAAATGGATGATTAATAGACTGAGACATAAATGGTTTATCCCTTTTACTTTGTAGTTCATGTTGAAAGTCTTGGAGTTTGGAGACTGTTTGATGTACCATCCTGCCCCACATGTCTTTTACACAGTGACCTAGAGGGGTTCTAGATGGAAGAATATGTGGACTAAAGAAACAGAAAGGGAATAAGAGGTTAAACTCATTCATGATCAAGATGTTTTCTTTTCACTTTCTTCATTATGCAGTATTTTAAAGGACTATTAACCACATAAATGGAAATTTTTTCCCAGTCAGTCAGTCAGCCGTGGTACCACATAGCACAACTGCACAGAAATGTTTCCTTAATTTTATGGAAAACAAGAAGTTTTCTTATAATAAATGGTCAGAAACAATCAAATCCAGTGGACAAAGGACTCATCATATGCAGCTGCATCGTGTTTCCAATGGAAATATGGTTTTAGAGCTTTACCACACTTCTTCCTCTACAGTGAGGTAACTTCAGACCCATCTGCACCCTGGGATGCGTGTCGATGGCGGGGCAGGTTCAAGCTTGTTGATCGGACGATCGCTTCAGTTATTTGAGGACAGGCAGTGTTTTCTCTGCAGCCCCCCCCCCCCCCACACACACACACACCCACCCCCCACCCACCTACTTCTCATTTTGATGCAGCGAGAGGCGTGCCGGGCCGGGTCGGGCCGGGCCAGGCTCCACTCATAGGCTTCATGTGATGCTGCAAGGGAGGTGTCTGGCTAAAAAAAGACTTTTTAAAACATCCAGGCTGCAGCATTTGAGAGCGGACAGTCTCTCTCTCTCTCCCTCTCTCTCCTTCGACCTCTCAAGGAGCTACCGGCTTGCTCGCCCTTTTTTTTTTTTTTTTGTTTGTTTTTGTTTTTGTTTGTCTAAACCCTGGGATATTTCCATCACTCGCGCGGCTCATTCCGGATAGGGACGCGCTGCGGTTCCGATAATGGGAGACGCTCAGTCTGCGCAACGGGAGGGCAGGAAGGATGCGGCGGCCGAGGAGGAGAGCGGCAAAGTGGACGATGCTCGGCCTGAGCAGGGCACCGACGACAAGGTATCGCCCTCACCCCCGCAAACTCTGTAGGAAATGATTGATCCTCAATATCTTCACATTGAGAGGTGAAATTCTAGCGACAAATTAATCTGTCATAAAATCAGACAGGTGTTGCTATGTGTCAACAGGAACGCTGAGGCTGGTTCTTCTTGTTGTTGTCAGGACAGTGCAGGTGCTGCTTGCCAACACAGAGTCATCCTTGTCTCATTTGAAAGAACTGCGTAAAGAACATCCAGCTATCCTGGGGGGAAAAAAAGTTCCCTTTCTGTTTTTTAATCTTTGTTGTTAACATGAAGGGACCAGCGTAGCAGCAAAATGGAGCCTCTGCTACCAATCATATCCTAGTGACACACAAAAGTTATTAAACATTTCTTTCAATTGTTTTATCCTGTCAAAGGATAGGACCAATAAATGACTCTTTGGTCGCCGACTCTTTCCATCGTAGTTCGAAACTTACAGACCTGGTCTCACCCTGTTTCACTGGTGTTGCAATGGTTTTCATTTACTGCTGATGAAACAGGGAGTAGCCGGGAGGAATAATGACCTTTAATTCTTCGGGGGAAAATAAGCCCAAGGGAGAGATGGAATTTCCTCACTGCAGCACTCAACAGGAGACAACATCGATTATTTGTGTTCAACATGATCACTGGGTCATGCTGAGCAGGAAGTCAATTAGACAGCTCTGTTCTGTGAGAAGGAAAAATAGCTATTAATGTCTTAATAGCTACAGTTATGATATTGTGTTGATTTAATGGCATCCTTGACCTTTGTGACTCTTAAGTGATTTCACATTGGATGGCATAAAGCGCAAATTATGCTGTTAAGAAATCTTTTAATGCTGAATATAGTCTTATGTTTTGAAAGAAAAAAGAAGCCAAAAATATGCCAAATATATACATTTAAACAATTTTTCCCCGAAGGCCAAAGTGTTTTTGTACAAAGTTGGTCTTACTTTAACTTGGTACAATAATCTGTGCCTAAATAAAATGCCCAAGCAACTGATGAGCAATATCCTGTCACACTCATTGCTACTTTTGTTTGCAAAGCTATCTCAAGTCCCCAGAAGTTTGGTTGTACATTTCTAAAATTAAACTGTTTAGGCTCACTTAACTTAACTCTGGCTCCAGATGACTGAAAACAAAGACCTGCTTGTGCACTGCTCCTAATATAGGAGGTACATGCATGTGAAATTGTGAATAACTTTTGTCTGGAAAAACCACTCAACTCACAGCCAACCATAATCACATTATGGCCTTTGATGTTTCAATTTAAAGTGTATGCTTCTTTTATCTCTACATCTAAGGCAGCAAAAGCTGGATCTTGGGCCACTAAGTTAATCAGTATCACCATTTAATCAAATGGCTGCACTATTACACATTTAAATGTAACTGTAAATGTAACTGTAAGGCACCGTAGTTAAATAAAGCAAGATAAAACCCCCAAAGAATATAAGTAAACTGAGCCTAGTAGGTTACAGATACAGTTTACATATTGAGCAATAACAGAATTAGACCTTAAACCCTTTTCATCAACAAACAACTGCAAACACAGAGAGGGCAACAGGGCTTTAAGTGCATAATAAAATAGCAAGACTTGAAAAACCTGACAAACGGTTGGAAATTAATCTACTGCATCAATGTCCAATAATGTCTAAATAGGTATTACAAGATGCAATATGACCGTAACAGAAAGTTTAACTGGGTATTCAGTGAGTTATGCCACACTAGTTGAAGGGCATGTGTTTCTTGTTTTCTGTCATCCTCTCAGACTCTCCCAACTAATCTCAGTAAGGGTTATTAAACTGTAACGGTCGACCTCAGCCGACAGCAACCCCAGCGTGTTGTTTACAAAAGCCCTCAGTTCATCAAAGATTGAAATTTGGAGTTTTTCTTTCAGAGAAGTTCAAATTCAGATAGATTTGTTAATGCCTCTTTAGCTATGAGAGAATGGTCCTTGCTGTATTTGTCTTTTAACTGAAGCTAGTGCTTGATTTCTATTCTTTGAGCTTTCATAAAATTTAATCTTCGACACAAGGGTAGATTGTACATTCTGTTTTGTGCTTTGTTTCAGCCTCTCAGTAATAATGGGCAAATATCAGAGATGAGTGGAAAAGCAGACAGCACTATAGCAGAAGTTAATGGTCACTGTGAGGATGAGATCACCGCAGAGGGTGGGTACTCACAATCTGTGTATTAATGCTCACTGTCACACAGTCAGCAGAATTTTAACAGTACATAATTTGTTGAATTTCTGCAGGTAGAATTACACCTGTGTCATCAGTCTTTTCGCAGTTCTTGCAATTCAAGTGTTGTAATATTTCAATTCTTTTCTGGTTTAGCCATCCTTTCTCCAGATGAAGAAATTTCAGAAGAAACAATGCCAACTAAAGAAGAAATACCGGTAGAAAATGTTGAAATTAATGAAGAATCACATAATGAAGTTGATGCTAATAAAGAAGTGGACCTGGAAATGACTGAAATGGATGCAAAGCAGAATGACATCAATGAAGGGTTTAGGAGATTTTTCAATAACATTGGTTTGAAACTGACAGTAAAAAGAGGCTCAGCTGATAAAGCTGAATTAGCAACAGATGTGCCAGATGAGACCAACAAGGAAGAAACAAACAGACCAGAAGAAAAAGAGGAAAATGAAAAGGACACCAAAAATGAGAATGCTGAGCAGAATATTGATCTGAAGACAGCACAAGAGACTTATGACAATGACTCAACAACATGTCCTACCCTGACAGATGTTGCATCGGAGGACATTCTAGAAAGTGCAGAGGAAAAGACAACAGAGGCCAGAGAGGAAGCTGAATCTGAAAACATAGATGAAGCGACAGCTTCACCAATATATGAAGATAAAACGTCACAACAGGATGTCACACTTGAGGAAGATCTGCTTCCAACATCTCCATCTAGTTCTGAAGCGGAGATGGTTGTATCTCCAATTAAAAGGTTTTTTACAACTGGAATCTTTTCTGGACTACGGAAGAAAAAGAAGTCCACAGAAGATGAGGCAACTGAGAAAGAACTGGTGGAGATTGTCAAAAAGAATACATTACAGGAAACAGAAAAAAATGTAGAAGTACAACAGGATAGAGAGGAGATTAGTCCAGGCTTTGAGTCAGCTACAGTTGAGACTGGACATAAAGAAAACTTACTAAAAGAGGAGAGCCTGTCTGCAGCATCAGCTCTGATGACAGATGACAGGAAATCACCTCCCACAGATCCAGCAATAATTACTGTCAACGAGCCTGAGATTACAATTTCTCCAGAAAAAGTTGAAGCCAGTCCTCTGAAAAGGCTCCTATCAGGGTCTAGTTTAAAGAAGGTCTCCAAAAAGCAGAGACGCAGGAAATCAAGTAAAACGAAGCTGTCAGACTCTGGAGAACATTTTTCAGATCAGCTCATGTCATCTACCGAGTCAGATGACAATCAGAGAGAAGAAAGTCCTACTCAACACTCTGCAGAGGTAGCAGGAGAGGAGGATGGTGCATGGACTTCTTTCAAAAAACTTGTGACTCCGAAAAAGCTCAAGAAGAGGTCCTCCTTGACCAATGAAGAGACACAAATCCCAGCCTCAGATGAAACAAAACCAACCGAAGGAGGGCAAATATCAGATCACAGTGCTGACGAAGGCAAAAAAAGAAAAGAGTCATCTGTCTCGTGGGAAGCTGTTCTGTGTGGATCCGGAAGAAGAAGCCGAAGCCAAAAAACATCAGACTCTGAGGATGAAACACCCCAAGTTGAACATGAGGGTAAAAAGCAAGAGTCACCACTAGAAAGTTCTAATGAGGTCAGTGACAACAAACAAGCAGGGAGTCCTTCAGAGGGTGATGGAGGATCAACATGGAAATCATTTAAAAAACTTGTCACCCCCAAAAGGAAATCAGAGGATGAGGAAGAAAGCAAAGATAATATACAGTCTGATAGTGATGTTACTCAGGATGTTTCTTCCTTTTCAATAAAGAAACTTCTCCCAGGTCAAAAAAAGAGGAAGTCTGCTGAAAAGCAAGACCAAGTATCTTCAGATGAGGCTGATAAAGAAATAGTTTCAGGTGATGAAGATTCTGAGACACCAGTTGTAGTTCCATTGTCTGAGTTTGATACAACTGAAACAGGAGTAAAACCACAGGATGTATCCAAGGAAGCAGACTATGAACTGCAGCAAGACCTCCTTGAAGAGATGGCAGAACCAGTCCCAACTTGTCCGCAAACTGAAGCAGAGAGAGTACAAGACAATGAGTATACTTTAGAAAATGAGGCATCTACAGCTCATGCTTCAAATGAAGAACCCGAGGAGCTTACAGAATTAATCAGTAAACATCAACAACTCAGTGATATTCCAGAGGAGGGTATAATTACAGAGACCATAGTAACGCCTACTTCAGTCACTGAAGAGGCAGCTAGAGATGACACTATAGCAGAGGATTTGATAGAGATCACATCTGAGGCCATAACTGCTCCAGAGCCTGTAGACATTACCTTGGCAGATGAAACTGAGATGATCTCTGCAGTTTCCCAGCTATCAGAATCTTCAAAAACATCTGGTAACACGACACCAGTCCCAGCAGAGTATGACGTCAAACATACAGAGGAGCTCCTGCATCAGGCCGTTGAAACCATCGCCATAATCCCAAAGGCAGTCCTAGTGTGTTCAGATGAGGTAAACTCAGAAACAATAGCTGGATCTGTCTCGCATCAAATACTTGAAACAATAGTAAATGAGCAGACAACACTTCTGGAAATACACAGGAGATCAGACGCAACTGCCTTTAACACAGGTCTACATGTTGAAGAACTAGATGTAATTGATAAATTTGTAGCAACACCCGAAACAGAAAGCATATCTGAAGTCAAAGAAGCTGTTTTCACAGAAATGGTATCTGAAGTTTCCACTGATGTGTTTGACAAAGCTGATATCGCTGTAGATGAAGTTAATGAGGTATATGTTTCACATCAAGAAGAAAGCATAAGAGAATTAGAGAGTACTGATGAGAGTCAGCATCTGGTGGGAAGCCATTCTGAGGTAGATGAAGCCATGTCTATAGAGACAGTACCTGAAGGTGAAAAGATTGTTGCAGATGAAAGCTCTCTAGTTGGGGATCATCAAGATAAAAATGAGCACCTTGAAACTGAATTTCAAGAAGCAGAATCAGCGGCTACGGTAGCAGTAGAAGAAAATGCCACATTCAATTCAGAGGAGGGTAGTGTTCAATCACATGAAGAAGAAGTTATGTCAAAGGCCATTCCTGAGGCAGAAATTGCTACAGATGAACCCAAAGAGGAAACAGAGCCTCTCACTGGAGTCAGTGAGCCAGTGAAGGCTTTCGAAACTGAACATGTTCAAGAACTAGAGGTATTAGAAGCTGCACAATCTGTAAAATTAGATTCAGAAGAGGATAGTATCCAATCACTTGAAAAGGAAGTAGTATCAGAAGAGATTCCACCAGCAGAAATGGTTACAGATGAATTACCACAGGGAACTGAAGGCAGTGTAGAGCCAGAGGAAGAGCTATCACTAGAAGATGCCAAAACTGAACATGTTCAAGAAGTAGTATTAACATCTGATATAAATGACATTGCAACTGAAGCAGAACCTGAGGTAGGGGCATCTATGCCTGCTCAAGTTACAGAAAGTATTGAGGAAGGTAGAGTGCAGGAACTTGAACCAGATACTAAGAATGATGTTACTTCAGTTACAGATGAAACTGAGAGTAAAGCTGTGGCAGAAATGAATGAGGATTTAGAGGTAAGTGAGGATAAGAAAACAGAGATCGCACCATTAGATGTTCAGGTTGGGCAGGAGGACCACATCCTTGAAGTTGTAGATGAGTTACAAACATTAACTGCAGTTCACATATCCCCTGTTGTTGAGGAAGCAAGTACTGTTCAGGTCAGAGAATCACTTGTATTTTCTGAAGGAACTCCAGCACTCTGTGTAGACAATGTTGAGGTTACGCAAGAACCCATGCATGAGGTGTGTCTCAGTGGAGTGCAAGCAAGTCTTGAGGGAGAAAAAGAGGGTGAACTTTCAGGTGCTGAGATAAAGGGTGCTGCAGTTGAGCAGAGCACGGTTGCGCAAATGACCAAATGTAATGTAAAAGATGTCCCAGTTGTGATATCTGATGTTTTGATGGAGAAAACTTCAAACATTCATGAACCCCTGCTAGAGTCAGTGGCAAGCGAGGTAGAGTTCGAGGAGACAATGGAGACAGTAACACCATTAGTGAAAGATGATTTTACCCGGACAGCAGAGGGAGGTAGTGCTGTGAAAATGATGCATGTGCCATCGCAAAAGTTTGAGGACAACCACAGAATTCAAGTGCAGGTGGTCGATATTGAGATGAAATCAGCCAACATGATTGTTGACACAGTGTTAGAGGTAGGGGTAACAGAGGTCAGAGAACTTAGAGAAATTTGTCATGAACCAGCTAAAGCAGACGAGCCCTCTGCCACATCAGAGACTGGAGAGGAAATAACTAATAACAAAAACCAGGGGGCCATTCAAGAAGATAATCAAAATGTAAAGGAGAACTTACAAGAGACAGTACCTGAAGTGCTTGTCAACTTGGAACAAGAAGTTATGAAACAGCCAGATGCTGTGACAGAGGCAAGTGAGATGCCTGAAAGCGAGCCAAGTGAAATGGAGGATCAAAAAGTGATGGAGGAAAGTGTTGGAGCATTCAGGGAAGAACAAGATGAAGTGCACGCTGTCATCAGTGAGGACTCTGCAACTGAACAGCACATGTTCGAGGATGTCAGGCAAACACCTGATATTCCAGAAAGCATTGATGTCTCAATCCATGATCCCAAAGAGGATTTGGAAGAGACTAAAGCTGAACTGGAAAAATCTGAAGCAGATGTCACAACTGAAGAGGTCAAATTGTCATCAGTGGATTCAGACGTGAAGAAAATTAATGAGGAGGCTCAAATTCCACAATTTGCCCAGAGTCAGAGTGTAACACCTAGTAACAATGGATTGGTAGTCCCCCAAAACACTGGAATAATCTCATCGATAGGTAATGTGGAGTCTCCCTCCAGCCTTTCTTTAGAATTCAAACTTAACATACAGTTTGGGCAAGCAAAGGCACAAGCTACTCCACCACCTACCACAGAGAGAATTGAACAAGTTAAAAAGACAGATGTGTCTGAAATCGGTGTTCAGGCGGTAGCACCCGAAAAGGAAATATATCAAGCACAAAGTGCTGAGAACCAGAAACAGACAGAATCAACTGAGGTCTCTGTTCAGGCACCAGAAATAACCAAACCAGAACCAGCTAACTTAGATTTACCACAAACAGCAGAGATAATGAATAAACCAGTACTGCTGAATGTTGGCATGGAAGCAATAGAAATTGTGGAACCAGTAGAACAAATTAAATCAACAAAGAGAGTAACCCCTAACATCCAGGCAACTGAAACATTACAAGCAGTAAGGCAAACAGGCAACAGAGGAGTGTTACTGGGTCAGTCCGTAATTTCTGAAGCTTGTTACCAAGAAACAAAAGCAGAACCTGTTAAACAAACAGAGGAGGAAAATGACCAGGATGTGTGGATGGATGCTGAGGAGGACATTGACACTAAAGAGGCAAAAGAGGTGTCCCTTCAAGAGGAGGAGGAACCGCTAGAACATCTGGCCAGCAGTGGCCAGGAGGACAAGGCAGTAACTGAGCATGAATCTGCAATGGCTCCTGATTCCAAGATTGAGGAAAAAGATAGTCAAAAGGTAATGCTCAAAAGAGCAGGAAGATGTGACTTTGAGAGTGAAGGTGAAGATTTTTCAGTCGCACCCGAGGACCTGGAAAATGCAACTGCAACTGAAACTGCAGCTGCAAGCATCACTACAGTGGAGTGGGATTAACTCAGCCTGACTTGGGCGTCTTTGACTGGTAAGCCTCTTCACTAACTTGTTTTATTTTAGGACCTGGCCCATGAATCAAATGACAGTGAAATCTTGCATTACATCCATTGGAATACCAAAATTAATTACATTATTCATCATTATTCATCATTATTCATTTTTTTCTCTCTAGGTTGGACAATCAAAAAGGAAGTCACTCAAGTTTTAAGATGTTTTCAATGAAGCCATTACAGAGAAGGACTGACGGGTTGAAGAAAATTACATGAAACAGCATTTTGCTGCATATATTTGACATTACGCTCAACACAAAATATTCCAATATTTACTAATGAAACTCGTATGGAATTGTAATATTATTTTATTGATATTATAAAGTGTGTTTCATGAAAGAAATCTAGCAAGACACACATCAGCTGGAAAAGTGTTACTCTTCTCAGGGGGGCATGCAGTGTGATTTTCAAAGTGTGACACTGAACTACATCTACTATGCCGTTGCCTCTTTCATTAAATTTAAAGTCACTGGCTATATAGTGTAATTTTGATTACTAATCGGGTGAGGTCTTTCCAATCGAATGTCAACGTCATATTCTGTTTTTGAATAGAATGTATATGTCTGGGAGAATAAGACAGTATTTTTATTAACAATATGTTTTGTATGTGAAATGCTTGCCTTGTGTAAGTGTTTAAAACATAATTCTTGATGTATTTGACCCAGGTACGGTGCAAAGTACTTTCTCTTGATGAACAATATATTAGTATATGTAGATATTTCTCCGCTTTCAATACATATCAATGTATGTTTATATACTGTTTTGTCGCTCAGCAACTGTTTGATCATTTCACATAAATAAGTAACTCCCTTTGGATCTATGCAGGTAAAAACAATTGGCAGACCTTAGCATGCTGCAGATATATAGCATTACTGTATATTATCTTGTATATAGTGACTGTTTTAATGCTTATACAAGCAAAACTTTATTTGAATCTCTAAGAATTTTTACTATGTATGTATGTATGTATAATTGTATTTTATTTCCATTATATGCACACAAAGTGCCCAACCCTCAAGGGTTTACAAATCTGCTAAAGTATAGTTGCATTGATCAAACATTTCATTTCATTCCAAAAAAAAAAAAAAAAAGAGCATGATGAGAGCATGGCACGTCTTTGTTTTTTAAAAAAGTAATAATTTACACTATATTTTTAATTTTAGGTTAAAATTAACCTTCAGATATGTATTTATCATTAATATAATTATAATCAGCAGAGCCTTATCCCTAAGCAATCATACCAGCTTTACTTGTCCTGTTTTTATTTCCCAGCTTTTTGTGTCTTGTCTCAATTAGCCTTTTGACAACAATGATATCTTTAGATTAGTAATAACATTGTGTAGTATGGATGAGAGAGGAAACACGGCTATGACAAGCTGTTTGTTGTCTTTGGATTTTTTTCCCCACATATACTGACTTTCTTAGAACATTCTTGCTGATCAGATATGTGATGTTAACTAATGACTAAATGCAAAATATAGACCTGTGTTACCTGTGTTTATATATTAACCTGTGTTTTATTAATAAAATATTATTCTATTCGAATAAATTCCTAACGGTAAATTTCAAGTGCTTCTTTTACTGCATATCTTGTTGTATATTGAGGTTAGCTTTAGATGTTTTACTGAACTAATAGTGACTGAATGAGTTGATATTTTACATGCAAACACTGAAAGATGGCCGGCAAATGTTAAAAACAAATAATTATTTTTATTACATTCTCTATAAGACAGCACTCACAGATATAGTTTGGGATTCAATTAATTTAGATATATTCCTGTATCTTGTTTTTTATTTTTTCTACTGCTAGTGTTCAGTCACAAGTATAATGAAACATGTTGAGGTGCTCCTTAAAAAAAAAAACTGAATCTTTCACACTGAACAAGAGAAACAGAATTTTTCACATGATGTGAAAGTGAAATGAAAAATTTTTAACACATAAATTCTGCAAAACAAAATTCAAAAAAACATTTTGCGCAATCAGCTGATCCCGAAAGTTAAAGAAGTCCCATTGAGGAAGTCTATGTTCACAAATGCAGTTAACAGTAAGTATGTATATATAGTCCTGCAAAACCCTTAAGCCATGATCTCCAGCAAAACGGTAAAGAAATGGTGAAAAAAAAAAATAGAAAGATTCATTGTGAGTTGTTGAAATATATAGTTTACTCTACAACACGACCAGTAAGATATTCAAAAATGTTTAGGTCCATGTCATCATTTCAGCTGCTTCTAGAGAACACTGTCACATGTTACCGACAGAGTACCTTTGTATAGTCCAGCATTCGTCCTTTGTAGCTTCTAGTGCCCTTTTTAGATTCTTTTTATTGTTGAATCAGCAGTTCAGAAGATCATTTTTGCAAGTTCAAACATAACCTACAAGGAACAAAAAAGCAACAGATATAACACTATCTCATGGAAAAAGTTATGAGCCTTTTTAAATGCAGCAGCATGAGGTTGTTTGCAATGCATAGATTCCAGGTTTGAAATGATGAATAAGAGTTAAAAAAACAAAAGCCACTTTTGCAAAGAACACTACATTTTATACGTGAGACTCAAGAGATCTATTTTACCTCTATTGTAATGAGGATGACTATCATCCACTCCAACCGCAAGCTGTGCTTCTCACTCAGGTGGCTCCTCATCAGGTCTGTCAACTGTGTGCAATGTTCCAGCTTCTCGTTCACAACCTAAAAAACATAGAAAATTTTTTGAGCTTGAATCAGAAAGAAGGCAAGTGCATCTTACCACAAGTGTCAGAGTGGAACCAGAACTACATAGTCAAATTAATCTTTTTAGGTCGGGTTTATTTACATTAACCCTGCGGTTGATGCTGAGGAACTGGCAGGTCTTGTCATAGAGTTTTTCCAGGTTTTCTCTGTCCCAGTAGAAGTCTGGTGTGAGGAGCAGGTCGGACCTCAGGTTTATACAGTGTCTGCCAGAGGAGGATAGTGATACAAGGTTTTTAAGCAGAAATGTTGAAAATCTTACTCTATGAAAAAGTCTGTAGCTAATATCATCCGATAAATTGAGAATAAAACAGCAGGCCAGCAATAGTTCTTCCAAATGCATAAAGCTTGTAGAATTACTGGTAGCTTCAATAGTTAGCGACAGTAATTACTCTGAGTTAATATGAGTGTCGGCATGTTTACATTAGTGCTTGGAAGACACAAACTGATTTGACAGAAAACATCCATCCAAGCGGATTATCAGCAACAACTGGAAAGTTTTAGCTTGCAAAGACTCAAGTTCCCTCTAAAACGAACTGCTACTACAAATCTGAATCTACCTTAATGTAAAGAGTTCTCCGATTTTCTGCATAACCTCTGCAGAGGACAGTTTAACTCTTTTGCCAGACTTCAGTGTCTATGAAAAACAAACAAACAAAAAAAATTAAGGCATTAACATTAAGGGAAGCGTTGACATTTTAAAATATTATCACAAACAGCGAACCATTATAATAATAATCAATAATAATCAATATAATAATAATAATTAATTATTTCTTGTTGCTGGCTGCTAAGTGTCCAATGTACCTCTGGTATTGATTGAATTGACTCTACAAAGTTGTCTAATGACACCTCCCATATTGCCAGCTTCACTGGAAAAGAAAAGCAAGAGGGTAGACTCAGACAACAGGCTGAACAGAGTGCTAACACAACACAATGAAAACCTTAATTATTTATGGTCTAAGTGCAGGTTCTTACCTGACAAACAGAGTGCATTTGAAAATGCAAATTTCTCCAGAACAGCTTCATCTTGAGCGATCTCGTCACTCAGAATAAAGTTGCCACGCTCAAGCTTTGTGTTTCCTCTGTGGACAAAAAGATTAGTTTTACAACAGCTACAAAAAGTGTGGGAGTAAACAACAAAGAAGACAGAGGATAGAGCAGAACATACTCTCCAACAGTGTAGTTAATTTCTTCATTTTCCCAGTGGACTAATGCTACTTCATAGGGCTGGATTTCATGATGTTCCAATATTCTCAACACCATTTTCATCTGGAAAGACAGTGGGAAAAATCACATTGTCTAAGAAGCATACTGAAGTTGAGAAGTAAACAAGAATTATAACTGATGAAATTTTATACTTTATAAATTATAAATAGTTGTGTTTACCGTTTTCTCCTCAACATTCCAGAAAACTACTGAGCCTTCCCTGAAGAGAGATGTTTTTTTAAATACTTGAAAGTTTTTGATACTGGATGCTAGGAAAACATATGTCAGTACTCAGAAAGTACTGAGATCTGACACCAAGCCCTATCAGATTAAAAACACTGTATATTAAGTGACCCTTTTAAATAATTTAGCATCACATGATTTATATTCGAGACAAAGCCTAAAACAAACCATTTTAAAGACAGACTATGTCATTCCTACCTGAAGAAGAACATGAGAGCATTGTCATCTAGTTTTGCAGCCATGTCTGTGCTTATCACCAGCACATTTGAGGCATCTGAAATTAGAATAGGATTGTCATAAAATGCGGTCACAAAGCAGTATATATATATATATATATATATATATATATATATATATATATATATATATCACAATTAATTCCTTCCAAAGTTTAATTCTGAGTCATACCTCTTGGCAAATCTATCTCATGGAAGCCATGCCTTATCAAGTCGTGGCAAAGTGTTGGCAAATGGTACTGATCTGCTGTTGCAAAGGCAATACATTGCATCATATCCTAGAGAGAAAAAAAGGGATGGATTAATCACTAAAGCTTAAAAATATCAGTCATTTATCCAATGACCTGCTGAATTACCTTGTCCTCATTCAGAGAAGGCTGATTGGCTCTAGAAGGTTGTTTTGTTCTTGGTCCTTTGGGAATCCTTTTTCCAGGTACCGTTACCGGTTTTAAACTCGGTTTTAACATTGACTTCACAAGGTCTGATGAATAAAAACGATTTTGTCCACTTCTACATTTACTCAGCATCCCAGGGTTGATAAACAAAGTGCTGTTGAATCTTTTAAATCCACCTAAAGCTGGCATATCATGTTGTTTATAGGTCTGCTGTTGGTGAACAATATTCAAAAAACAGGTCCTTGAAAAGATCCCTGGGCCAGGCAAGTCTGAGTGAGTCTTGGCTTTGGATTCATACCTATGTAGATGGACAGACTGGGAGAAACTGGCTGAGGTATAGATGCAGACTGGTTTCCTCTCCACAAGCCACTGTGCTCCCAGTCTGGACCACAACTTCCGGAGAAGCATCTTCTCACAGCTGAGCAGGTGAACTACAACACGGGAACCAGTTGTTAGTGCACCCTCAGGACATGTGTCATGATATGAGTATCCCTTTCTGTTAAGGTACCTTTTTTAAGGATTTATAATCTGTAATTAATGGCTTTATTAGTGGTAAATAACTTTGCTTTATAGATCAGTTATAGGCCATTGGTGAAAACAACTTTGGGGTTGCCAGGTTGTGTAAAATCCTCCTCCAGCAAGACACTATTTGTCTTTGTAGTTAGCTCTTTTAATTCAATTGCAGGACCTCTTCAAGGGACTGTTTGACTACTTATCCTCTGGAAAGAGCCTGAAGGACATATGGACCAAAATTCGTCCTTCAACCTCTTGAGAAAAGTGGCCAAACAGACCATCTGAGAGGTATCTCTACCTAAATACAAAGCTAACTGGTTATAGTGCCTTATCAGAAAGTGATAGCATAACAGGTCACACATTTCAGGACTCTGTAACCATCCTGGATCTATTATCAAATAGATATACATTTAAAAACTTTAATTTGAGACATCTTAAATGCAAATAGAAAAAAAAAAGAACCAAAACAAGCAGGACTGACCCTGACTTTAACAGATATCGATATCTTTGCTAACAGTCTGATTGAGATTTACCCATATTAAAAAATATTGTGTGAACAATACACGAAAACCAATACGCTTTTTAACCTGGTGCTAAGTTGAAGTGCAAGGCAAGAGAAGTGGATAACATGCTGCTAAAGATCAGTGTTTAAGTATGTGGCCGTTAGCCGTTAGCTAGCTTACCAGTAGTGAAAACGATGCGATTCAGAACATGTCGATGTTATAAAGGGTTTAACGTGTCAGAAAACGGCAGGTGGTTAAGAGTAATGTGTAAATATAAGCATGTACTTTCCATTTACTACATGACAACCTGCATGACAAAGTATGGAGGCGTGTTTTGTGATTGTTAATAAAGTTTTGTCTCCGCTCGTTTCCTGATTGACGTAACGTGACGTAAAAACAAGTTAAATGTACCCCGAACGCGGGCTGGCAGGTAAGTTGTTTTTTTTTTTTTTTTGGATGTGTCTTTTGTTGTCCTGTAAGACAATTCAGTACCCCCAACATTTATATGTAAATTGAAAACACACACATACACAAGAACTATGCACTAGGCCAGTAGTTTCTGTAATAGAAGGGGCACACAAGTAGACAATTGTACATTTTAAACGTCAAAAAGTTTGGGGACCACTACACATAGTGCGTTCCCCTATTTTGTATGTAATTTTAGGTGTTTCCTTAATCCCCAAGTGTGATTAATTGTATTCTTTATGCTTTGCTCAAATCATTCCACAGTGAAATGCTAAATCTAATGAACGCATCAATTGGCAAATACCATCATGACATGATCTGAATAGACAATGGACAGTGACATTTCACAGCTTGCACATGGAGTTAAAACAAACAGTACAATGTGAAAGATGGAAACATTTCAGATAAAGCCAAGGTGAAAGTTGAGCCCATGGTGATTTGCACGAAGAGCAACCTGCAAGTCAAAAATTAGGGCTTCATTTCCACCTACAGGATTGACCTTCACGTTGATGTTCATCAACCTCTCTTTGGTTCTTTTATGTTATTTCAAACCTTTGCTTGATGTGCGAAAAAAAAAATCAATGAGCGACAACTGATTTGAATCCTGAGATTATTATTGTTTTCATAATCAATTAATCCTTTAAATGTAAGAACTTCTATGTTACAACACCTCCCCTGGTGGAGCCTGGTATAGCTTGTGTTTGGTGTTGCCAAGAGACTTCTAGAAACAGAAACATAAGTTTCACCTGTATATTCACTTTTCCTGCAACACATCTAATAATGGAAGTTATGGAAAAATCTGATGAGGTATGATTTGGAAAAGAAGCTAATTATACCTCTTTTTATGATAGACGCTACTTAGAACTAAATTGCACCTTATATTGGCAACTTCTTCACCAGGCTTTACTTTTTTTTTTTTTTACACATTTAAATAATGTAAAACTTTCCTTGTCAAAGAATTTATGGTACTTCTTTAATGCTGTTCTTTGTTGTTTTAATTACTGGGTGGACCAGTCTAATGAGAAGGAGAGGCTGAAGATGAGAATTGCTGTTTTGGAGGAGAGTGTTAGGTCCTCTGAGGTGGAGTGTAAAGCAAGCAGAGAGACGGTGTTGAGGCTGGTGGCAGAGCTGGACCGAGAGAGGAGAAAGGCAGCCAGCAGTGCAGCAACGATTGATTCCCTCAAAGTGGTACTTCCACAACTTTTAAAGTCCCTTAAGTTTACGGTTCATTTCAGTTTACAGTACACACATCAGACAATTCTGACCAGACAACAAAAGAAGTCTCCAAACTGGTTTACTTAATAGTTTTTGATTTTTTCCCTCCCTGTTTAATTAGTGCAGCTATTCTGGTGATATTTTCTCTTGAGTTTTATATGTCAACATAAAGATGTAAATACTATTGCACAGCTATCTCCACATAGCATGCAATACAACTTAATGTGGGTAAATAGAGAAGCTTTTATTTATTGATTTAAAAGTAGTCAAATTATTTGTTTTGGTCCCAAAATTATATATAAATTTACTATATAAATACTAATAATGATACTCTCCGAGTGTATGTTTTTACTTGTAAGATGTAAGCGCTCCCCAAGGTGATAAAAGCAAAATTCCCTGAAAATATATAGATGATAAAAACTAAAGCTCATATGAAATTTCCTCCAGGACATGGTCTTATATTACATATTTGACAATGTTGTGTGGTGCAACTCTTCATGGTGTTCTTGCCTCTTCCAGGAATTAGATGGCCTGGTGGTGGGAAGGAGGAGTGTTGAGATGGATAAAGAAACATTAATGGAGAGGCTTGAAGCCAGCAGGAGAGTGACAGAGGCAGCCAGGCGAGAGTCAAACTGTTTGGAGAAACAGGTGGAGGAGCTTGAAAGAAGGGTACGGTCAAGCCAAGGACAGACTCAGGAAGCTGAAGACAAACTACAGATGTTCCTAAAAAAGGTGGCAGGCCTGCTGCAGGTTAAGTTCGAAAGTGTCATCCTGCCCACAGAGAAAGATATTTTACAGAAACTGGATAAGGTGAGGAATCACTGGGGATTTTCTGACAGGACATGAGCTACTGGCATAGAGAAGAGAAATAGTCTTAAAGGGAAGAAAACTACATTAATAACTAAATAATTTTATTATGAGAACAACATGTTCCAGCTTGGGGACTCAATTTGACTCAAAATCAAGTTGTTCTTTATATTAAGTGTTGCTGGAGTTTTGTCCCAATGCTGCCAACATGGGTTCTGAAAGTGTTAAATTATTGTATATATTGTGGTTTTATTGGATTAATATCTCTGATTTATTGGGGCAAGAAATAACAAAAAAGAAAGTACTAAAGGAAAGTAAAAGCACCATAAAGTCCTACAAAGTGCAGTACTTGAGTTTGTTTCTTTTTTACCTTTATCTTGTTTTATATATTTGCAAAGCACTTTGTGACATTGTTTAGTGCTATATAAATGAAGTTTATTATTAATAATATAAATATATGTAGTTACTTTTCACCACTGGTCTTGCATTAAATTTTTTCATCTCTCCTCAAAGAGGCGCTCCACTCCAAAATATATACTAGCATCCTTGCTGCATTTTTTCGGAAGCTGTTCCAGTAATAATGACTGTTCTGCAGACCATATCAGAGATGGAGGCGAGGCTGTGTCATGTCTCCGAGGAGCTGAGCGAGCAGACAGAGCTCCGGCACAGTGCACTACAGAGGGCTCAGCTTGCAGAACAGCAAGTCCAGGACCTGAAGGAGAGCCTGCGAGGTCTGGAGACTGAGCTGGCAACAGCGGAAATGCATTGTGATGGGCTGCGACACAGCAGACAGCATGTGAGTAAAGTCACAGTAGCAGGGGAAAGGAAGATACACTTAAAGGCACAGTAAATGAGCTGTACAAGCAATTACACAAGGTAATTATTCATTAAAGTTTTGAGTCCAGTTGCATAGATATCCATGATTACTCACTGTTTGTTGTTACAGTATGAGGAGTTCCTGGAAGAGCTGTCTGAGACAATGGTGGTTGACAGTATTGCTCTGGATCTAGGCTTCGACATGAAGCTAAAACTCATCCTGTCACGTGCAGAACAACTGGTCAAACAAGAAGGAACTGCTTTGGTGGAGAACAAAAGTCTGACTTACAGTTTACAGCGAAAGGTAGCCAACACAAATGCTGTAAATAATGGCTCTGCAACCGGCATCTAGAGCATGATTAATGCAAATTTTACCATTTTATGATGTAACAGGTGGCTTTAAACTCACTGGCTTTTACAAGTTTGCAAAATGGCTTTTGATGATGAGGATACCGTCTTTTATTTCTGTAGTGATGAAAAGTTCACTTTCTTCAAAAGCATAAATGCAAAACGTTTTTTGTGATGAATGACTGGTGATGCATCTGCAATGTAAAATTTCCTTTTCCAAACAGTTAAAATCACAGAAGGACCAACTAGAGAGCAAAGGGCTCCACATCCAGCTCCTGAGGAAGAAGCTGTTGGAGCTGGAGGAGGAGAAGAGGTGCCGGTCAGTGCTGGCTGTGGAACAAGAAGATGCTCATCTGGAGGCCAGGAGGCTGCAGAAGAAACTAGAGCGTCTCCAGGGCGAGCTGAAGGCCACCAGGGTGTCCAACACTGAGCTCAAGGCAAAGTTGTCCCACACTAATGAGCTCAAGGTAGAGGGGACAAGGGTTCAGACCCAAAGTCGATCCAGAGGCAATTTCACCTCATAATATTTGGTTTATTTGTATTAATCTTTAGGTATAAAGAGGTAGAAAATGAGGGATAATATTTTGTAATTGTGCACCAATTGTGAATCAGTTTTTAAGAGCAAAAAAAAAACAAATTGAGTAACAGTTGAAACACCTCTGTCTGACATGCCAAGTTGAAAGTCACGGAACAGGGTCAGACTGTTCAGGAGCAGAAAAAGAGGCTGGACCGGCTGGTGGAGGGGAAGGCCAAGGCAGAGAGGAAGCTGAGCTCAGTGAGCTCAGACCTACAGAGCCAAGAGAAGAGGACCAGACAGGACCAGCAGCAACTCAACATCCTCAGACAGAGCCTGGCTCAGCTTTCTGAGAGGGAGAGAGAAGTAAGGGAGCTATCTATATGAAAAGTTCTGTGATGGCAGTTCCACTTGAAGGGGAGGAAATGGATAGTCTGCTGACTTTACTCAGTGTTTAAATACTCAAATGTTGGTATTTTTTTATTGCCTGAAAATGGTTTTATTAAATAATAAAATCATGGCATCATTCTCCTCTTCATCATCCACAGATGTGTAATGTGTAATTGATTTTTTTTAATGCCCTTTACATCATTGGTGGATAAATATCTTTATTCATTACAAGTATTACTTAAGAAATTATATTTTCCTCCTCAAACTACTCACCATTCTAAAGCAAAACTAAATATTTAATTAGACTTAAATAAAATATATAAGTAACGTAAATCCAATGGTGCAGTGAGAATAAAGAACATTTGATTATGTAAGTTTTTTCAGTTGATTCCAATTACTACCCCTCTGCCAATATCACTCTTTCCCTCCCCTTTCCCTTTCACTTCTTTTTTTCTTGTAGTGTCATTATGAAAAAAACATTACTTATGCAAACAAATTTAAAAGAGCAACAAATAACCTAATCAGTTTAGAAGTGCTAGAGGGTTCAAACTGTGGGGATAGTCTTATTAATAATCAGATAGTAATGAGATAATAACAAACTCAAATATGTTCTTTTTTCCATCCATTGTTCAGTTGGTGGATTTCAGGATGGTCGTTTCCCAGATGCTCGGTTTGGACGCCAAAGCCCTGGTTCACCCAAATTATGAAATCATCAAATTACTGGAGACCATTCTCCATGCTCATCATCACCACCACCATCACCATCACCATGTGAATATGCCCTGGCACTGTCCTACTCACCAGAGGCTTCATCTCCCCCAAATCCAAGATCTTCCTGACAGCTCCTCATTGGATGTTTCTACCTCCAAGTCTGCTTGTCCGGAGGATGCAGATCCCCTTTAAGATACCTGGATTTACACATTACAACTGCGCCAAACTGCACTTAAAATATAAAGGTATTATTGTTTTAAAATAGATCTTATACAGTGGGAAATGATTTCTCAAAAACCATGAAAAGCTCAGTATAAATATGATTCACCAATGATTCACTGAACAAATATCAGACATGTAAAATCACAGAAAATCAGACAAAATAATCAAATAAAAAGACAAATATCAAAATGAGGATTTGGCATTCATTGTTTTTGATGGTCGCATATACATACATTTCTCATGAACGTTTTACCATTATATACACTTTAAATAATCCTGGACTGTTATACATTTGATACTGAACTGACAGTCATACAAAATATACAATAGTTCTATATGTCATAATTCTCAATCTTAAAGTTGTATTTCATGTATTCAAAAAATAAAACTGTAAAATGTATAAAGACCATGGATGACTGACGTTAATGGTTAAACTCTTAAAGTGTGTTAGACTTTGTTATTAAAACACACTTCTTGGCTTGAATTAATCTTACATCAATCAGTAAAGTTCAGCTTAAAAATGGACTGTTTTGCCACATACACGATGAGGGATGTAGGTAAATAAATGCCAAGATCAGAACTGCATGCCAAAATACAAGTAAAAAAATAATTGCGATGTAGGATATATTAAACATCTTTTTTTTTTTTCTTTTTAAACAAACTTTTGAGATACAAGCAAATTCACAAGCTATATTTCAGCATTTAACTTTGGTGCCATCAACTGACAGTTTTCATCAGAGCAATACATCCTGTATATGCCACTGGGTGAACAGTTCATTCATCCAGCAATGTCCAGTGTGGGCAAAAACCATTCTCTTCACCAAAGATGCTCCTTAATCAACACAGCATTACACAGAGTACCATAGTGAGATGCTTGACCCTATGTGCTACACACAAAGATATTAACCGTAGATGTCTGTTGTTTTTCTGCAGTACAAATGAATGACCAAGATTAGTTTTTTGCTCTCAATATGATCAGCGATTTAGAGGATATCAACGTGATTCCAATTAAGGTCATACAGATGCATGAATAATGAAATGAAAAGCCCTAAAGGCCAGCCTTAGACTGGAGGTGGTCCATTTGTGTAGCTGAGCATCGGGTAGAAGGAATGAGCAAAGTTGTTGGACTGAGCGCAGTAGTCCTCTTCAGACAGTGGCAGCAGGAAAGCAAGGACCACTAACAGGAGCAGGAAGAGCTGGAAAGGCAACGCGACCCAGAGAACGCGCCGCAGAAATGATGACCTACGAACCGCTGATGTCTCTGGATCAGAAGGGAAGGAAGCGGATCCAGCGTCGCTGTGAGGCCTGCTCACACACACGCATTCACAACGCAGCACAGACTCAAGTTTAGTTACTCACATCGGTAAATAAGAACACATATAATCTGTCTATCTGCTTGCTATCACCTGAATATGTAATCTCACAACTGTATAATCACATCACAACAGCAATGTTAAATGTGCCAGACAGTTTTCCTTAATCTCTTGTGGTCACAAAAATAAACTCAGGAAAAATAACCAACATATTAAATTAGTCTGATTGAATAAACCTCACTTGAGCTACATTCTAATCTAATATTCCATCCTCCGTACTCTTCATTGTTTAGATGTTTTCTACCAATTTTCAATCCAAATAAGATCTCATTTCAGCGACAAGGGAACTGCATGGCAGTGCCTTTTTCATAAGCACCATGCTGTACTGAAGACACTGCCAACAGGGTCCAAAGCAATGTTGGAACAATGTTCAACATTGTGATCTACATGCTGACTGAGACAGGGTGGATAAACACACCTACAAAGACACACTGTCACAAAACACTTTAAGGCATACATACAGTTCTGCCCTAAACATATACATTTAATTTTTCAGGTTGCATTCCTTTGTAAAGGGTATTAGGATAAAATACAAGAGGCATGCTGCAAGTATCAGTTAATATTCAGGTGTTTGGTTTTTTTTTTGTTTGGTTTTTTAAAGGACTTGCTGAAAGTTTGCGTCCCATCAAAAAAATGCAAAGCAGGCCGAGGCAAAAAGAGCATAGCCATTAGAAAAAGCTTCTTTGACAAGGTGGTTCAGCTAAGCTTATTCAAAGGAGTACTTTGGGGAACGTGCTAATTTGCTTTCTTACTTAGAGTTAGATGAGATGGTCTATAGCACTCTTCTGTGCGTTTTATATGAAGCAAGAGCCAGGTGATGGTTAGCCTGGCTTGGCATAAAAACTCAAGGCTTTCCCCCTGCTTCCAGCTCTTTACCCGAAAACTTTCAGCAGGGAAACAAATAAGCGAATTTCCCAAAATTTTATACCATTTATTTAAATGTATCATTTATAGTCACCATCACCCTCAGGTAGCCTCAAAGGTTAGAAGACATATGGTCAGTTAAAGGGAATTATTGTAAAGAAGTTACAATATATCAAGAACAATATTTTTATTGTAATTAGGGAGAAAAAAGGCCTCCAGTACTCGCAAAACATATTTAATTAAATCGATCAGTGACTCAAGGAATGCATGGGCATTAGTGATGTACAATTTACACTCAGGTTGTCCTATGCACTTAGTAAAAGTGCCCCTTTGCCACTTGACAAAATGGAGACCTGAGAGGCAAGACTCACAGATGACAGACTGAGGGGCGGGGGTTGGTGGATAGTCAGTGAGATAGCAGCACCAGTAGCAGAAGAAGAAAAAGTTGAAGTAGACAAAGAAATGAAACACATGAGAGAGAGAGCGAGAGAGAGAGACCGAGTGAGAGAGAAAGAAACTGCAGCCTTTGCGTTGTTCATTGCAGACATTTACTGGCTCGGCATTTTGAAAGGAAAAGGAGTGTGTGCGCTCAGTAATAGCAAGGGAGAGTTAGATGTAGAAAGATAGTTGCATCATACGTAAGAAATGCCCTCTGGTTAGCGATATTAGGCAGTCGACATTGGTGGAGGAGAGGCCCTGTGAAAACTCTAATCAAGGACGTGTGGGCTGCCACTCACCTCATCACCTAGCCTACACACAGTGTCTAGACTTGCAGAAGATGATGGAATTCACTATCATGAGCTGCTAATATGGTACATACATTAAAAAAAATGAAATTGGATTTTTTTTTTTTTTTAAACTCAGCTGTTGTTTAAGACTTGGGGAGGATGAGAAATCATGAATCAGCCTCCAAGTGCATCATGGGCTGATGAGTTCCATTATCTTCTGGGTGTGCTAGAAACCAACAGAAAGGTACCTGTGGTGTGGACTGCTCACAGAGGGTCCAGGCTGTGACAGACTACATTTGCCCCGTTGCTGTTTGCAATGAACAGGGGAGGGGGGGTAAAAGAAAGAAAGTATGTTTCAGTCCAGGCAAATTAAGACAAAGCTACCGATGAAAAGAAATCCCAAAATGAAAGAAGGGCAGCAACAAAATCATATGTGAAGGTGATAGATTTTGTAAACCATGATAACAAGGAATCTGGCTTTTCAAAGTGTAGAACTACTTTGAAGTGCTGTGGTTTGTGAGTGCAACAAAGTGACTGCAAATTGGAAGCTTCAAATTATGCAATATGATACACAAATCTCTTCAGTAACATTGATATTTAGTAACATACACAAAGTTTAAGCAGTGACATGCTTATTTGGACTGATCTTAAGATAATGACGCATCTCTGATGTAATAATATTGCTTTCTCAGTCTTGTAGCTTATAATATAAAACAAATAGGATATCATGCCTACTACATCATAAAATCACACTTTTTTTTAGCAGTTTCCTTATAGCCAGTATTCCTAAGAATAACACTACAAGGATAAAAGCAAAACTAGAGTGAGAGGAAATCAGAGGAAAGTTTATTGGAAGGAGAGATTTGTAGGATAGGATATTTAAGTCTGGAAATACTGTAAGAGAAAAAGCGTCCGGTAAGTTTGAACTGAAAAAGTCTACGAAGAGGAGGAAGGAAGAGATAAAAAAAAAGGATTCCCCACTTCTCTGGCAGGATGTTCTCTGGGAATAGACAACATGCAAGAGTGAGAGTAAAAGGCTTGGAAAGTTCAGAATTCAGAGGGTGTGAGTGTAAAGCAGGTTGTAG
Organism: Istiophorus platypterus; assembly: GCA_016859345.1. Lineage (NCBI taxonomy): Eukaryota > Metazoa > Chordata > Actinopteri > Istiophoriformes > Istiophoridae > Istiophorus > Istiophorus platypterus. The sequence goes on from CM029120.1 coordinate 6,577,303, forward strand.
AGGTGTGGAAGAGTGTGAGGAGAGATCTTGGGATGACAGGGGTGAATCTGGTCTTTAATGGGGCATTCGGGGCACAAATTACTACATGTGCTGTCTTAAAAGGGTTACCATACACCTGGCTTCGCATACAGCAGCATGTACAGGTAGGTGTGAACGTTACCGATCGTCGCCGACTTGGCGTGCTCCTTCCAGACACAGGGCTGAGGGAACCGGACGTGTCCAGCTCATCCGCAGATGACCAAGAGGACAGATCCTGCCAAATGAAACATTTACAGAAAAGATAGAGAAAGATGAGTGACACAGTGAGAGATACTTAAGATATCAGGCAGTAGTAGGAAAAATAAAAGACTACAGGCCAAACCTGGCATTCTGACTAAAACATCTGGTCCCATGATGAATGAAAAAGTTTTCAGTTTAATTTTTATATCAAAAAATTAACATTATTTTTTTGGAAATCAACTGTAGTTAACAGTGTGATTGAAAAGCTCATGTAAATCTCAAAAAATATGACGGAACATCTAATAATGCCCCCGCATGAAGAGAGACATGAAAGTCCACTGTGCCTTGTCCTGAGCTACACTATACTTATATATACATATACATATATACATATACACACACATGTATGTATATATATATATATATATATATATATATATATATATATATATATATATATATATATATATATATATATATATATATATATATATATATATACACATATATATATACACACACATATACACACACACACACACACACACACACACACACATATATTACAGATCTATTGTGTTTATCTAGTTTATAAAAAAATTCAAAACAGAAGGTGAAAGTGTGAATATAACTGGGTTTTACCCATTTTACCAAATCAAAAGTGTAAAAATGTGGACTCAAACTCAGTAAATGGAATTTAAAATATGCTTTAGATATAATGGAATCCTGTAAAACTTTGCTTGTCATTTTTAATCAACCCTCGTATTTAGTTTTCATGGACAGTATGATTTTTCCCATCTACAAGTACAGCCAAAACCCCTACAAGTCTCAGGATCATGCAAGTAACACTGGACAGGTATACAATAAGTCATGATCTACCTGTTGGCTGCTTGTGATGTCCAGAATCTTGGCCAGCTCTCGGAGGTCTCTGGTCACTTCTTTCAGCAGCAGTTTGAGGCGGTTCCCAATAACATGAACCTTCTCCTTAGCCTCCAGGCAGTCGCTGCCCTGAGAGTTGACCAGCAACTGGAGGGACATGTCTTGTAGTGAAGCGACTTTCAACTGGGAGTCCAGCAGCTCCTGGCGGATTTGCTGTGGGGATTGTGAATTAAAAACATAAATTTAAATTTAGAGTTTTCTTGTATGTAAAACTGTTGTCAGTGTACTTTTATTGATGATGTTAAATCAGGATGTATATTTATTTGCGTAGGGCTCATTGTGTTAATGACCAAAACTGGGACCTTTGGGCCATTTTTTTAAGGTCGACCCCTATCAAATTAAGATTTGATTTAAAGTATACTGATTTGATTCATGGTTCAATCAATGATTTTAAAAAGTAACCCCTATTATATATTTTTCCATTTTACTCCTCTTAATGCAATAATTTCTAATGTACTCATGATTTAAGGAAAGAACCTATAGTTAGAGATTATTTCTAGTATATTTACATTTACCATTAAACTGAGGGTAACAGGAAATACAGGACGCTGCCAGTGTGAGATGAGGAGATCCAAGGGGTGTAGCAGGGAGTTAAAATATAATCCAAAATTTTAGCACAGTTTCTCATTTGTATTACCCCCTGCTGCAATGAACAGCTATATTTAAAACATTCACTGATTACAAGGGACAATGTCAGTTTTTAACCTACTTTACATTAAATGTTGTTCCGATCTAAACTTGTGAACTACTACATACTAATGTCATCAATAAGGTAATGGCTCTGTACCGTAAGTGTTTTATGATGCTCGTGGAGCGTGTCACTGTCCTGGATGGGGTCAATGGGGACCACCTCATTCCTCCTGCGGTCGATGTTTTCCAACCAGAGCAGCAGACCGTGACTCAGCTCGTGGAAGTCCTATTGAATCAAATGTAGACCAGGAATGCAGACATTCAACTGCTGTATATGTATGAGGACTTTGATCATCACAGATCAATCGATTTGTCCAAACAAGACAAGGGAATACAACTCAACTTACCCATCAAGGCTCCTGTCTTAAGATAATGACTGGCACTTACTTGACATTGCATGAGGGCCTCCTGCAGTGAAGACCTCCAGTCCTCCAATGAACTTCCCAGTTTGTCCCAGTGGTTGTTCATGTCTTTCAGTTTGGCTTGTAGCTCCCGGGACTCCCCTGTGTCTGACTGCACAAACTCAGCACTGCACAGGTTAATGGAAAGCACAATAGCCTTGCGCTTGTCGTATGCCTTCTGCAGCTCCTGTAGACAAACATTTGCGTTTTACAATTAAGGAATGCAATCCTCCAGAGCGACCTACAAAGGAACCTAACGAGGAGAAAAATAATCTTATTTTATCAAGAAAACTACGCCCATGTCAATTTGAGCTTTTTTAAAAAAATTTTTTTAAGACATTGCATAATTTAGGCAGTCTTTTAATATTTTTATATAATTTTTTTACTTTGAAATAAATATAAAGAAAATAAATCTATCACATACAAAATTATACATATATTAAAAGAGAGAAGGAAACAATTTTGGTATTAGTGGTAAAATTATCACCAAAAACAAATTATACCTTGAGCTTTTTGATGCGCAGTTCAATCGTCTGGATGTCCGTGCTGAGGTCCAGCTTCCGCTGCTGCTCCAGCTCATTCTCCGTCTCTCCAAGCCAGTGCCAAATATTGTTCAGGTCAGAGTTCAACTGCTGCCACTGCTGCTGGCTCTGCTTTGTGCGCATCTCTTTGCTGAGGTCCTGAGCCTGCAGGAGCTCCCAGCGTTCAATCACTCCTGGAGGTGCAGAATGTAAGAGAGTTTGTGTAAAACTCAACTATAACAGGCTACGAAAGACTTTTATCCCACCGGATGAAGTTTTTTCCTTTCATGTAAATTCATTTAAATGTATGGTAATGCAGGATTTATCCATGCAGGATCGGCTGTGGTGTAGTATTACCTGATGTCTGGGACTCTGAGCTACTTGGATCTGCCAGTCCAGACATTGTGTCTTCCTCCTCCTTCAGCTCAGAGCCCATCCTCCTCACTGTGTCAATACTACCGCGGCACTCACCCAGAAGCCGCATCTACGGAATGGATGCATGAGGTCACAGGTATTATTTTGTACTGTATAAGTAGATTATATTAAATATTTATGATTAAAATAATAAGTAAACATAAAGTAATATTTGTGGCCAGTGGTAAGCTAACACAGCTAAACATTTTTTTAAATTGTTTTTTTTTTTAATAGTATTATACCAGTGGGTTGTTATTAAACTTCATATAAAGGGACAAAAGAAATATTAATTATGGAGTGGTTACTGTGCCTTTATACTTTATCAAACTGTAAGAGCAACACATACGTATCCCATGTACGAGGCATCCATTTCTGTGCTTGTGGGTGTGCGGCTGCGGCTGCTGTCCATTTGTTGCTGTTGGAAGCGGCTGATGTCCAGAGGGTGAATATGTGAGTCTGTAGAGGCAACCTCCCCTGTTGACACAACATCAACTGGTCACCTTTGCAGAATATGATTAAATATTCGATCATGAAATATGTTTAAAAACTAGAGAAGAGTAATGCCGTTCAGACAGAGAAACACAAGATGTGGAGAGTAAAAAATGAGTTGAAAGCAGGAATGCAGACTGGTTATCCTCATCACCTGTCACACATGGTGCCCATCATGTTTCACAAGTGATTGAAGTGTTTCCAAAAGTTAAACTATTTCCCACCTCCTGCTCTAGGCAGTGTGACTCTGTGTGAACGGAGCCTATCAAAATCTATATATTCTATACAATTGTGCAATGACTTTAGCAAGATGTAAAGACTTGTCGATGTGATTTTAACATAACATGCTTCTATGAAACACAAAAATGCATATGATAAAATCCAGAGGTTAGATATAGAGCACACTGCAATTCAAATTAAAGTAAGAAAGCCAGTTAGAAAGAAGGGCTAGGCTGAATTCCATTTCAGTTCTGATGAAAAGAACCACTGAATTGCAGAAATAAAAATGGAATTGACCCTTTCACCCAGTGTTAGAAAGTGTTGCCATTGGTTACAGCCTGTGCCCAAAGTGTGTGTATAAGGGAGGAAATGAACACAAATTAAAGTCAAAGGGTAAGCTATAAGTGTAGTATCACTCAAAGTGTGGCTGTTATTTCTGGCCCCAAACACTTGTGGCATGCTGGGGTCTGCTGTTGCCTACCAGTGGAGGACCTCAGTGTTTTTTCTGTTAGTTTAACATAGGCCTCAGGGCTCTCTGGGATCACTACATCTGGAAGAAACATTATACAGTACACACATTCAGCAGTGGGTATTACACTGTTTGACTCCATGAACTGATCAGTTGTGGCACCTACTTGCTGGTAAGTAATCAGTTACAGGAAGAAAACACTTAGCTGGCCTTCTTGTGTCTAAATCTTTTAGTCCATCGGTACAGGTTTTGTATTTCAAAGCAGCTGAAAAAAATTTCTGTCATTATTTTAGTCCATGTGAAGAACTTCTCCTTTCAGTTCTTGGCTTCTTGGAAAGGTCAGAGTTCAAAGACTCATCCTCCAAACAACATGTCTAAAGCTGGCATCCAATGACATGCTTATGTACACTTCAGCTGGACTAACACATAATGACACAGGAGTTTGAAATTTGGTTAAAAATATTGCTTTTTTCTAGCTGTAACAGACTCTGCTTTTTGTATCTCGAAAACAACTTGTACAAGTATTTCTTGACAGATTTACCATTGTTACAAATTACAATAGTGCAGTAAAAGTCTGACAGATCTCTTTAATTTAATCAGAACATGGTGCGTGTTTGGAAACTAACCTGACAAGGCTGAGGCAGGCCGCTGGATGAAGTCTCCCTCCTCACTCTGTTGCTCTCTCAAGGCCCTGCTGGCGCTCTCCAGCCCACGGCTTAGGTCATAGTCGTGGTCCCACTCAAGCGGGATTGAGTCTACGCTGGCAGGGGTGTCCCTGCCCGAGCGTTCGGTCCGGAGTTGTGCCGCCAGGGAGGCGGAGCGGCCAGAGGAGGGCAGAGGTGACAGGAAGCCATCCCCCAAACGCTCACTCCACGGCAGGCTGGACAAATCACCAGGCTCGTCCAGCTCCAGCTCACGGTCGGAAAATGACACCTCTGTATCATCATCAGCAAGCTAAAAAAAAAAGAGGAAAGCTTCATGCTTTTTAACATGTACAGCGTGTACTGAGAATTGAGTGCTGATAAGATGACATTATACCATCATTTGAGGCCTAGAGTCAAGCCACAAAAGACAGTGAATTCATTAAAATTAATTTTATTAATTAAAAAAGTAGAATCTTTTCTTATTCTTATATTCTCAGATCTTACAGGAAGACGAATGAGTTTTTTGTAGTAGCGCTCCACCCGACCAAACACTTCCTGACAGTAGCGTTGTAGCTCTTCCAGCTCCTCCTCAATGACAGCAGCATCCAGAGGCTCGCTCTTCTCTATCAGTGCCTCACCCTGGTGGAAGATATGTTCGATCTTGGCTGTTGTCAGTGAAATCTCCTGCTGGAATGACTGGGAAAAGAGGAAGAAGAGTACAGAAAACAAGTCTTCATTCATTTTGTTCATCAAGCCAAACACTGAGTACTTTCATGGTCTCAATTTTAAAATAAACTGACTTTTTCAAAATGTTAACTGCCCAGCTTAATTTAATTATATTAATGTTCAGAATGACTTGTGTAACTTAACCAATACTAAGAAGGCAATGTGAGTCTAGCTGTTCAACAGAAAGGAAAATATCAGAATATATAGTATGACATGAGAAGGGTCTAAAGGTCAGATAAATAAAGTACAAAAAAAATTCCCTTTCCATGAGTTTCAATACAAATCAAGAGCAAACTTCCATTTCTCTCAACACTTTTAGGCCTTCCACTCCACAGTACGAATACTTGAAGTTGCTGTCACTTTTTTTAAATTGATCAAAAGTGAACAGATTTCCTGCACACTTAACTCAGTGTGCTATAGAAACAAAAACATCAAGTGTGTAAAAATAATCTCAGGTGCCAAAATATTCTAGTCTGAAAGACTGCTATCTTACCCTGAGTTGTTTGATCTTGGCCTGAATGTCGCACTCAGAAAAGTGTTCGATGTTGGTCAGCTGCAGGTCCATCTCTGTCAGCCACACCAAGATGCCATCTCTGGCCGTTTCAAACTCCTCCCGCTGACTAATGAAATGCTTTACATTTGAAAATGAGATGCTGCTGTTAGAATGATCCATGCACAACAGTATCCAAAGATATACATCATGTGTGTTGTAGCCTTCTTGAGCCTTCTCTGTCGCTTGATTAGTCATTGATTTAATGATAATGAATTAATACATGTATATATTATTGCACCTTAAGCCTCCGGAGGATGGATGCCACCCTCCTCTGCAGGTTGTCCCATCGCTGATTGGCATCATGGGCCATCTCTCTCAGACGACAGGATGAGTCAGTGCGGTTCTCTCTGGCCAGGCGGCGATATTGCTTGTTGATTAACTCCAGCTGAGTCAGGCTTTCAAGGACTTGCCTCTGGAAAGCCTATAGAAACATAGCATTTTATTAATGTGGTAATCACAAATGATCATCTTCTTGGTCAAGATAAATTATTTTTAGTTTTTTTATGGGTTTTCCAATGAGTATTTTCTTTAATATTTGTACCTCGAATTTCTTAAGTTCCTCTTTGGCTACAGTGTACAATACACCGGAAGAATTGGGCAGAGCAGCGGTCTTTTCCGAAGTGGCCAGCCACTCCTCAAATCGTGCAAAGTCATCTAGGAATTTCTGCCATAAACGCCACGTCTCCTCAATCCTAGAAGAGGGGAAAATTTGGGAAAAATTTAGCTCAGTTAGTTAAGTCTAATATTTACACGGAATAATAAGAATGACATGCTCTACATCCATACATATCTAACATCAAAAGTATCTACTTACTTCAGTCTCCTCTCCATAGACAAGGCACATATGCTCCTCCAGCGGCGATCAAGGCTACGAGTTGCCTGCTGGATGGAGTCGCACTCCGCATCGGTGGCACAGGCGTCACAATCGTGCAGAAGCACCTCACATAGATTCAGTACAGATGCAACTCCCGTACTGTGTTTTTCTATGTCACGCTGAAGCTCCTGAGAGGCAAGAGAGACAGTGATTGTGAATGTACGAGTGTGTAATAATAAGACAATACAACCCAGGGAGGGAGAGAGAGCAGGGAAAAGAATGGAAAATAAAAACAATGACTTTTGGATTGGTTGATTCAATTGCAAAATCCCTCCATAGATGAATATCGTCAAAAGGATTATTTTTCTAGTACTGAGTAATAGCTAATTTGCCATTAAAGAACCACAAAAAATATAATAACTCATAAAAGATTTCTTGATTTAGCTTTCCCATTCAAGTTTTTAGAAACTACACTACAACTCTGCATGTCCCTCTTTAATTTGTTGCTGCTAAATTGGAACAATAGCTGTTCCACATAGAGTAAATAAGGTTTCCCTATTTGAAGAAAAAAAAGGAGGAGGGGAAAAAGGAAACTTAAACATATGAAGAATGTAGAATTCAATACCTCTTCGTGAACAATTGGGGTCAACTACTCAATGCTTGTTTGAGGTTGCAGGTTATCAGAGAATTGCTACTAAAAAATTTGTGTACATACAGTGTTCTAAACTGTGCACAGTATATTAGGTTACCTGCTGCAGATCGAGCTTCCTCTGAATCTCTTGGAAGTCACAGCATTCATAGGCAATGGGCTTAGACAGCTCTGTCTCAATGTGGGCCAGCCAAGAGCGCAGGCTGCTCATGTTCTTATCCAGCTGCTGTACAGCCACCAGAGTTTCCCTCAGCTTCTTCACTCTGTTAAGATAATTTATGAAATTCTGTTAGTATATTCTAATGCAAGAAAACCAAGAAAAAGATAAAAACAGTAAAGTAATTACAGTTACAGGGCTGTTTAAGCTAATCAGGTTTGTGTGTCTCTTCACCTGGCTCCAATGAGATCAAGGAGGTGCTGCCAGCGGTCGCTGACTTTGCTGAGTTTTTGTTCAATCTCAGTAGCTTTGCTCTGGTGACTGGCTCTGGCCAGACGCTCTCCCAGCTGGTGCAGCTGTAGCTTGTTCTCTTCAGCCAAAGTGATCTCCTCCTGGTAGTCCTGAGACACAATGTGAACCAACCAGTGTGTAAAGACAATTTCAATAGTTTGAATGCTGTACTTAAAAGCAACAGATTTAAAATGCAAAATGAGAGTCAGCGCAATGTAAATGGTTTTCCAGCTATTTGTTGTTGTGCTGTTGTATATGACAGAAATGCAACTAAGGAGACATTAATATATCTGTTTGCTATATGTTGATGAGCAATAAATATCTAAGAATCATTTGTATGCAACATTCAAGATTAAGAAAAGAGAGGACTCTGATGGTTGAAAAATCAGACTGCATTTTTAAAAACAACTAACAGTAGATACAATTAATTATTACATTTTCTGTTACAGTTATTGTGAAGATTAAAAAATAAGAAAAACATCCCTCAGATATTAGATGTGACAGAGGGGCCTGTTCCCATTCAGGCATATTTCTATTTACCTTGCGAAGCTTCTCGATCATCTCTTCAATACTGATGTCACCATTTTGGGAGACCTTGCTCTCCATGTTGGCGAGCCACTCGCAGAGCTCCTTGTACTTCTCGTTGAACACAGTCCATTCATTAAGCCTCTCACTCACCTGCTGCATACGCAGGGACAGCTGCAGAGGCACAGCATTGTATAAACGGTTAACTGCATAACCATGTGAGGTGCACAAAACAATCAATGCATGCTGAAGTGCAGAAAACTAAGTTAATGTCAAAAGGTCTATAAAGGAAGTACTGCTACAAAGATGACTCCACTCTGACTGATTCATTTGCATCAAGCAGCAACGTTGTGTCTCTGTGCATTTCCTGTGTGTTTTATCTGCTCCACACAGGATGCGACTCTGAAAAAACACTGAAACTGAAGTTTCATGTTTTCAGTAACCAAGTTAACTTTGCACACTAAAGCTGATATGCTCTAGAAGTTTTTATTAAACTGTGGAACAGTGCATACTGTTATCATGGGCTCAAACTGTTTTTTAAAACACTGCAAGTCTCTATGAGAAAAAAACTGAAGGCGAAATCCCTTTATTTTAACACTCATTTTATCATCTTGTTATACTGTGAGTTTCAAATCTATGTGTGAACATTTTCTTTTCATTTACTGCATCTAACTATTTAGTTTGATATTAGTACCACCATCTGGTACTTCAAGGAACTGCAAAGACAAGTGTATAAAATAGTGACACAAGTAAAAAAAAAAAAAAAAAAAAGATGAGGATAAAATAAAGAGACAATAGAAAGAATATGGGTGTAAAGAAAATCATCTATGCAGAGGTGCTCTGTAGTGCATGGTACCTGGTGGCAGATCTCATCCCACTGTCTATGCAGCAGCTCAATTCGCTCCTGCAGGACAGAAAGGTCCTCAGCACTGATGTAACAAGACAGCGACTCTCTCAGGATAGTCAGGTGGGCCAGATCCCCTGTCCAGCCATCAAATGTATTCTCCAGGTCCTGTTATTGAGAAGAGAGTATTATTATTAAAAATGTATCTGTAAATCTTACAGACAGAGTTTTTACCAAAACCATGGTGACCTGAACTACAATGTCAACTTAATTCCTCTAAAATCAGCTCAAGAGATGATTTTAAGCCTTTTAGTCCCTGAATTAATGTTGATTTCTAGCCTTATAATACTGGTTTGTAAAGTTTTCTTCTTGATAAATTTCCACTTATTGATATTAAATCACAATGCTAGAGGCTGTTACCTTGCAACGAATCTGCTCAGCCTGCAGATCCTCATGGTGATCAGGAAGTGTCTGGGAGAGCTGCCGTTTGAAGGCTCGAAGTTTTTCCAGTGATCCACCAATACCTCTCTCACACCTCTCCCAATCCTTTATATGACATAATACATACACACATGATGCAGACAATGGTTGCAACTGACTCAAAACTGCCTGCATATAACTAAAAGTATCAGAAAACCAAAAATAACTCATGATTTCATTTACTTCTCTAAAATACCCTCATTGAAACCAAAAGTAGGCTTATTTTTCCCTATTGGTGAAAAATTAGGAAAAGGAAAGAAAAATATGCAAACTTGTACCTAAAATGCAAAACATTCCTAAAGGTAAACATTTGTAGTATCCCCTCAGGATCTCCCAAAGTCTCCTATACTCACAAGCTGCTAGCATTTTGTCTCATATACCTTTAACAGGGTGGCAAGCTCTTTCTTCTGTTCATCCAGGCAGATGCTGGCATGTTTCCATCGCTCTTGGATATCAGTAAGTTCTCCTTGCAGAGCCATCTCCGCCCGGCTATCAGCCGACAGGAGCAGTTGTCTGCCGGCTTCCACTGTCAGTATGTAGCTGCCCTGCTGTCGCTGCAGCACTTTTTCCTTCAGCTGTGTCAGAGTGTACGGTCATTCGGATAAAATAATTCTTTCATGTGTCAGGTGAGTATGTTTTATTACATCAAGAACATGGAGACTGTATAAATGTTTTAAGCCCCCTTTACAACAAATCTGCTGTAGCTATTGTATTTTAGTGCTTTCCAAGAAGGTTTATATCCTTAATCTAACAGGATCTTTGCAAGGATTCACAGCATCTCCTGACAATGATCTATTGGGACTAAAACTAAAACATTAATCAATACAGGGAATATATGCCAGTTCTGGAGAGATAAGTGGGTGGACTCAAGACAAAATTTTTCTGTCCTGTATCAGTAGGATCTGACTCAGATGTGTATTCTTGAGACTTTCACATTATGTACCTGGACAGCATCCAGCATGGAGCGGGCTTGTTGCAGAGGCACTGTAGTCCCTGCCTGAAGGGCTTCTGCAGGGTGGGAGACCTCCACCAGCCATTTGCGTAGCTTTTCCACCATTTCTCTGTAGCGCTGCCACTGACGGATCAGGCCATCAATGATGCCACGCCTCTGTTGAGCACGGCGCACCACGCCCTGCCACTGGTTACTCAGCAAAGCCAACTTCATGTTGAACTCATCTCTGTAAGAGGAGGAAATAAATATTAATTATAATAATAACAGTGGCATATAATAACAATAAAGAGGAAGAAGAAGAAGAAGAAATATTAACAAGTAAGATTTGCAAAGCATTTTTGTGGATAAATAAGAAACGATGGATTTATTGGGTCACAATTCTCCACTTAGAGTAAGCATTTCTTAATTTGATGATAAATGATTGGCAGAGTAATGACAAATAGAATAAACAGAGCATGGATTTGGGCTTTACCTGTCATCTACCTGACCCTGCTCCAACATCCGCTGTCCATCACTGATGATAGAGTGGAGAATCTGCTGGCGACTGAACATCTCAGCTTGGAATAACTGGAAGACATCAATTCCATTATTAATAAATGGGGACTCATAATTAATAAGATAGCTGTTTCAGGGCCTTTTTATTTAAAAAAAGGACTCTCTAACCTCATGGGCTTTTTGTTGCTCCATTAAACTCTGGTAGTTCCCAGAAATTTCCACAGCCAGATTCTCCTCAGTTTGGACCAAGAACTCCATCCATGTTTCACACTTCTCCAAGAAGGTCTGCTGCTGCAGCAGGAAGGACTGAAGTTTGCTGCAAAGAAACAGCAAGTGAGCAATTGAAATGAAGCCACTTTGATGTTCACCCAAGTTCTACATACTAGTCACATAAAACATCAACAATGCAGAATCTTAAAAACAACCAACTTCATAGAGGGCTTGCAACTTCTTCAATGAACATTCATAATTTACAAACATGAATCTTTTGCGTGTCATACCTGAATCTCTCTGTGGTCTGTGCTGAGGCAGTTGACCAGCTCCTGTTGAGGTTCTGCATGCGTTTGATCTCTGAATCGCTGAGAGGAAGCCGGTAACCAAGCTCATTTAGACGCTCCAATTCAGGGGCCATACTGCTGAATTTAAGCATGAGTCTCTGTACAAGGCCAAGGAAGAAATGTTAAATTTACCAGTTTCAGGACAATCAATAATAATCAACTAACTGAGAAAAAGGAAAAAAAAAAAACAAACAAAAAAACCAAAACCAAAACAAAAACAAAAACAAAACCTTGAGCTCCTCCATGCGGTCCTGGATGATTGTTGGGTCAGTGGAGCCGTTGGGATCTTGTACTTTCAGAGCCTCCTCAGCTTCAACTATCCAGGACCCCAGTGAATCCAACTGATCATTAAAGGTTTCATAATCTTGAACTCCGGTCTGTTGTGGGAGAGAGATGTGAGCAGCCCACAATGTTTAAAATTCATAGTGCTGACTGGTTGAATGACTAAGATGGACAACTTGGACTATTTGTCATTAATCTTTTTGTTTACCTGCAGGGTGGTGAGTTGTCTGTTAAGGGCCTGTTCCACAGCAGCAAGACGCTGGGTGAGTGAGAGGTGATCTGACTGGATGTTAGATGCTGCTGACGTGTCCACCTGCTGTTTCAGCTGATCGCCCAGTTCTTGGAGAACTTGCAGGGAGGCCTGCACTGGAGCCTGGGACCGGAGCAACTCCTGTGACAGAGCATGCATAAAATGCAGAGCATTTTCAGATTTAAAGTTAATTCCTTGCCAAACTAAAAGAAAAAAATTTGGCTTGGAGAAAGTATCTCTATCAATTTTCACTTGAAAAAAACTAACCAAAAACTGATTGAGAAACACTACTTTCTTTTTTCCAGCAACAAATAGAAATAGCAATATCCTTTCAGGTAGCATTTTGGCATTCATGTTAAGGATCTAAAACACACACTCAAACAATCAACACTAAGATGGTTGCTGAGATTTAAAAAAATTCAAAAATTGCACTGCCAAGGCGTCACTCACGCTGCATTCTTGGATCCAGTCGGACACTTCCTCATCAGCAATGTCTTTGCTGCAGGTGGCCTTGAGGAGCTGGTCTGCCTTTTCCTCCTGCAACTGGATGCTGCTGCAGCTCTGCTCATAAAGCTCCTTGTAGCGCTGCCATAGCTGAAGCAGAGCCTTGCTGCTTCTCAGGCGCTCTGCAATCTCCTCGCGTAAGCCAGTCCACCTGAGTGCAAGAAATTAGAGGACGTGTATGTAAATGTAGCAGGTTAAAAATCTGGGTATATCTAAATCAGGGATGTCAAAATGGATGTCCTAATTTTACTGAGACAAAAATAATATTACTAAAAATATGTATGTGAAAGTTAAAGGAAGCTCACCTTGCATTAACATCCTTAAGGCAATTGTTTAGGGAGTCTGACACTGAGGGATGACACTCCTTCAGCAGCTGGTGGGTCACAGCACCAAATTTTCTCAGGCTGCTCTCCTTTTTCTCCAGTTCCTCTTGCAAATCCTTTAATGGTAACATCACAGGGATTAATTCACCAGCATTGAATTTAGAAATGTTCCAAAGATGAAAAAGATCAATTTTAACTTAATCAAAACAGGAATCAGAAACACATCCTAATGCAATAATGCAATTAAGACAAATTTGTCTTGTTGACTACAGCCAGCTGACATAGTTTAGCAAATCAAACACCTTTTCATCCTTACATACCTGCAGACTGTGTACTTGTAGCTGAACAGCCTCCAGGGAGCCTGTGAGGAGGCGGAAACGAGACACAGAGTACCTTCCCTCCATCAGGTAACCATTGATTTCTTCTGAACCATGCTTGTATAGACTCCACTGATCTAGCACTGACTTCAGGCTGATCTTTAGTTGTCCTATCTGGAAAAAGTAAGATAAAACAGTAAAAAGCGGAAGCAGAATAGATGGGTGTAACCGAGGTACCACAGGACAAACAAAGTGAAAAGAGAACAGGGGAGCTTACCAAGTGGTCCAGGTTAGCCCAGGTGTGATTGACACACTGAAGTGTTTCCATGACGATAGCACAGGCCTCATCGGTCTTGTTCTGGACAAGGGCACAACCCTGCTCCTCCACCCTCTCTAGTTCTTTCTCTTTTTCCCTTAATAACTCTTCCATTTCCTAAAAGTTAGTCATTTTCATAAGATAAAAATTGTGGACTCAAAAAGTTGTCCATGTAGAGGAACATGATATTCTAATAAATCAGTGCTGGCACAGTAAATGAAGCATTACCTGGCAGTCTTTGAGAGCATTCTGCACAGATGTCAAATCCTCTATCCGATGTTTCCTCTTTAGCCTTTCTTCTTGAGTTGTCATCCAGGATTTCATGGCCTGAATACTGCTCTCATACTCCAGCCACATCTCCAAAAGGCTCTCCAGGAACTGGATCTGTAAGTATTTACATATTTCATGTGATTCTGCAAATGGCTGTAATTCTTTAATTAACAGTATCATTGCCTATGGCCTCACCCTCTCATTGATGCGGCCTTGTAGGATCTGCCAGCGTCGGTTCATGGCTCCAAGGCGCTCTGCAAAGTCTGTCTTATCACTACGCTTGCTCTCCATATCCTGACCACTGATCTGCAGCACTGACTGATTGACAAAGTCCACAGTCAGCTGCTTGCAGCTTAAATCTACTCTGAAGCCCTAAAGTGAGGATACAACAGTAGATTCACATTAAAAACAAGTTATAGATTCATAAACTGAATCATAATTCAACATTATAACCAGGTCAGCAAAAATTAAACACAAGATATACTAGGTGATGAAATAAAGAACACATTTAAAAATCTAAATTTTGTATATATACATCAGCTTATACATAGTTTGATTCAGAGACAGTAAAATACAACTAACCCTAGAAAATGTAATTCAAACCTTTAACATCCTTTAACAAAATACATGAAAACATCGTAAAATTGACATGAATCTAAAACATCTGTATAAGTTGACCACCTTGTATTTTTGCAAGTAGTCTTGAATCACATTTGATCCCACAGCACTCTTGAGGTTTTCTTCATCTTCCTCGATGATATTTTCCATCAAAGATATCCAGTTAAAGAGTTCAGAAATGGCGTGACGGGAGGCCAGCTTCTCCATTTGGATCTGGGAAGAAATTCAATCCATTGGTCTTGCATATTAAACATCCAGGAAGTAAAAAAGGCACATGCTGCCAGTTTGAGGTCAGCCTTGACTGAAAACTTCTGTATACATGTGAAGCGGCAGAAAAGAGTAATCCTATTTACCCCTGGAGCAGCTAAGCCTGTTCAGTCTGGTTGCATGTGAGGATACCTGATGCAGCTTCTCCTGAACCACTGGGATGCGTGTGAGCAGCTCAGTCCACTGTGTGTCGATACGTGCCAGGTCAGACCGCAGCACCACTGTGTCCACTTTCTTTAGCCGCAGCAGCTGGTTGCCCTCAGTTACAACTGAGCTCTTCAGGCTGGACTTGCCTTCAACTTCCTTAGAAAACTCCTGAGACAGAAAATGGCAGGAAACATCAACAGGTAGGTGTTCAAAAGTATATATCATACAAAATGATACTTTACTTATTTTCACTTTAACTACTACTACCATGACTAAAACTAACAGTAGTAACAATTAGAAGCAGTACTAACAAGAGCTATTAATAATAACATGAATTTTTAAATGAATAAATTTTCTTTATATTGTATATATATATATATATATATATATATATATATATATATATATATACATACATATACACACACACACACACACACACACACACACACACACACACACACACACACACACACATATACTGTACTTGCTATAGTAAGCCTCAAAGGTCCTGTTGAATTTTTGACCACTTGTAACTTGCAACTGAGCACAAGTCAGAGAAAGAGCAATTTCTGTGGCCTCACAAGGAAAGCAGAAAGATGGTCTCGAACAGTTTCCAGCTCCTGTGGGACTAACACTGCCTGCGTGTTCCAAAACTCCAGTCGCTCCAGAGCAGACTGCAGCCACTCGCTAAGATCGGCACACTCCCTCTGATACCTTAAAGAAAATCATAATGTAAACATAGAACAGTGCCATTAAATTATACTGTTTTCAGAAACCACATGTACAGTTTATTCGTGCAGGTACAAGATCTTAAGTTAAAGGTCTGTTTTTAATTTTATTTTGTAAACCTCAATGTGATAGCTTGTGCCCTATTATCTATGCAATTATCATCCTGGGCACAGCTTTCTGTCTTCGAAACTTTGAATCTGAAAAAACATCGTCAGCACTGTTTGATATTTTTCTGGTGTGTTTCTGACCTGGTCCAGTGTTTTAGGATGGCCTCCAGGCGCTGTAGTTCCTTGTTGACCTTGGCAGTATTGTTGAGCCAGTGTTCCCCAAGCAGGGCGAGTTGATTCTCCAGTGCAGGACAGCACACTGACAGCAAGAGATGTTTGCCCTCATCCAGTACCTGGTAGAGCTTGTGCTGGTGCTCTGTCAGTCTCCCCTTCAGACCCTGTACAGAGAATGGAAGAGGATGAGACATAAGGAAACCTTAGAAATGTGGGCTTGCAACTGGAGCCACACCAGCTGAGAAGGTCTGGGTGAAGAAAGTGAATAAGTAGCTCTCTCTGCAGCATGGCTGTAGTTGTAGCCTCCCAAATCTACAGCTATGCTGCCTGTAGGTTAACTGGTGGACTTCCATCTGACTAAACATAGTGTACAGATATTAATCTGTAAGTGAATGTAAAGCCCCTTGATGGCTTTAGATGAAAACCTATTAAAAAGTTCTTACTGTTATTCCCATTTCATTCACTTCATCATAAGATTGTTATAATGAAGACAATATCATCATTGTTATTATGCCATAAACCTAAAATCAGAATTTATGTAACTTTGTACCTGATACAGTGAGATTCTGTCCACCAGCCTTTCTTCTGTCTCCTCCACCAGGCCAGCAGAAGGGATACTTCCTTCAACTGCCTCCAATTGTCGGTTCAGACTCTGGTAATCCTGCACCAAACGGCACCAAGTCTGATAAAAATAAATAAATAAAAATGGAGAAAGAATACACCCAATATTTTTAAATTTAACCAGCTGAAAATTAAACATTAGATGTAGACTAATATAAACAATTGCAATTTTATGATAAACTATTTTTTTAACCAGTATTTCTTAATATTCATTTTACTTTTTTTTTTTTTGGAGGCTTTGCTTTGAATGTGTCTCACCTTTACTAGTGACAACTATCAACCCCTAAACCACTAAAATGCCCACTTTCTGTCCAGTAATAAAGCAAATAAAATATTGAAAAAACATGGTATTACTGTTCAACTGTAACATCTATATGCACCTACTTTTTATTCTAAGAACCTATATTGCTTGTACCTTATACACAGCTGTGTGAAGTACTTAATAGTGTGCTCCCACATTTTTTCGAAAGAAAAATAATGGGTAACATAAATTTTTTTTTCTGTCTCACCTCCAGAATACACTCGAGCTCGACTCCTTTACTGTGTGCTTCTTTCAGGACACTCTGAGCCTCCGCCAGCGTCTCCTCCAAGGCTTGGCTCTCTTTGGGAAGCATCAGGCCACTGATTTTCCTGAAGTACGTTTCTGTTAGAATCATATGGGATTCCAGACCCTGAAAGAACTCCTGAAAAACACATTCAGACAGATATAAACACACAAATGACCAGTTCTGTTTATTACTTAGTAGTTTGTCTTCAGTATGACTAGCTTTAGGTTCAAAGTTTGACAGTGTTCAAGATAAACATTTGTTTAGCCTGCTTACTAACAAGTTGACCAAACCTTGTGTTTGTCAAGGTGATTCTGGACTTCCTCCACCGAACTGGCAATGATCCTCTGATCAGCAGCCATCTTATCCTTAGCCGTGTCCACCAGGTCAGTGAGGTCCTGCAGAGCACGCTCATACTGCTCCTTCAGAGCCATGTTCTGGTTCAGCCCACTGCGCCGGGAACCTACTGTCATCACCAGCTCCTCATAAGAATCCTGAAAACACACACACAGATTATTGTCCGTTTTAGTTATATACTTGTTTCGCTAAAATGATTCCATCAATTTCACATTC
This sequence comes from Istiophorus platypterus, assembly GCA_016859345.1. NCBI lineage: Eukaryota > Metazoa > Chordata > Actinopteri > Istiophoriformes > Istiophoridae > Istiophorus > Istiophorus platypterus. The sequence continues at coordinate 6,595,397 of CM029120.1, forward strand.
GTTTTATACTTTTAATACTTATCCTCATTACTGTCATGTCCTCATAAATTGTAACTTAATGTAAAACAAAAGTGAAACATAATAGTGTCAATATGGGACAGATAAAATTTGACCTAGCATCATGTATATTTTGTTCTGCTAGGTGAAAATTTTAATTAAAATTTAATTAAATTTTAATTAAAGAAGTTCAGTATATAAAATAAAGATAAATCTCATATGGAGCTAATTTTGGAGCAATTTGAGTGATTGCTGTCAGTGATGTACATTACCTGGAGTTTCAGTAGCTTGTTTGTTGATATCTGATCAGCTTGTAGTGCCGCTCCTCTGGTTTTGAGCTCTGTAATTTTCTGTTCAAAGTCTTTCAGGCTCTCCTCTGCGCAGGCAATGACCTAAGAGGAATGAATGATATGAATGAAGGACATTCACAGTAAAAATTCCTGATCTCTGTAAGCCTTGTTCAAGTGTGTGCGCGCCATCTATGCCAAATCTTGCATTACCTCAAGCTGTTTTGGGGCTGGTCTGTCCATGGCTCCAGCTAAGGCTTGTAGGATCTGGCACTTGGTCTCGATTAAAGCAGTTTGGAGAAGCTGTAATTCAGTCTATATTAGACAGAAGACAATTTATGGTACATTAATATACAGGAGCCACACTGTGATAAAACATACTGTTTTCCGTTGGAGTTTCTCTTTTGTTTGAGAGAGCAGCTGTGATATGTTCAATAAAAATAAACATGACTTGACATGATAAAGAAAACATTCCAATCAGTTATGCAAATCTGAGTATATATAAATGAGTATTTTGTTATAATACTTGACATTCTTCAATAATGCAACAAAAAATGCCATTAAAAAGCAACTAATGTGAGGTATAAAAACCTGGTAGGCTGTGAGTTCATGTGCTCTTGTCCTCATGTGGTCACAGCGTTGTCCCAGAGCACAACACAAAGCTCCTAATCTCTCTTTCAGGCACTCAAGGTTGTCCTCTAGCAGCGCCCGGTCTTCATGTCTCAGACCTGAGGACCCAGCTAGCAGAGCCTGGCTGAGCCTCACCTCCTCTGTTAAATGCCTCACATCATTTTCTAATGTCTGCAGAGAAGATCAGAAAGAAGGATCGGTCAAACCATTGTTACTCAAAAAAAAAAAAAAAAAATTCAAATCCGAAATTGGTGGTGTCGATAAAGAAAGACTGTGACTGGTTGTCAGTTTCAAATCCCATTGAGGATCATAGATTTCTTTTTTCATTTACTGATATTTGACATCCAAAATCCGAAATCCTAAACTTCATGAAGTACCGTATGCATTGATCATCTTTTTTGCAGAGATGTTTTGCTTTTGTTTTTTTTTTTTCAATTTAAATGTTAGTTGAAGACTCTCTAGGCTCATATGATTTGTTATTTTAAGCCTGATGGAATGATTAAGATTCACAATTAACACATGATTGTACCTCCTGCTTTTGTAGCTGGGTCTCTGCGTTTTCAGCCAGCAGTACTGAGCCAGAGAAGACATTGTTCTCCACACCATCCAGCCAGGAGGAGGTGGATGACACGGCTGTGTAGAGCTGCTGCTCCATCTGCGTCATCTGTGTATCACCACCACTGGGCTATGTACACACAAGAGTTTGGAAATTTTCTATTGAGACAGCTCATTGGGCAAAATATTTTAATTTTGCAGTGGAATGTTTTGCAATGTACAATATTGTTGTAGAAATAGTAAAACCTGAGTGGTCATGTCTTCTATTGTCTGTCTGAAGCTATCATACAGTGTTTTCAGGGATGATTTGTCAGCTTTTGTTTCTCCTTTAAACAATGACCCAGCTGTGGTCACACGAGAGGCTCTTGAATAAACCTGCAAAAGAACACACAACAGTCTCTAGCTTTAGACATCAACAACACCAATGGCAGTACACTTTGCCTTGACTAGTACTTGTGCTAACAATAATAATAATACAACAGAGTTTTTACCAGCTGCTTGTGGTCCTGCTCCAGAGTTTTCTGTAGGAGCTGCAGTTTAGTTTTCAGCTCCAGTCTCAGGCTCTCCCATCTCTGCCTCATCTGTTCTCGTGCAGCCTGAGCTTCCCTCTCAACCATAGCTGCTGGTGAAAATGGCTCTGTTGTACTGCACAGTGACAGAGCCATGAATCAATTAATGTTCCATTTAGATTTTTACATAGGTAATAGTACATATATTAACTTGACATTTCACCATTCGGTATTATACAGTGGTATAAAAGGATTTAAAATACCTGGCACTGCTGGGTGATGCCTGCTGGATGAGAATCTCCTCGCCTCTGCTTGCAACTGACTGAAGCAGCTTCTTCTGCTCTGCAAGTTGCTCCTCCAGCTCCTATGGAGCAAAAATGCATTACGACCACATTGTTAGATTAATAATGATAATAAAATAGCGTCTGAATCACTGTTGCGGTGGTAGAATGGTATGACGGCATTGTCATTTTATATTATTACAACTGTGTTTTTATTTTATTGGTCAAAGATAGGTATAACTTTCCAATGCAAATGTGTTGCAGGATGTGCTTAAAGGCATGAGTAAAAATATCTGACAACAAATGGTTTGAGAAAGGAGATTTCAGTTTTTGTATTGCAATACCAAACAAGTGCTGATAAAAGGTTTTAAAACATTTCAAAATGTACCCTCTGTCTCTGAAGACTGTCCTGGTGTTGTTGGGTTCGTGTGGTCCGGGCCTGGGCCAGCCAGTCCTGCACACTGGGACTCTGTGAGAGACTGGAGTCTGATTCACTGTCCTCCTGCTCCTGCCGAGAGCCCTTTAAGACAAGACAATATATTTCGAAACAAGAATAATTTAAGAAACACGCATTAGCAAGGACACAGGACCCTTAAATGCACGAATTACATTTTGAAGTTTTCCAAATTTGTCAGTGGGTGCATAAAACTGCTAAAGCAAAACAGAGGCAACCTGGGAGCTTTAGGATAAACATTCAAAATTCTCTTAGATGACCTGGTAAACAGATGGCATTAAATTAACCTTATGCATTGTAATGTTTTAATGAATAGGTATGTCAACTTTTTCTGTAGCCCCCTCACCTGAATGTTACTCTGCTTGTCTTGTAGCATCCTCTGCAGCTCCAACAAGCCGCCCTTCAAAGTGCGTAACTTCCTGGCCAACTGCTCAGCTTCCTCTCTGGTCTCTGTCCGGCTGTCCAGCAGCAGGTTCTCACTGTGCATGGACAGCTCTGACAGGGCCAACACCTTCTCTTCAATCTCCAGCAGCATGCTCTGCAGTAGCAGGAGAAGAGAGGCCAGCTCAAACATGGTGTCTCGCCACCCACAGAAGCTCCTCTCTTAACACAACACCCTCCAGTTCTGGCTGAACCCCCTACTCCGGCAGCTTTCCCTGGCCACAGGACGGGGAGAGCTCTCCCTGTGCTTTCATCCTTGGCCCACCTCTCCAGCCTCGCCTCCTGTGCAACATATTACCTCTAATCCCTCACACTTCATGCTCTGCAACATACATGCTCTTGCTCAAATTCAAAAACAATAATCCTGTGCAGAAGACCATGGTGAACGTCCAGCATAGTCAAGCACACCTATCAGAGGATGCTGTTCCAATGTTTGAAGAAACATTTGTTTTCTAATAGCAGAGACATAACTGTACAATCGATAGCTTCAGCAGGCTTTTCAAAGGTAGAGTGTAACTCTCCCTCCGTCCCGCCTTACCCTCCCCGTGCTCTAGGATTCCCCTACTTGTATATTCTAACAGCTTTACCAGCAACACCAATCCCAACGGTAAGATCTATTAATCGTCTGAAAGCCACAACCCCTGACTACTCCGCCCTATGCTTCTAAGAGGCCCCTGTCACACAGAGACATCTGCATAATCTGCTTAAGACCAGTGCTACAGTCTCTTAGGAGCCAAGTCATTTGAATGCCCCTCTAACTCTGCTAATACTCTTGTTTACTCACTGAAAGCCCCCCCCCCCCCGGATAATCCATATGTGACAAGGGACACAAAATATTGAGGTACAGGACAGATGTAAATAATCAACTGCTAATTTTGCATTAGTATGCTGACCAGAGACATTGACTAAATACCTAGGAAAAGGTTCTCTGGAGCTGCCTGTGTGATTCCTGACACTCTGCTAGATATGCATTGTTAAGTAACCTCATATTCATAAATCAATTCATATTATTAAGTAATATGGTTATTCAAATCTGTGGATTGTATTCATTAGTCTGAGTGAACAGCAGAGGGAGCTCTTACTTGACATTCAGCAAGCTGATCCTCCATGCCGGTCTCACCCAGAGGTTTAGGTTCGAGGATGGAGATGACAACACCACGCATTCTGGCCAACCACTGGTCCAGTCCATCTGCCTGGGCCTGATAGAGCTGTATGGCCTGTTCCTGAAGCTGACCCTCCCGGCGATCACTAACGCGCTCCTTTAATAGAGCATGTCACATGTTACTTATTGTAACATATAAAAATACAGTAATAACATTTAATTTTATTCATAAATTTCAGCTACTAGCTACTATTATTATTCATGTACTTTAACAATTTTCACAAAAGCTACCTCCAGCAGTTGTCGTTTCCCTGAGGCCTTCATGTGGATGGTGGCCATCCTCTCAGCTAAAACAGCAAGGGAGGACTGCATGGCCAGCTGGTCAGCCATGTCTGAGTCCACAACATCAGAGGCCAGATCCTCTGTGAAGCTTCTCTGCAGCCTGTCTATTTCCTCCTGTACACTTTGAATCTCTTCTATCAGACCCTGCAGGGAAGAACATCATTGTAGGTCTTATATGTTGATAGCCCATGTATCCTCTAAAGATCTACATAATTTGTCAAGTGGTTGGTTAGGAAATATCTCTGGCTTCACCAAAGTCAAAAACAGTTAACTGTTAAAAACAGTACAACACAGGGCAGTGGACAATATAGAACAATGGTGAGGGAAAACAACAGGAACACAGAAATGACGTAATACATATGTAAAATATGTAAATGCAATTAAAAAAAGATACAATAAATTATAATGAGAGAAGGACTAGATTTTGTGAACTCTGAAAATAAATATTCTTTGTAATACCATGAGTGCTTCCAGTTTTTTTTAGAAGTATGCCAGCATCTTACCCTCTTAAAGTTCTGTATCCATCCAGCTAGTCAAGACTTTTATTTTAGAGTATGGGACTCACCTCATGTGCCTTTATGTGGCTATCTGGGCTTTTATCTGCCTCCAGAGGTTCACTCAGTTTAGCCTCCAGTGCCTCCATTTTCGAAGAGATTGACTGAAGTGAACCCTGGTAAAGTTGTTGTTTTTCCAGAGCTTCATACAGAGACCTCTGCTTCTCGCTGATCTGTTCGAAAACCAGTCATACAATGTAAAAGTGCTAAACCTGAAAACATGGTAATAGTCACTGACAATCAATAAATTGTCAAGCTGATGTCTTGTATTATTCACATACCACATTCTTTAATGTCTCCCATGAGCGTTGCAAGTCATCTAAGTTAGCCACAGACTCAAATGTTGGGTCATATAATTCTTGGATGGGAGCTCTTGTGAGTGTTCCTCTTCCAATCTAAAAAAAAAAAAAACATTCAAACAACGCTATCAACAGTTCAGACAAATCAGCTATAGAATGGACAGAAACCAGAGAGAAAGCTCCAAATTTATTGTTAGCCATGAAGAACTTGCAGATGCAGGTAGAGAAAAGATACAGATTATTACTCCCCTTGGTTTGTTTGTTTGTTTTTTTACATTACCCATTTATTAATTTCATTTATTAGGGTAGAGTGTTTTGTTTAACCAGACACTTTATAATTAAAAAAATTAGATAGATTATTGAAAAAGAAAGTTCAGCACAGAAGAAAAAACATATCTCTCAAGTATGTGCAATTTTGCTGAAAGACCACAATGACTGGTAAAAAAAAAAAAAAAAAGCTACAATGAGGAATAGAGAAAGCAGATACCTTGGTTATAGTGGCCTCAGTGTGAGTGATGGGAGAGGGAGAGCGACAGACAAGAGGAGAAGAGACGTCACTGTTAGTGCCCTCCTCCCCAGACTCCTCAGTTACAGGAGACAGGAGTGTGTGACAACGGCCTGCCGTCATCTGACACACCATGCATGAAACATCAACAGAAGAGCAGACATGCAAGGTGGATTTGGAAAGATTAATCAAATGCAATGTGTTTTTTGAATAAAAGTGGCAAATTGCACCTTATAAAAACACATATTTTAAAATGAAAGCAGGCAAAAACATTTAATTAGTAAAATTAAAGGAATTAAAATGCTTTAGAAGTCTTTACGCTAAAGCCAGAAACAGCAGAATGTGTTGAGAGGTGTAATCAATAAGGCAACACCATTGTCAACAACGCAAACAGCTTTATCAGCATCAGTATGTCATGTGGTATTTTGCGTTTTCTTACCATAACGGCTTGTGCTGAGGATTTCATTGATTTCTCTCCATCCATCTCCTGCAGCCCCTCGGGCAGCCCCTCCACATCGGTCACAGTCAGTAGCATGGTGGCATGCTTGGCCTTCACTGCCAGCATCTTGCATTTTGAGTTCAGTGAGGCAATCTGCTCTTGGTAACCTTTGATCTTTTGGGCAAGTTCCTATTCAAAAATACAAAATACCAAACTTAATATGCAATAATGAGGAGATTTTACATATGAAACATATCATGAAGTGCAGAGAATTATATTACAAGCAGAAATGAGGACTACACTGAATTAGTTAGATGTATTAGCTATAGATTCTATGAACTTTGTGTTTAGCCCTGATGCTACTCGGGAATGGGGACCTCAGTTTGATTTCAATTCCACTCTATGTTCAATTTGCATGTTCAGGGATTCTTTCTCTGTATTTCTTCCCTCCCCATAACATGATGGGTTGAAGCTGCTCTTGAACCTGGACATGAAACAGGGGCAAACTGATTGAATTAACGTATTGTACTTCATGGTGAAGGATCTGGGCCTGCAGCTCTTGGATGCTGCTCGTGGGAATCGGTCGGTCCTGGATGACACGGTGCGCTTCTTCGATCAGCCCCTGTAGATCCCTCACTTCCTGTTCATACTGCTCGTACTGCACCACAGCCTCCTGGGTAGGATCAGAGAAGGTTTTGCATCAGTTATGTGAGGAGTTCAAATCTTAGAATTACAATTTATCTAGATTCAAAAAGAGTGAATTCCTCAAAATATACACAATATTATGTCTTAATGCAGGATATACAGTAGTATAATGTTAATGTGGAGCCGGGCATCCTACTGTACCTGTAGGATGTTGCATTGCTGAATGGCCACGTGCTGCAAATGACTTGCTTCTTGTTGCAGACGCAGAGCTGTGCGACAAATGGCGAGGTTGGGCATCACCTCCTCAGGGACCTGCAGAGCACTCTGACACAGCTGCACTGCCTGCACCTGCTGCTTGAAGGTCTCCATATCTGCCAACAGACGCTGCAAAAACGAAAGGTTTATGTTGTGTGAGATGGTTAACAAGCTACAACAAGTAAGCTATAGCCTATATCTTAGATTATTTAATGTGTGGTTACCTGTCTCTGAGCCAGTTGTTCTTTGAGGTTCTGGCGTGCCAACTCTGGTGAGGTCAGCGTAGCTTGGACCTGCTCCAGAGCAACATGTAGGGCCTTAACTTCATACTCCAGGGCCTCCATAGTCTGAGGACATATCATACATAAGTCAATCATATACCTGCTTTCAAATAAGGTGTCACCAGTATCAATTGGGAAAGGTTTACTAAAATATAAAAAACAATGAACAAATAACTAATTTAACTGTAAATCTTTTGTTTAATATCAATTGCTAAAAATGCTATTTCTCATTTTTTGATGAGATTTTTAAATCAGCTGCTGAAACCAGGTAATTCATTAATATCACAAACAAGTATAAAATAGATAATAAAACTTTATTTTTTCCTACATACCTTATCTGCATCCTCCAAGCTCTGCAGCCGTGTCTTGATGCTTTGCTGAAGCTCCTCAGTGTGTCGACTGAGTTCACAAACCTGTTGGCTCATAGATTCAACCTGCAGCACCTCAGACAGGAGCTCCACTTTCTCCGCCATTGATTCCAGGTCTCCATGGAGCTCCCGAGACTCACGCAGGACAGCCTGAGCAACAAGGGCGAAAAGGCAGTGAATGAGAGGTATGTGTAGTATGGTCTCTGAGTGGGAAGAGAGAGTTAATTCCCTGCAAAATGTGCCTTTCGTGAAATGTGTGCACAGATAAAAATCCTCAAGTGTCCATGAACTGTGAATGGTTATGCAAAATACAGCTCAAACCATGTCCATCCATGTAAATGTTTCCCTTTCAGGGAGGAGGAGGGCAGAAAGCTCAATAACACTTTTTGAAAAGCTGAAACATCTGTTTTTGAGTATAGTTAAAATAGAAGAGACAGTAGGAATGTGTAGACGCCCAACTCACCTGATACATCCGTATCTGCTCCTGCAGATGAACAGAAGAGTTCCAAATGATGTTTGCCCTCACTAAGCTTTTGGCTTTCTCTGACCACCTCACAATGAAGTCCAGCATCTCATTATATTCATCTAAATAGCAGACAGCCTGAAAAGCCAAGATAAGAGAGAGGTGGAGAAATTATACTGAGAAACAGTACAAAAAGATTAAAGCATATCTTAAACTAACATTTGCAGGAGCACAAACCTTTTTGAGCCAGTTATTCCTACAGTCTGCTAGCCGTGTTGTGTGGTGATGCATCTCCGATAGCTTGTTGATGGCATCACTTAGCTGTTTGGCCAGCAGGGGGTTTCTGCGGCCAAACTCTTGCACAGCAGCATCCAGCTCCGAGAGGGTGCGACCACAGGAGTCCAAGTCCTCAGCCAGGCTCTGTGGAAAGAAATTTGACATGTAGCATCGAACAATATTAAATGCTCTCGAATGATAATATAATATCCCTATTTGAAAACAGTCTACAAATTCACAGTAAGGCCAAGCGAATGTAGACAACCCACCTTGACCTCCTCTTTGGCATGATCAACATCCGGAGATTTTTCCTTAAATTTAGCAGAGATGGCTTTGAGTTTCTCAGAGATATCATGGATTCTGGAGCTGAAGTCCTCTTTTATTTCTCTGGTTTTCTGAATTTCTCTCTCTTTGGAAAGAACCTAGAACAACAAATGCAACAGGACATTTTTAACATACTGTAGGTGTTTCCTAGTAGACTTGACACCTGCTTCCAATTTAGCAAAAAAATGTTTCATGATCTTATTTGCATTCAAACCCATTGAAATGATATGATACCTGATCCTCAATGGCACCCAATGCAAGTGATACTTCTGCTAGTTGCATGGAGATTTCAGAAGGCAATATCGTGTAGAGGTCCAAGTACTTGCTCTGTTGCTGCTCTGCTAATTTATCCACATTCTGACGATAAGTGATCACATCTCCATGTACAATCTATACACAAAAACAAACAAGATCAATGTAGACTTTATTAGAAATAATAATAACTAAGTATATAATAAATGTAAATAAATATACAATAAATAATTATTGATAAAAATAATTGAGGTAGAAATACCTCAAGCTCTTGCAGCAGAGAATCAATGTCTGGTGTGGGATTGAGAAGAAGCTCCCTGGTCTCCTGGATCCAGGCTTTCACGACACTCAGTTCCTTCTCCACCTCCTCTCTGTCCCTCAGTTCCTGAGCTGTTTGAGCCCGCTTTGTCCTCGACTGTGTCAGAAGGCTGGAGAAAAACACACAACACAAATGATTCCACTTAAACTCTGACCTGCAAAATATAGTTACTTACTATTTTAGCTTACTTACTTACTTACTTACTTTCTAAATAGCACAACATGCGTTTAATCTCAACAATATCACTTTTTAATCAAGTCATTAACTTAAAAACATTTTAATTCAAACAATACAATAAATTGGATGTTTTCTTTATGTAGATGGAAAACAGGCTAATCTTCTCACTACCTTTCCATTTGGTCTTGCACAGCTCTGATCTCCTTCAGGCTGGGCAGCTCTTCCTGGTCATTTGTTGGTGAAGGCACTTCCACGTCATGCAAAAGGCTGAGGGCATACTGGCGGAGCAGTGTGAGAGAGGAGAGCTCTCTCTCCAAGTCTTGGCTCAGCAAGTCATGCTGGTCCAAGAGAGACTGCAGGGTGGCTTTGGAGGCCTTCTCCACAGCACTATCAGGGAAACGACTCTGGAGCTCATCAGAGACTGCTCTCACCTTCACCATCTGTAAAAACAATGATCATTTAGAAGGCTTATAGTAGTAGTAGTATATTTTTACGTAGTATATTTAGTAGTAGCAGTTTCATTGTCATTATATTGAGGCTCGAACAACAATTAAATGAAATTTAGATAGCATTCCCTGAGGCGTGAAACCATTCAACACAATCATAAACAATTTAAGACAGTAAAAATCATTCAAAGTAATCAATAAGGGCAATTAAAATGCAAAATGCAATATAAAGAGTGCAAATGCAGCAGAAAGCAGTAATACTCTGATGTAAGAGTAGGCCATATGTAAACAATTTCAGGGCACATGGGTTATATTATTACACAATAAAAGAGTTGATAAGCAGTCCTCCAGTGAGTGTGTGAGTGGGGTTTGGGTGGGCTATATATATATATATATATATATATATATATATATATATATATATATATATACATATACACATGTGTATATGTGTGTGTGTATATGTGTGTGTGTTTTAGTTGTATGTGTGTGTAAATGTAATACAAAAATAATAATAAAATATAACACGGCATAATTATAAACTACATTTTTTTTCCATATTGTTTGCCGTTGTACCTTCTCTCTAAAAGTCCTCCATTCCTGGGCCGTGTCCTCGAGTACTCTCTCCTGCCCCCGTGCCACACTGCGTAGACGTGTCCAGCGCTGCCACACAGTGGTCATCGAGCGACTGATGGTGGCCTTGCTAGCGTCACTCCCCACCAGCTCCAGCTGAGCAGCTTGCTCCTCTAAACCACTCAGTTTCTCTTGGAAACCACTCACCAGTGACACAAGGGACTGAAAAATTGAGAGATAAATAATAAATGAAATGCAAAGCCCTAATTGAAGCACTGTCCGTTTTTGTATGGAAATGTTTTTTTTTTGCCTCTCATACCCGATGACTGCATAGCTTATCTTCAGCCTCTTGGCTTGTGGCTGCTTTCGCAGTGGAAAATTCGGTCAGCTTCTTTTCAGCTTCATTCATAAGGTCAATTACAGTCTGCCTTGCCTCTTGGTATGACTTCCACTGAGCCACACAGCTAAAAAAAATCATTATGGAGGATAAATTGCTATCATCACCAAAACAACTCTGTAATCAATCTATATTACATGTGCTCTATCACTCTTTTGTTCTCACTACCTGTGAAGGACATCCTGGTGACACTGGAGCTGATCTCGGACCTCCACACCCCTCTGCTTTGCCGACTCCAGGCTCACACGGAGCTGCTCTTTAGCTGTGGGGTTGACCACGTTCTCCAGCTGAGGCAGCAGGGCCTGCAGCTCCTCCAGGTGGATAAGGAACTCCTGCTCCGTGGCCACGATGTCCCCCTGCTGTCGGAGACACTCCTCATAGTTCTCCACATCCACACCTAGGCTCGCTTGCTGTAGGAAGGACACGGCATCCTCCAGCCATTCACAGGCTGATTGCATCCTGAAGTGGTACTTCTGACACAACACCAGAGCTTCCTCCAGAGTAATCTTTGCACAAAAACGATTGAGGAAAAAAATATAACAGACTGTTGAACTCATTTATTCAGCAATAAAATAATGTATTGAGGCATTATGGTTACTGTAAGAAACAGTATTCAAGATCAAGCATTTCACTGAAATGACTGTAAAATTTCCATGTTTTATAGAAAGTAATATTGTCTTACCTGTTTTGAGCTCAGTGCTTTTTGAACATCAGCCTGCAGCTTTGCCATTTCCTCTAGGCTTGTGTCTACATGGGTTGGGACAAGCTCATTGGCACTGATATACTCCTGTTTCTCCCTGCTACTGAGAGCAGCCACAATTCTAAGTCTGGACTGCACCTCCTCCTGCATGATCTGCTGCTTCCTGATCTCCTCCTGCACCTTCTCCACCCTCACATCCACGATCACAGCACAGTCCAGTTCATCCCTGACTTGCTGCAGCCAGTCCAGGGTCCTTTTCATCTCTGTCTCAAAGTCTTTGCTTTGAATAAATCTGTTCTCACACTCCTCTATCAACTCCCCTACTGCAGCCTGCAAAGACCGCAGCTCTTCTTGCCACAGAACCACTTGCTCCTTAGAGGCATCATGGGCTGCTTGGTCCACACGGGGCGCAAGAGTGTCCATCTGCTCCATGAGCCTTGACAAGTGAGAGTTGGCACTTTGGAGACTCCCTGCCAGAGCATGGTAGTTCTTCAGCCTCTCCTCAGCTGACTGGGTTTCTGCATTAACTTTAACAAGCTGCTCTTTTGTGGCCTTTAACTCAGAGTCAACCTGCATTGCCATAGCCTTGTGGTCCTCAAACGACTCCAAGGTTTCATCCAGATGCTCTACTTTCTGTTCAACCAACCTCTTCAGGCCATTGTACAGACTCACAAGCTGGGTCATTTCCTCTGGGCGCCATGGTTGACCAGTGCTTCGAAATCCCTCTTTCTTCTGGTTCAGTTCACTCACAGCTAGACCAAGGTTGCTCAGATCTACCTGAATCGCTTTGTAATCACTTTGCAAACTGACAACCTCTTCTGTTTGTAGCCCTACAGGCTGTGTGCCAAGATTATTGAACTGTTCCTCAAGCTCTTTAAGTGCTTTATGAGTGACATCTATGAAGGAGGTGTACTCATTCCTTGTGAGGATAGCCTGCTGGATTTTCTCCTGTTTCTCTTTGGCTAGGGCTAATATGCTATTATATTGTTGGGGGAGGGTGTTGAGTTTTTCATCCAAATAGCAGTGGTCTACTTCGTTCAGAGTGGGTAATATTTCTTGCCCCGCTCTTTGTACAATTAAGAGGAGGTTCTCATATTCAATTGCCTGCTCAACTATCAGTTGATACTTAAGTAGCTGTGATTCCAATTCAGCATCTCCAACCATCAGATTGATTTCAGGAAAGGTAACTATATCAGCTTGTTTTAACCACTGGCAAATTTTCTCTAGATCAGTCTTGAAATACTTTCTGGAGACAAGTACTTTTTCAAGCTCCTGAAGTTTCTGGCCACATCTATGAAGTGTTTTGTCGAAGATGTTTTGCAACTCCTGTAACTTTGTGAGAATCTCATTCCTTTCCTCCTCACTGGCATCCCTCATCAGATCCCTCCCCTGAGACCACAAAGAGGTCAGCTCACTCTGATAGGCTTTTAGGCTGCTTTGGATGTTCCTGCATGTTCTGACCTGCTTTGCCAGGTCATCAGGTAACAAAGCAATATACTCCTCTGCCTGTGCCTTCTTTTCATTCTGCTGGACCCAGGAAATTGACTGGCTCACAGCCATCAGGAAGTGTGTCCTTTCTGTGAAAGCCTTGCTGAGGTGCTTCCTGCGCTGTACCACTTTCACACTCAGAGATTCCACTTCAGATTGAGTGTCGGAAATGAGTTGTTGCAAACGTTGCCGTTCACTGAGGCCCAGGCGGGCAAGCACTCTGTCAGCATCGGCCATGGCCTGGGCCAGGAGGAGCTGCTTGGCCTCCAACTCACTGCAGATGCTCAGGTGGTCAAACAGGAAGCTCTGAGCCAGCTCGGGGGGAGGACTCATTTTCATGGCCTCGGACAGGGCGGGCTGCTGCTCCTCTGCCCAGTCCCGAGCCTCTCTCAGACGGGCCTCTACTTGGCCCATATCTTCTAGCGTTACCACTGAGTCCTGGATTTTCCTTTCAATTAGGTTTTGCATTTGAGACCACCTCTGCTCAAAGTGGCTGATTTGCTCTTTTACCAGCTCCTTGTCGTCCAAGTTCAAATGTTGGATAACTTTCTGTTTCTGATCTTTAAGGTCCTCAAGAGTGCCTTTTTGTTCTTCCAGAGTTACTGCAAGTTTCCGTAAAGCCTCCAGGTGCTGAGATGAACTTTCAGCATCCGTTCTGTGAGAAAATAAATGAATAAATAAATAAATCATATATATATATATATATATATATATATATATATGACAACTACTATTGTTGAACAAGTGGTCTTGCACAGATCTTTCCTGTACATTGAGGTCCTCTTCTCATAATCACAGATCTTTTATATATCATTTTTCCTTACAAAATAAAGGATAGCAACAAATAAAGAGATTGTTAAGACACTGCACGACTGGCATCTTTTTGCAGTTGTTTTTGGCTTTAGCCTTGCTAGGACAATGGAATGAAGACACAGTATGTAATGAAAATTTTACTTAAATATAAAACACACCTGGCCAGATTGTCCCACTCTTTAGACACTTGTTCAAACAGTGCCTCCACTGCAGAGATACAGTCATGGTATTCTTTAGACCTTTGCAGGTCCTCTTCCCTCTGGCTCTGTAGCTTGCTGGCCTGGTGACAGAGTTCAAGCCAGGAATGGCTCAGACGGTCAAGCTCTGCATGTTCTGGAGAGTCCTGGCCACTGGTCAATCTGTTCACAGTCTCGGTCATTTTGGTCAGGATACTCTGTTTAGACTGCAGTTGCTGGCTGCACTCCTGTGTTACAAGCAATATACTGGATGGTAGCACTCAATGCATCCAAATAGTAAGCAGATCTCTCTTTAATCCCCGCACAACCGACGCCAAAATGTTGGATTAGATGGTATTAACAAAATCACCAACAGATTCATGTTTAGACTCACTGTACTAAGTACATGTAGGCATATGGTATAATGTCTGTAAATTTTGATAAACGTATAAAACAAAAAGACGTTTGATGAGAATGATTAAGAAAGAGCCCCCCCTTTGTGTGCCTTGTCAAGGCACCCATTGTTATGATACTGTTCCTATGTACCTTGGCTTGTGAAAGCATGTTTTGAGCTATCTTGGTCTCCAGCTCTGCAGGCCTTCTGGAGAGGCTGAGGAGCTGCTGCTCCATGTCCTGGAACAGGCTGGTTAGATCTTGTTTCTGTTCTTTGATCTCTCGCCAGCCTTCTGAAAGCTCTTGTGCACTGGACATCCTTTCCTCAATCTGCAAAAACACATTTACACCTTCCCACAGTGAATATTTGCAGTAATATATATTAATAAATACAGAGCAGCTGCAATCATAGTGCATGTCATGCTGATTGTACATGTTTTCCAACTGATTGATGAAGGAATATTATGTACTTTTAATAGTATCCCTTATATCCAGAATTAATTAGACTGTATGTCAGCATAAAGTATTTCATGAAACTTTGTCAACTTTGTCAAAACATGGAACCAAGAAAATTCCCTGTTTTCTTCATGTAATTACAATAACTGTTTATTAGTCTTTATCATGATACAATAATCATACTAGATTCACAAAATCTGAAAAAACAACAAAGTAACAATTATTTACCGTGAGCTTGACTTTCTGGACCTCGGTAGCTGTGACTCTCACGGCATCATCAGACAGGTCACACACAGAACACACCAAGTCCAGGTAAGTACTGGCCTGCTCCTGGAGGGCCCTGTAGTGCTTCACCTGTGTATGCACAATTAATTAATGTAAATAACTTATAGGAAAAGAAATTAAGCACATTGTCCCTATCCCTGCGTTCCAAGAGCGGGTAAAATTGCACTGTGTTAATTACCTGCTTCAGTGCCTCCTGCAGACCAGATGGTCCCTGATCATTTAGCTGGAGCTCCTCTTGCACTGTGGAGAGCCAGGTCTGGCACTGCTGGAGAGTGTCCTGATGGCTGACATGTTTCTGCAGTTCCCGGTCCAGACTCTGGTAGACCTGTTGAACAAGGTGAGGTAAGACCTTAACTGTCTTTATAACAAAAAAAATAATCTTAATTATCAAATTAAGAGACTCAAGTTAAAAAAAATTGAGAATATGAATTCATTCAAAAAAATATTATTATTTGTATTACTCACACGTTGGGCAGTGCTACAAATGGCGGAGTAGCTATCTCGGGTTCCCTGCTGGTGAGCCTGGACTTGTTGACTGATCTTAGCTTGAACCTGGTCTGTACAGCTGGAAACAAGACCTTCGCCTTTCTGGTTCAAGCTGGAGAGACGCTCCTCAAAACTGGCTATCTCCTCCATTATTGCCTGAAAGAGAATGGTCGGATATTAAAATAATGCATATCTCAAAAAAGTAACTGGTTTGAATTATTGTGAATTTTTGTAGGAAAGTGACACAGGTGGTCACCTTGTGTCGGGCAAGTTGTTGCGTGGCCATCTCCATACTGCTGGTCTGCATGGAGTCAGAGGTGACCAGCCTGCTGGACATCTGTAACAGCCATTTCTCAACCTCTTGCAACTCGCTGTTGTAATCTTCATGCTCCTTCACCCACTCCACAAGATTCTGGACCTGTGTCTGAAAGACAACACAAAGCAAATCTCAGTGATATTCATAACTGTATGTTCAAGAAAAATACTGTGTACACTGGTACCCCAGTTTCAAACACAAACACAAAAGTTGTTAACTTTTGCAGTGTTTGTTAGGATTTTATTAATTAGGGATTAATAAAATCTATGGTAAAATCTATGGTTTGGGCTTAATTCAGACCCTCCATCCAAGACCAACATCCAAGATTACACTTTGGGAGAAATATCTAAACAGTACCCATACCTTAGCGGCCAAGCAGAGGTCTTGGTAGTCAGCCTGCAACTTTTTCATGTTGTCACTTATGGTAGGATCCTGGACAGTGTCGAGCAGGGCCTCTCCTTTCTCAATGACAGATTTCACTGCAGACTCATGAGACTGCACTGTCTGCTGGATGGTCTGCATACACAAAAATGGTGCAAAATATTGCAGTTAAAATTATTTTTGACTATTTTCACTTTTTCCAAGAGTAAAAACAATATTAAGTTACCTTATACTTTGCAAGCTGAGCTTTCTTCTGGTAGAGTTCAGCTTTAGGCTCTACACTCGATGCTAAAAGGTTATTGGTCTCCATCACCCACTGGGCCTGGGCCTTGTATTTATCCATAAAGTCTTTGGAGAGAGAGATGCATTTCTCGAGCGAGCCATGCTCTGTGCGCAGAGCTGACATTAACTCTTCCAGTTGGAACAGGCGGGTGTCCACCTCCTCCTTTAGCTGCTCTGCTTCAGGTTCCTCTAAGAATGCCATGGCTCGCTCTGTCTTCTCCCTCATTGTCTTCAGGTAAGTGTGACCCTGCTCCATGTCACCCTGAAGAGCCTGAAAGGTACATGGGCTTGTATTATTACGTTTTTAACAGATTGAGTCTGACAGTAAAGTTGCTTCTTTGACTGTTGCTGGCATTTTACTGATTACATATTTTTGGTTATGTACAGTTATGCTGGAGGTCTAATGCTATGAATAGTCTTAACATTGCAGACAATAATATAAAAAAGGCATGTGCTCTATGTTAGAAAGTGTACCTCTAGTTTCTTCATTTTTCTCTCCATGGCAAATCGGTCCACTACATCAACACTTATAGCCACAGTGCTGAAGTTATTCTGAGCAGTGCTGAGCCAGTCAGAGAAAGTTCTGAAGACACACTGTGCCTCTTCAATGCAAGACACCTCCTCCTGCAGCTGTTTGATTGTTTCCTGCAATACAAAAGTAGGATAAAACAAGTTTAGGATAATGGTGAGATCTTTTCAATTATCTTTCAAAATATGGATTTTAAAACAGTAAATCTGGTTATGGACACAATTTCAAATCTTTAAAGCACGCAAGACAAACTTATCAACAAGCAAGTATATATATTGTATGTATGCATGCTTGTTCTATACAGGTATATATAAAATTCACAGCTACAGTGGGGTCTAAAAGTCTGAACCATAGGGAAGTGGTCCCCACTGTACGCATTTTGTCATAATGTTTGCCATGTTCAAGCAGATGTTACCAGTAAGTGCAGAAGCAGTGCATGGTAGCGGGCTGTGATCTGGGTGGCTCTGGTGCTGATCCGGCTGCTAACATGTGTTTCATCGAGAACCTGCTGAGCCAAAAGACTAAGGCCCTCCATCTCCTCTTGATAAACCAACACTTCCTCCTGCCAGCTCTGACAAAAAAAGGTTAGTGATGTTTGGACAATAAGATTAAATATTTTCATTACACTGTAAAGTGTCAAATATTACAGTTTATCATCACTTGTGAGGAAATTATCCAGTAACTGAAACAGAATTCAAAATTATCCATACACTGTACATAATTGTGCAGATTTGCTTAAAAACATTTTCATGTCATGCGTTTTGTGCACACTACACTAACCTTAATTAGCTGGAGTTGAGCATCTTTAGTGGCACGGTCAGACCGTCGATGGCTACGCAGTTGTGCTTTTGTCTCCATGCCCTTTAACCAGCTGTCAAGACGCTGGAACTTCTGCTCCATCTGCCGCAGTTTGGCGAGAGCACTGTTGAGCTGGGCCCGGGTGTCGGCCAGCCAGGCCTGGTACAGCCTCCACTCCTGCTGCAGGGTCTCTAGCGCTCGGTCTTCTATCTGAGGCAATCCCCAGGGGATGACCAGTTCTCGACTAACCAGTAGGGTGTTTAGCAAAGCCTGGCCCTCTGTACAGTGTAGCTGCAGTTCCTGTAGTTACACAGATGTGGTTGACAACTTTCAGCTCTCTAAACGTTAAAAACAGATTTTACTTATATGGAGTAGTACTGCAGGCTTTGTAGTAGTATGTAGTAAAATCTAATTTTGTCATTTACAAAAACATTTCCACACTGATCATTTTCACACCTGCAGCTTTTGGAGAGTCTCCTCCAGCATATCAACGTCACCCTCCAGCTGGGTGTAGCAGCCGAGCTTCTCTTGTTCCTCTTCCAGCCAGTCCTCAAATGCATGAAGGCCCCGTTGATACTCCTGGTGGGCTTTTACCAGTTCCTCTGCTTTGCCTACTGCCCTCTGAAAACACAGTGAGGATAATGATTCAGTTGTAGTTTAAGCACTAACTCTTTCTAAATTTTCCTTCGACATTTGGTTGATATATGGTCAGTGCTTTGATATTTTCACTCTTCACGCTCATACTTTTTCCAGCTGTGAGATGTCTTTACGATGCGATTAAATGCTACTGTGCTCTTTTGTAATGTTTTTATACAGGATTGTAAACGTTTAACTCTTTTGAAAGAGCTACAGCAAATTGTACCATAGTACTGAGGCTGAAATGCAAATAAGATTCACTGACTAGCGCTGTGCTCATTGCTGTTTATTACCATGGCATTGTCTTTGATGGTGTTATAGCGCTCTTGCAGATCTTGGAGCTCCAGCTGAGTGACATAGTTCTCAGCAATACTAGCACTCTTTGCAGTAATGGTGTCCAGCAGGGTGCTGTGGCTCAGCACTTCTTCATACAGTAACTGAAACAACATGACATAATTTTGAGTAAAATGATCAATTAACTGTGCATTAATTCAAATTTATACCTATAGTGATTAAATGCCTCTTTCCTTAAAGATTCTGAAAACCAACAGAGCTAATTTTAAAAACCTACACTGCTCATTTTTAAAGCTTTTAAAATTTATCGCTTGTAATTCAAATACATTCTGTATATGAAAGTCTATGAGAGTGGTAAGTTAATTCAGTAAGTCATGCATAAATCTTAAAGGTATACCTTAGCTTTGCTAAGATTAGCAGTTTTATCTCTCATCTCGGGGCACTGTTTATCAGTGGGGTCAAGATTCTCCTCCACACGCTCAATCCAAGCCACAAACTGTCGCACATCCTCCTGATAACTGGTCCACTGAGACAGAGAACCCTCCAGCTGACTGTCAAGTTTAAAGAGTACAGTAAGACAGAGTCAGACAATGGTACGGTAGTTGTAGCAATAGCTGCAATACAAGACCTGGTAAAAGTAATAACAGCACCACCTTTCCCACTTTTATTTTTGTGGACACTGCAGTGCAACAAAGACACCAAAAGGATATATGAAACACAGTTTTTTAATATTTTCCTACTCGTAGTGGAGAACAAACCTCTTGCACTGGATAGAAGCAGAGAGCAGGGCATCCCAGGAATCTTTTAGCTCCTGTATTTGTTTTTGGACGATAGGCACTCCCTCAGCTGAGGTGTTTCTCTGAACCGACTCTCCTCTTGTGATCAGCATCTTTAGCTGGATCTCCTTCTCCTGACGAGCGGTCAGCAAGGCCTGGTGCATCAATTACACGTGTATTTATTATAATCCTAAATTGGGTGCTTACAGTTATAACTCTAATTTGGAAAACTGCCAGTGATTTTATTTACCTCGAGCTTGATCATCCTGCTATCAAGAACATTTTTGTCGGCAGTGGGGGCACAGTAAGTCTGCAGCATGTGGCTGGTGTCAGCTACCCAGTTCTGAAGCTCCTTTAATCCTTGGGAGAAAAGCTGATGCTCAGTGACTATTCGATCGATCCGAGATGCCTTCTCCTGCAGGACGCAATCAGAAAGTTATCACTATTGAGTTTCTATGGTTTTCACAGTCAGCACAACCAGACAACTGCACATGCAGATTCTTTCATGCCTAATAAAGATTTAGTACAACCGACATTAAGTATATTTACTTGTATATCCTGTGTATTAGACTTACAGTAACAAAAGAAAGAAATTAGTTTTTAATTATGGTGAGTTAGTACCTTTGCTGTTTATCATCTGTAAAAACATGTTAAATCAGAGCTCAATCCAGTCTAGTGCCTTTGTCTCCTCTCCAGCTCTACCCCTAGAAAAGCCCAGGCAGATTGGTAGGCATTACTGTACCTTGGTCAGGTTGGTTAAAGCTAGGTACTGAGCAGAGAGTTGCGAGACACGGTGAACAAAACCCTTGCCGGCCGCGTGTTCATCCCACAGCAGCTGGGCCTTCTCTTTCAGCTTGTTCAGCTGAACCTCATGAGAGGCTAACTCCTCAAGCACAGACTGGAAGAGCACAAGCAGGTTATCAAAGAGGCATGCAAGCTGACACACAGATATAAGACATAACTTCAGATACAGACTGAGAGGTTAGAGATGGCAACACGGCAAAAAGAAAGGAGAATGAAATGTTTGAGCAGTGTTATTGTCAGCAAAGCTTTCAGTCATGGTCATGACATGCAATCAATGCCTCTGGATATGGCTGGTAGACAGTTTTAAATAATGAAGACATTCTAAATATACTGTCTTTTTTGACAAAAAAGCAGGAATTAATTTCTAGGATAGACACTGTCAGTAAGAGGTAAATACCATAGAGGAGCAGAAAGATGCCATAAATTCAAAAAGCAAGCTACTCGCAGTTAACATAAGCTCATGGCAGGACCTCCTAGGCAATTAAGAGCCATGCTCTAACACTTTAACATACAGCAGGTAGAATGGTGAGCTTCTGCATATGACAGGAGTATTTGGGTTGGCACTCAAGCACTGGGTAGTTGTTGCACTTGAGCATGACTGGTTTTGAACATGAGGGGTGTTCCAGCCTAGTTGGATTCTGCGCCTTGGTACCTGTAACTTGTGAAGCTCTAACTTCTTGGCTGTGAGATCATGAAGCCTTGTGCTGCTCTCCTGTACAGCCAGCTCTGTGGCATTCAAACATTCCTGAAGGGGCTCAGCACTTGCCTCAAAATCTTTCATCTGAGACAAAAGGTTCTGAAACACAGATGATAAACTGTAAAGAGACAGCTGAGATTTTTCCGTCGTTTTTACAGCCGGAGTTATATGAAAGATGGCCAAGATTTTTGAGAAGTGTTTAGATGCTTACTTGTAGATTTGCTTCTCTGTTGTGCAGGTTAGACATCATATTTTTCCAGTCCTCTCTGGCAGTGTTCATCTTTGCCCGAACTGCATCAACTTTGTCTTTACATGCGATACTAGAGAGGAGCTCGCCATTCACAACCACACCATTAAGCTTCAAATGACCCTGCTCTCTGTCACCGAGAAACTCCTGAGAAGAGAGGCAGAAGGGATGTGTCGATATCTCGAGCAGGCAGTAAAACTCTTAATCTTACAGTTTTCATTCATTTGGTTAGTTATATTCTGTAAAAGGTATAAGATAAGATGATGAAAATTCATATGAAAGTGTACGCTATACCAGTAATCAGTGTTAATTGAATCAGTTTCTCTTTCAGTTTAAGTGTCTGAGTGTCTCAGGGAATTCGATTTCTGAGTGCTGTACCTGAATCTTCTGAAAGCTAGATGAGGCCTCGGTTAGATTTTGTGGTACGTCAAAGCACTTGGCTGTGTTTATTTTGGCATTGACCAACCACTGCTGGAACTCTCTGAATGCCAAGCGAAATCCTTGTTCCAGGAGCTTCTCTTTGCCCTGGCACTCCCTGGACGCTTGGAGACTCAGACTAGAAACAAGTCAGAATTTTTTTTTTTTTTTTTTTTTTAAACAGCCACTTTTCTACATCTAACATGTATTTTTGTTAAACAATAAAGAGATCCATAGATTTTTCTAAGTGTAACTAGGAAAACAGAAAACCTTCTACTGTGCACACAATCTAATACAAAAAAGAACAAATAAATAGTACCTTAGTGAAATTAAAAACCTTTGTTAACAGAGTGTTAGCTAAATAATACATTTCAGAAAAACTAAAGCTATAACTATGGTAGTTTTCATTGTGGGGTTATTACAATGCATTAAAATTGATTATACAAATCGTACTATTTACCTGGTCACTCCTGTTCAATACTTCTACAAAAAATTCTGTGTAATTATCTGGAGGAAGTCTAAGATATCTAATATTTCTTAAATTATACATTAAATATCAAAATGGTAAATGTAGTGACAGTTTATCTTGAAAAATCAGGACTAATATGTAGTATATTCATAATTTTCTCACCTGTTATATTCCTTAATGAGAGCAGACACTCTCTCAGACTGTGTGCCCATATCTCTGGAGAATCGGCACAGATCATTGAGTTGAGTTTTTAGACTGTCAGACACTGGCTCAGCTTTGATAAGTTCCTCCAAAGTGTCCTGGAGGGAAAACAAATTTCATGAAGTTATGAATGAAACACAAACATTAATTAACCCTAACATTTTATATATATGTTCTGGTAAACTACTGCTATTACTGCTTGTTTCTAATTACTGATGGCCTATCATTATATCTAAACTAAGCCAGGACCTACCTTTGCTATCTGCCAGCGTTTAACAGCCTCTTCTCCATCAATTTTTCCCTCTGGATGCGCCAACCGTAAACGCCAGTCCTTTAGCTGATGGTTGAAGTCCTTCAGGTCCTGCTCCAGGCGTGCTGACAGGCTGTTGAACTCTTGTTCTGAGCTGGCTATCTGGGAAAGGGCAGTCTCCAGACTAGCCCGTGTCTGTAGTGCTCCACGTTCCCACTGTTCCCACGATGACAATAAGGCGGCTTCCTCTCGCTCCATAGCCTCATAGCCCCCTGAACCAGTATGGTCTCTTGCGACTGCCCCACATCTTTGAACCCGATTCAGTCTCTCTCTGCCTCGCTGCTTAGAGTCAAGCAAGTCCTGCAGAGAAAAAAAAAAAAAAGGAATCACAATTATCACCTCTGTTAGACACTAGTTTTTCTTTACAGCATGTTTGTTTTTGTATGCTTTTTGTTTTTAATCTAGTCCCTTGCAGTTTGAGTGATACCCTGGCCAGGCTAGAGTATGCATGTTTATATTCTATTTGACACAAAACACACTGGTGGTCATGCATCTCTCAAAAAGTAACTAAAAACAGAATATTTTCCTGAAGTGTAACATTTTGCAGTTTCTCACCTGCACCTTGGAGAGCTTTCTTTTAATAGAGACTGAGTTTCCTGAAAGGTCTGACCAGCGCTGGAGTTCCTCTTTTGCTGATATCAGCCAATCATTGAAGTCTCTCACAGCATCAAGATACTGCTCGTGCTCAGAAACAATGTTTTGCATGGACTGCACTTTACCCTTATCGGGAAGAAAAAGACAATGTAAACCCCAACTACTAGATATGAACGAGATGAATGTGTAAAACAGTATTGCCAAATATTTTAATGTATATTTTAGCAGAATTCCTTGCTAGAGTAAATGGGATGGGAGTCTATTACTTTAAAATTTCAGTCTTTCAATTTGGGAAACAATGTGGTACCCTAGACAACCTTGCAAGAAAAAAGGTCCAATGAAACTAAATGCCTAAGCGTTTTTTAATCTCTCTCATCTGCAGCTTCCTTGAGTTTACCTTGACAACAGCTGAGATATCAGCAAAATGTGCATTGAGCTCTGCCCTCGACTCTGGTCCAAACGTCTGGTCGGCAGTTTTTTCATGCATCTCCACAGCTTTGTCTGTTAGGCGTGACAATGCTCCGGCGTGAGCGTCCACATCAGCCTGCATGGCTCTGAGGCGCTCAAGAAAAGCAGACTTCTCTTTGAGGCCAGGCTGCTGAGGCAGAGTCATCCCCAACTCCTGCTCCACTGACTCCATCCACTGCTGCAGCTGGCTCTTATTTTCCTGGAAGGTGGTCCACTGGGCCACAGTCCACTCCAGACGACTATGGTCAATAATAAAATGTTATTCAGCAATCTAGATTTGCATATAATCAAGGAAATTATTGTTTTGCCTTCCTCTTGACAGTTCTCTGAGGGAAGAGCAAAAGAGAGGCCAGAGAAGGACATGTTTCCTACCTGTGGCAACTCATTGAAGTCATCAACATATTGGCCCAGGCATCTTTCAGGCTCTGCAGCTGTGAACAAATGGCCTCCTGTCCCTCCATTCTGTTGTGCTTCAGGACCTGTTCTCCTTTTCCTACTGTCATGTTGAGCTTCACCTCACCTTCACCTTTCATTAGTAGGATATCCTACGTGCAATGGAAAACAGTTTTACAGCAAACAGGTCAGCCTTTCAAAATGAGTCCACACATTTGGAAACCAAAGCACTGTATTTATTTTCCTTTGATCAGGGCATTATTCACTGACCTGTACAAGACCTAGCCTTTTCTCCAGAGTCTCTTTATTGCCAATTGTGCTGTTGAGTGAAGCCAGACGCTCCTGGACTCCACTGAGCCAGCCCCAGGTAGTGTGCAGTGTCTCTTCAAAGGCTTGTTGCTCCTGTAAAGTGAGCTGGCAGCTGCGCAGCCTCTCTCTCACGCGCCTCAGCAAGGCCTGGTGCTGTGACTGCAGCTGAGCTGATACCCGTGTCTCACTGCCATCGCCTCGCCCACCTTCATTTAGTGCCTGGCCCTCCTGACATAAGCGCTCAAATGCATCCCTGAATAGAAAGGAGTGAAATATTTAATATGTGCATGGATGTACGAATGGGGACAATCATTAGGGATCCTTTAAGGAATATTCTGAGATACAAAAAGACATAAAAAGCCTATTTTATTTTCTCAGTAAACACAGAGGCACCTTTCTTTGAGCACCTCCTGCTGATATTCCTCCACTTGCTCAAGCACAGCCTTTTCAGGGCCACGTTGCTTGGCTTCCAACAAATCAGTGGTCATCCTCTTTTCCATATGCTCCAACCACCACCTGAGCTTCTTAAGGCGACCCTCAAACCTACAAGGAATCAAAAATTGCATATTCATAAATGGAGGGTTTACAAAGTGCTACACAACTGGTTCATGTATGTCTCTTACCCCTTCATGAGGGATGCACTGTCCTCCAGAATCTGTTGGTTCTGTCTGCACTGCTCCACAAAGCCATCCCAGTCCTTTTGGATTGAGGAGAGGTGCTGCTGGACTTGCCCAGCACTTGCTTTTGGAAGATGAAGCAGGAGCTTCTCTCCTTCCTCACAGACCTGTGTAAGACGTACCTCACCTTCCTCCACACGATCCATGGCGCCCTGACAGATAACCATAATCACTTTTAGCTCTGTATTTGTAACTCCTTAGGTTTATTCTTTCATTTCACCAGTTACCGATAAGGTCAGATTCCAGATTGTAATCTCATTCCCATCAAAGACTATGATTTAGTGAACTCCAGCAATCCCAATGGCGTATTGAGGCCACCAGCTTTACCTTTAGTTTCTGTAGTTTGCGTTCCACAATTTGAGTGTCTCCAGATCGGTCAGAACATTCTTTCACTATCTCCCTCTGTTCTGAAAGCCAGTGATGGAACTCCTGAATTAAGTCTGAGGAGCAAGGGAAAAAGAAAATCAATATCTAGTATCAACTCAAATAGAATCAAGTTTTTGCATGTTTTTTATTTTTTTTTTTGTTGAAGACAAAAGGACATATATGCATATATAAATGCCTTTCCTTTAAAAAAATACAGGATAGGAAAAGGAATAGGGAGCTAGTTATGTAATTTATTGTAGAATGTATGAACGTACTGTAACACATTTCCAAATTTAATATTACAATAGTGAAGCATCAAGTGACCACTCAGTGAAATTACACAGCAAATTCTGATGTTTTTCAGACATCTCACCATTGAACTGCTGCTGAAGACAGTTCTGCAGTGATGCCAGCGTCCTGGCTGAAAGCTGGTTCACAGACTCATAAGTCTTGATGAGGTCAGTGAGTGCTGAACCCAGACCAGCCAGCTCTTCAGAGGGATATTTTCTACACAGGGTGTTGAGGCTCTCCCTGGTGGAGTCAATGCTTCCCTGCTGATTTTGCAGCTCTTTCTGAAGGTCCTTCAAAACATACAGTATATTTCCAAAAGTTGATTAGTTGATTTGCTTCCTTATCTCTGATATTAAAGCGAAAAAGGGCTGATTATGATTATGATTAACAGTATACCTTTACTCTGCAGATGTCCTCAGGATCTGATCCAGTAGGAGAAGAAACCAGGGAATCCTCCATACTTTTTAGCCATGCAGACATCTGTGAGATGTAATCTTCCAGCTGTTTCCTTTGGAAACTGAAGTCCATGAGGTTTCCCTTGGCCTGCTCAAGTAGCTTTTGAACAGTGCTGATCTTCTTCCCCAAGTCATTCTCCAGCACCTGAAGCAAGCAGAATTAGAGTTTGCAGGTGAAACATATGCATATGGAGAAGGGATATCTACTTCTTCTGTCAGGTCAGGGTTAATATTTGTTGGACAGTGAGTGTAAATGTTGTATCCATTATAACACAATTACAGTATAATCATTCTGAAAAACAAAACAAATTAGATTCTAATCCTATTAATCATTTTGAGTACCTGTAATTTAGCTGGAGTCTCTTGACTTTGACTGCACTTCTTCAGCTCTGATACTTTGCTTTGTAGGGTTTCAAGCTTCTGGTCCTTCTCACCCATTTCCGCCTGTGGATGTTATCAAATGAGGAAAGTATGTATTATACTCTTCTGAGTTACTGACTTTGGTTTTGTTTCGTTATCTGAAAGGTACTAAGACACCACAAATACTTTATAACATATAGTGTATGTATGAAAGAAAGGAACTAACATGTCAAGAGTTTAATTTAATTCTGATATAACATTTGCATTGCCTTATGTGGAAAACCACACCTACTGAGGTAAAACATTATCATTATTCAGTTTTACTGCGAAACCAGAAATCCTACCTGTAACGCGGAGAGCCTTTCTGACACCTTCTGACTGTTGTTGAGGTTATTCAGGCTCTCATTTAGTTCAATCACACAGCCGCTTGTCCAGCTCTCAATATCCTCGCTGATTTTTCGCACGTCATCCCAAAGAGCTAGACCCTGGTTCAGGCGATCAATGTTTTCATCTACTTTCTCGGACACCTGTGGAGTGTATCAAATAAGTCATAAATATTTACTCTGTGTTGTAAGGCTTGCACAGAGCTTTTTTTTTTTATCAGGTGACACTGCTGATGAAACACAGAGGATAAACCTCTCCATTGCAGTTATGTTTTTATGTATTATTGTTAATTTTGTTATACAATTTGTACTTGGCAATAAAGATGATTCTTATTTTGCAAGAACACAGACATAGGACAACACTATGTGGTGTGGACAGAAGTTTGGTCATTTATACATGTGAGGACACCAAAAGTTTTATCCTATTTGGTTTGAGGATGTGAAGCAAAGAACATGTCTGTAAAAATGTCAAAAGACAGTTGTTAAAGGACAAGGCTTGCATTACTTTATATTTTTCTTCTTGTCAACAAATCTTATCATGAAAAAAAAAACAGACAAAAAAAAAAAAAAAACTTAAATGAACCAAAACCCAAAACTGAAACTTTTCTGTGTTCCATAGAGCTCCATTATTTTCCCAAAACAATTAGAAACACTTGAATGACTGGACTTGAGCCAGACTTACGTCCAGCCACTGATCCACAACTGTCTCCATATCCTTCTTTATCATTTCAGAGTCACAGTCTGGGATCTTCTTCAGTTCGGTTACTAGCTTTTTTCCTTTGCCGGAAAACTGGTCCAGTTCATGTTGCTTGCCAGTCATCTCTGTCTTCACAGCCTCATGCTAGAAATGGAGCATACGCAGTAAACCATTTAGGCAATCAGATCAGTTGATTAATTACTCAGTTTTTTGATCAATTTCAGGAAAGTGAGAGCAACCACATCTTCAAGGATATATATTTTACTATGTTTAAAAAGACAATAATAACATGAAAACAATCTGATGTTTATTCTGACCTTGGTTAGTGACCTCTTGGTTTCCTCATGGTCCTTGAGGACAGAGCTTATCTCAACCAGAGGCTCAGTGCTCTCAATTATGCTGCTGATGGAGGTTTTCAGGATTTGGTATTCTCTCATGAGCTCAACAAGAATATTGCACTGTTCCTGCCTGTCAAAAGAAGAGGGACGTATATTTCCGATACAAGCTTATATGTAAACAAACTGTAAAACACAATAGATTGCACAAAAGAGAAAATGCATTTAAAAAAAAATGCCAACAGGCTCTTTCATCTTAAATGAAAAACCCCTCTCTGTTCCTTCAGTACCTCTCTGTGATGAGCCTCTTGGTGTCCTCCCATGTGGTCTCCAGCAGACTGATTTCCCTCAGCACCTCCCCGGCCAACTCTGCATCTCTCTGGGCTAGCTGGTTGCCCTTGTCCCTCAGCCACTGCTCCTCATGCTGGTGAGACTGCAGTTCATCCTCCAGCTGATTAAAGAACCTTAGCCTGAACAACAGAGGGATAATAAATTGCTGTTGTGTGCCTTCTCATACCCCCTTGGTACTAGCCCCAATTACTTGAGAATTATATCATTGACCATATATTGCTTTACCTCTGCTGCAGAGCATGCAGACTTGGCTCTTTGAAGCTCTGATGGTCTGCTTTTTCTTCAATGTCCTCCACAGCTTTTAGAAGCTGTTCCTTCCGCTGTCTAAATGAGGTCCACAGAGCCCCTAGGGCCTCTGCTTCACTCTGCTTGGTACCAAGTAGGTTCCTCACTGTATCCAGCTCAGCACTGAGTGAATCAGCCAGCATACGACATGACTTACGAGACCCCTCATCAGCACCAATGTGGAGATGGCTTTTGCAGAGACTACTGTCCAGATTAACAGCCACTGTCTCAAGCTGGTTAATGTCTGGGACAATAGTGGCCAGTTCCTGCTGCAGCTCCTCTACTCTCCCACGATCCCAGCTCCCAGCACTCTCCACAGTCTGTTTCAGGCCACGCAACACCCCTGCAGCCACACTGTGGGTCTGCAGAAAAGCCTCAAGCCTCTCCAGAGACTCTAACTGGAGCTCAGCTATGTTCTGGGCCTCCAGGTAGGGCTGCAGACAGCTGTCTGCTCTGCTGCGGAGGAGCTGTGCATCACCAGGCTCACAGAACTGACAAAGCTTCTCGGACTGCTGCTCCAAGCTCTGTCTCACACTGGACTGTTTCTGTAAGGCCGCCTGGGTCTCCTGTCAAAAAGTGTTAAAGGATGAGGTGTTTCACCTAAGCAAGCAATTTTATGTGGTCCTAGAGAAATTCAGTATTCTGCATGTTCAAATGGATAGCAACTAATTTTACCTTTACTTGTGTGGCAGCAGATAGCAGGTTACTAATATTGACTTGAGAGGTTGAGTGCAGAGTTGAGAGCATGGTCTCACTCCACTGGGAGAATTTAACAAGGGCGTGGTCAAACTGCTCCACCAAAGACAGGTGGTTCTGAAGCTCTTTGATTCTATGGGACAAAATGGCAGCAAAGTAAATCAAATCAATGTTAGTATATAGATATTTATAAAGATGGATTGTCCTTTTAAGTGCCCTATATCTGTATATCATATATGTTGATGAGTCATGTTAAATTTCACTGCTAAAAAAATCGACACCACGTGGAATCAATATCCACCAGCGGGTGTATGCCTGACCTGTGAAGATAATCACAATTAAAAATAGTATTTTCATTTACATTATCTTACTGTACCTTTGAGGGAGGACTTCATTTTGAACATGCAATCTCCTCTGTAGAGTCTCCAGCTCGTCTTTCAGCTCTCTCACTCTCTCTTCAGGTGCAGTTGGATACAATGAGGTCCCCAGTGATACTAATTCAGTATTAGCCAGTTCAAGCGACTGGACCTCAGAGTGCAAGGCCTGCAATGAAATCCGTTTATGCATTTATTTTTTTATTTATTCATAATTACAAACATCAAATTTACAATTTCTTTTATGGTTAAGACTTAAGGGTCAAGTTTTCGATGCATTTAGTAGAACAATGTAAGCTTGTGTGTATGTGTTGTACCTGCAAATCTTGAATGTCTGTGCGCAGTTTGGCCTTATCAGCTGACAAGCACTGACTCTCTGGTTTGGATGCAGATTCACTCCTCTCCAAGCAGGAGGCAAAGCTTGATCGTTGTTTCTCATACCTGAAACACATTAGCAGAAACACCTTTATTTTTTAAGGGTAAAAATTTGGTTTATGTTTCCATTTTCACAGTCAAACTGTAGAGTATATCAATTAAACATCTGGCATGTTGGCTAGGTTAAAGCAGTGTTCCAATAAAACAGTCAGCACGATTTTTAATTCCCATGGGAGGTTGTAAAAAGCTCTTACTTTTGCCATAGAGAGAGCAGGTTCTCCAAAATACTCTGTTTGTCTTTTGCCTCCTGTACATTTTGGTCATAGCTGGTGTTTAGCTCTGTTACAGTCCTCTCTGCTTGCTCTTTGTCACTGAGTCTCCGAGCACCAGCTGACAGGGACAGCAAGGCCCCCTTCAGCCTTTCCAGACACTGACAGACATCCTGGGGAAACAAAAATAGTGACTCACAGCATACAGATTGTGAGCTGGAAGACCAGCAGAGAGAGGAACAACTGGCACTTCAGTTTCAAATACTATTGATACCAATTGTTTTTTAAATGAAAAGAGCACAGAAAATGATTGTTTGCTTAAAAGCATAGTGTTGACAACTGAATACCATGTGGTTTTGAAGGGCTCTGTAGGTCTCTGATGAGGAAGTGCAGGATTTGATAGGATGTTCCAGTTTTGTATGTAGCTCACTGATAGATGCTTGCACCTTTGAGACAATAAAGATCTCAATTTTATGATTCATATCTTTTCAAAATACCATTCTGTATAAATATTACTCAGCCTAATTACCTTCTCAAAGCTTGCTTTAAACTTCTGCTGGTGAGATGAGCTTTCCTCCAGCTGTCCATCAAGCTGCTGTACACTCTCCCTCAGCTCTTCCCAGTACCTGCCGATTTGGGTCAGACGAGCCTTAATGCGAGCTGCCTCCCCTGAAGATACAAACTGGGCCAGCGCCTGGGAATCCGCCTCCAGCTGAGAGAGGACCTCAGCTCGTCCTTGAAGCTCTGTACCAACAGTCTGTATATGCAAAAATGGATGCAAAACAATTAAGAAGGCAAGATCGAGATAATTACTGCGTCGTTTTTTAACTGTCCGGTGGAGGTGAACGCTAATGAATTCTGTTTGGCATTGGGGAGCAATTATAGGTTACAGCCCATAAAGGCCTTATACACTGCTGTCAAAACCTTGTGCCTACATTAAAACTGCTGACAGTTCAGTTCCAAGATTCTAGCCACTAACCATAAGCAGAAATGAGGAGCAAGCTAAAGGGGCCTGGCAAACACTTCTTTCTTAAGTGATGCCCAGACTTTGATGTTTTAAAATGTGAGGAGTTTCCCTTTAATGTTACCATTCAAAAATTGCTAGTAAAATCACTGCCACAATTAACTGACGATAGAGGGCTGATGCAGGTGTCAGAAAGATTGACAGTGTGTCAGCACTTGTGCAGAGGAGGCCTGTGTTGGTGCTTCCTCACATCAATGGCTCCTTAAGAAGGCCTTATGGATTTTAACAGTAGTGTTATGGTTTTTATGGTTGAGTCGTGCTAGCAAAGATTACCATAAGGAAATAAGAGTTCTGTAGTTTTATAGTACAGCATACTATACCTTTACTGTGTTGATCTGTTGCTCAAGAGGCAAAGTCGAAGATTTCAGTACATCCAGCTGTTTTTCCTTTTCAGATATCCACAAGGAAAAGGTTTCAAACCCAGATCCAAACTGATCCCATTGAGTTTTCATTCCCTCCAGAGTCTTGACACTGGAGCACAAGAGCAAAAATGATAAATTAGCTAATTTATGGCTGCAATTAAACCTTGGCATTCATGTAAAAAAAAAACAGATAATTTGTTTTACTATAGCTGGGTCCTTGAGATCGTGTCAGGTATTTTATCACAAAAATTGTCTGTATATTCTGTTTATGCCTCTGAACAATATACAATTCCCTTTGGTATCTGAGTAGGCAAAACCATAAAATATTTGCAAATACTATCTGAAATCTCTTTTTATGGTATTTAGCTCCAGCAAATTTAATCTGATCTATCATCTTACTCTTTTTTGAGCCCAGCCTCTACTTTGTCCACTTGTTCACTGAGGGAACGAGCTTGCTGTAAAAGCAGAGTCTTGTTTTTGGGACCAAGCTGAATTTCTGTTGCTCTCTTCAGCAATGTGTTCATATGCGAAGCCTCTGCTTCACACTGCTTCAACAAAACCTGTTTACAAAATAAAAGACACTGGTAATATTCTCCATTTATCTAATATACTACCATTGGTAAAAAGTCAACAGCAAAGATGAAGAAAAATAAGTGCCCAGAAGGAAACCCAAAGACAAACGTTACTTACTCTAGCCTGGTCAAGTTCAACAGCCAGGCTCTCAGGACTGCTGAAGTTCAGGTCTCTCTCCATTGTTGAGTTGGCCTTGTTGACAAACTCATGCACTGCTTCCTGCTGGCTGTCAAACTCCTGCCAGGCTGCCAATGTGACCTGAGCATGACAATTGCCCAAAATCAAAATCCATTCAATAATGAAGTACTTAGTCTATAAAAACACAACTACATACTCAAGGCAAATAATAATGTTCTATGCTTGTCAACTGATGTACTCTTTAGCACCTAACACAGACATTGCTGATATTAGTCCTTCCTTCTAGCCCTTCAATGCAATATAACAGTCACAGCGTGATAGGAATTATTATCTAATGGCAGAAATCCCAGAACATCATCACCACCAAAAAAGCACGCTGACACACGACCGCACTAGCAAACCAGTTCAGCCAACATCATTATTTATGCAAATGAAACCTCTGTCTTAGGCTTCATCAGCATGGGCCATGAGTCAGCATACTGACAGTGGTAACATAGCTAATATTCAGCAAGCACCTCATCCCATTTGTTATCAGCAATTCTGCTACTGAAAGAGCCTTGCACAAGAAATCCACCAGTGTGCACTTTACCAAGGATCTTATGTAGCCCTATAATGCACAGAGAAGCCTAACAAAGTTTCCATTTCAAGACTCCGAACCCCACCCCTCTATAAAAGCACCACCAAGAGTATAATGACTGACTCAATGCATTACTATCTTCTGAAGGAACTGTAATGCCTCAGAAAGCAATTCCCTCTTGCAGAAAACATCAATCAGACCTTGCTATCCTCTATTCAGTACATTTTGCACAAATGCTGCATCTACGTTTCTGTTCATTCTATACAGAATGAACAAGAATCTGTCTCCTCTTTTCCATGGCTGTTTGGAAAAGATATAGCGCGCTCTCTCTCTCTCACTCTCTCATATATATATATATATATATATATATATAAAATAAAAATTAAAATTCTTAAACTTCATTGAAATAAT
Organism: Istiophorus platypterus; assembly: GCA_016859345.1. Taxonomy (NCBI): domain Eukaryota; kingdom Metazoa; phylum Chordata; class Actinopteri; order Istiophoriformes; family Istiophoridae; genus Istiophorus; species Istiophorus platypterus. The sequence goes on from CM029120.1 coordinate 6,629,285, forward strand.
ATCAACCTTCAGGGGAAAGGACAGAGGCCATGTATTTAGTGAATGAGAAACCTATCAATGCATTTATTTAATGGCTAAATTTATCACAAGCTAAGATATGTCTGGATTCATCTCAGAGTTCAACAATGATTGACTGACGATAACCTTCAGAGCTTCAGGAAGCAAGAAAAACTTCCAACAAACAGTGAAACATTAAATGTTTTGTGGTTTACTAAGTCGCAAACATTGCTGACCTCAAGGCTTTGTTCCTGTGAATCCATATTTTGTTCCATTTTGCTGAGTGTGTTCTCCAAACTCTGCAGGTCTTGCTGCAGAGTCTCTCCCAGGCCCTCCTCAGCCTGGAGCTGCTGACCCCTGGTGATCAGCTGCTGGACATCCTTCCTCTTCAGCTTCAGGCGTTTCAACAGTTGCTGTGGGAATGGGGGGCACATTCAAATAAATTTAAACTTAAGCCTATAAGTAAATTCAGCCGCACAAAACGGAAAAAAAATGTATATTAATTTTTTGTGTAAAGTACCTGGTGAACAAGGAGCAGTTGTTGAGCTTCTCTAACGGTTGGACAGTCGAGTACTTTGGTGACCTCAGCCTGTGCCTCTTTCTGACCCTGAACAAGGTCATCCAAAGTAGTTTGTACTTCTTCCCTGAACTGTACACAGTCCCCCACAGCCAGCACCATCTTCTCAGCCTGGAAGATATAGCACAGAAAACACAGTGCAATAACAAAAATGATGAACTGATGATGAGGTACGGGGGATCAGTTTAGTAAAATCAAATATATATCTTACTTAAATGAAGCTGCTATGATAATGGTCTGTTAATGTGCACTGATAGGTAACATTATCACAGATTACTGTACTCTTTATGTATATGTATGTCCTTCAAATGAGGTTAAAACATTTAATTAGTATACTGTATATTCCCAGAGGGGATATAATGTCTGGCTTGTGTCTGGCACCTTAATAAAACAGGTGGAAGCTTCACCTACCTCTAAGAGCGAGGCAAGAAGACCCTTGAAATCAGTAGAGAGTTTGCCCAGAGCACTTCCTTGCCTCTGGGCATCACTGTCAGCGCAGATTTCAATCAGTGCGGCCATACGGGCTTTCAGCCAGCCAAGATTCCCCTCCTGTAGCTCTGCATCATTCCTAAGCTCCTGCACACAACAACAGAGTTGTGATACAAGGCATGTGGTCATAAGAGTCATCTGACACAAAGTGTTTTAATAGCCTCATCTCCTCAGCAGTGACGCTGACACAGACCGACACTGACAGTAGCACATCACAAGTGACACACCACAGAGGAGGCAATAAGGGGACTGTCAATGGTTTCTGTTGTTTGGCTATGGAGTGTATTTAAGGGGCAAACTCACCATGATGGTAGCCTTAACCTGGCTGTATTTTCTGGGGTCGTTCGCTCGGTTTCTCAGCAGCCTCAGCTGGCTTTCTTTAGATATAAGCCAGCAGGAGAATTCAGCGTACCTGTTTCATACCATAAAGGGAAAATTTCACTTCAAACTCAAATGATGTCAGGAATAAATTCATCAAAAATGATGATGGTGCTTTAATATAATCAAAATATGCATTTAAAAAAAAATGTAATTCAACTTCTGGTATCAATGGGGTATATATAAACATTTCAAAGTCTGGATAAGGCCAAGCTGTGTGTTCTACTTCATGGTCAGCAATTTTTATTTATTTGGAAAATTACAGGGATCAGAATGAAGAAACATTCTTTACTCAACAGTAATAACAGATACATTTTGTATTTTTTATTCAATTATACAACACTTGCACTGAAAACTTTCTCCTCACCAAAACAAATGCCCTCTATCTTCAAGTGAGTGAGAGAATTTTTAACGAAATTACCTTGGGCATGTAATGAATGCATGACAGTGTGGGTGTGCATAACACATTCTTCTATTGATGCAATGACTCTACAACAATCTTAGGTTAAACTCTATACCACAACTCTATCCCTTTGCAGTCACAAAGTTGTGACCAAATTAAGTAATTTTTTTAAATTATTTCACCTTGTGTTGTACTCCTTCCATTTATCTGGGTGCTGCATTATCTTCTGATGGGTGTTCTCAATTTCCTCTTGGACCTCAGCAAATTCCTTTCTTGCTGTTTCCAGTGTCTGGTGAACAGGGTCACCCTCAGGGAGTTTCTGACAAAGTTCCTCCATCAGCTGCAGCCTTTTCTCACAGATGGCCTGAGGGCCCTTTTCCCTAAAGAAGGCCTAACATAAAAAACAAACAAACAAATAATCTGTTATTTCCATGTTGTAGACGTTAACACCATGAATACAGGGAATCACTGGTTTTAGTCCTGTTACAGAAAAATCAAATATCATTAGACACAGTGAAATATCTAAGTCCATGTGTCTTTCATAATGGGAAAAATTAAGATGGTATGGCAATAAAATATTAGATTTTGAACCTAAATTTTTCAAACACAGAAGAGACAAAATGCTGCTGGAAGATAGTACTTGCTTGACACTGGAGGAGTCTCAGTTCTTTTGGATCAAGTTTATCAAAATCTTCCTGCTACGAAGCACGGCTATACAGCAGTGAATGTGCACTGAATTATTTAACACTGAGTTAATCAATACATGAAACACAGCTAGCCGGCCGCTATGTGCTCACCCTGTGCTCCTTGATGAGCCTCTCACTTCCCATGCTAGCCAGGTGGCGGTTCTCCCTGGTCACCTCCGCCTGGCACTCCTGCAGCAACAACATCAGCTTGCTCCTCTCCACCTCCACTCTCAGGTGAAGGAGGTGAAAAGGGGCATCTGTCTGGATATCCTGGAAGAGACAAAACACAACAACTGTGAGGTAAGTTTCAAGTGGTTTATTTTAAGCATCTTTTTGGGCTAATAATAGAAAGTGTAATAAAAATATAGCTTTATTTGTATTAGTAAAAACTGAAAGATAAAGATATTATTACGTGGTAATGATTATTAGATTGTTAAGTATATGTATACATAAATGTAAATGTATGTATACATCAGTATCAATCATTAATATGAGTGTTAAATCTAGGCAGGATTTTAGGATGAAGTTCACAATATTGTGGAATTGAAATAAGATGAGTGTTTTGTCTTTGTTACACAGATGGAGATGTGGGAGATATAATATACTGAACCTAATAAGGTTGTATTATATCATCCTTTCTAACTATCTACTTGCAGTTTGAAGTAAAATAAAAACAATATTCCAAATTGCATTGCACAAGTACTCCTTCAATACACATGGAGACTTGTCAATGTAAGAGCTTTTGTGTTATTTAACTAAAGATGTTGTTGTGCACTGTTGACTAAGTTCAAGTTACGTGATTTCCCCATTGTGCAGATTGAAATGAGTGTAGCCACCAGTGTGCTAGGTTGCTTTTGCTGTCATTATTCATGGCACCAACCTTCCAGTGTTTGTGCAGCTTCCTGACTGTTTCCTGCAGCGACTGCTGCTCCTGCTCTGGCAAAATGTCCGTCAGCTCATCACAAGCCTTGAGGAATGTGTTCAAGACTCGCTGGTCCAGCTGACCAAAGAATTCCTGCAAGAAACATCAAGTCCTCATCATGTTTCACACTTAGTACAGAACAGGTCCTGTTTTATTTATATGCACATTACTTATTCAGTTGTTTAATTGTTTATTCCAAACTGAATCTGTTCCATGCTGCACTTTTGAGTAATTATATACAGCACTAGAAACTCAGAAAGTTTTACACGTAACAAAACTTTGAAGAAACCACGATGATTAAGTTCACTGGTCTATAGAGTATAGTATGGGTAATGCATGGTACAGTTGAGAGATTGAAAAAAAAAAAATCTGAATTTTGCATAAGATCCATTTTCTTACTGTGTGTTTCTTGAGCAGCTCCTCTGGGTTGCCTCTCTCCATCAGACAGTTCTGTGCCATTTTAAGAACCTTCTCCAGCTCCACCCGTGACTCATCAAACCTCTTCATGAGGCTGCTGTTAACTTCCACATGCTTCCGCCACTCTGTGGATTCCTTAATCATGGTCTAATCACGCAGACAAGTCAATTTTTTAAAAGCTTAAACACTTCTTAACGTTCTGTACAACTGAATTGGGCTGTGAGTTTTACCTGTGACGACGCCTGTAGGTCTGCTACTCTTTTCTGCAGAAGACTCATTTCCATGTGCTGTAGCGTTTTACTGCTGTTCATTATTTTCTGGATAGTCTGATGGTTTTTCTCTATCACTGTCAGACACTTTTTACAGCTATGTGTGAAGGTCGCCAGCTCCTGCAGTATTCAATGACAAGCAGGGTTATAGCCATTCGTGCATATGCTGAGGCTATGCTTTTCAGTCTAAAAGATGGTTTTCCAGAACATCACATATCGAAAATGCTTGGCATTAGGTATGTTATGTAATTTCTTTATCCATGTATCCAAAAGTCATTCAATAAAAATTGGTGCTATGATGGATACCGTATTTAAACACTTATATTAGTTACCTGGCATTTTTGTTTAAATTCTACTGCTCCCTCAGAGTCGATGGTGCCGGTGATATGACTGGCCTTTTCCAGAGCCTGGTAGAAGCCTGTGATATTCTTCTCCATTTCTTCCAGTGGAGGTAATAAAGACTGGGACTCCCTCAGCAGAGGCAAACATCTCTCCCTCACCTGATTGGAGGACAGCATAGTGATTAGGATGAAATACAGGTGACTGCTATGTTGTTTTGATCACAAATTGGTGGTCTCAAACAGAAAACGATTTTAACTTTAACGTCATGTCAGCAGTTTCTATGGAAAATACAACATTCTGGGAAATTCTGAGTGTATTAAAATAACATATTTTCACTACAATTTACTATCTTTTACAGTTCCCTAATACAATAATGTACATATCATTTAAATAAGATTAAAAGTTACAATACAGAAAACTTCAATGTAGTCCACTGCCAAAAAAAAAAAAAAAAAAAAAAAATCACACTAATTTTGTAAACCTTTGGTACACTTTTGGTTCAGTTAATGTAAATTGATGAATTTCTGGTTATTATTCAGGTGAATGATTTTGTGGTTGAGGCCACACCTTGTTACATAAAAATAGTGATTAAAATATTAAATACTGGCACAAAACATCAATTACAGTGTGAACACATTCAATACCTTTACATATCACAGTTTCAGCCACAAAAATCCCACACCACTTCAAATGCAGATTTAAGGACGAAAAAAGACGGGTTAAACAATTGAACAACATACTGCATAATGACATGCACGCACCTTGCTAAGCTGTTCTTTGATCGAGGCCATCACAGCCATCATCTGTGAAACTTCATCCTGCGGAGTGTCTTTGGTCAACAGCTGAGCGGTCCGGCTTGCTGCCTTGCAGGCTGCTTCCATAGCTGGCACTTTGTGCTTGATTTCCTGCAGGAAGTTTGGTTATAGTCTTGATGATTTTTCATTGTACAGAAGAGAAATGAATTAATAATCAGATCTGCGAGAGATGATTAATACACTCAGTTCTCAATTTATTAGCAACATCCAGCCAAAATTGTATTGCATCATACAAAACGGTGTGTCTGTTGTTTGGCCTACACTTGTTGATCTGAATGGGGTGGACAAAATAATAGGAACACCTATTATGCATTATGCATTATTAACATAACGCAATGCAGTTAAACAGTAGCACAAATTGAAGCCTCCAAAATAAAAATGTGGTTGAATCAGCACCTCTTTAACACAATTCAACAAAAACTGTACATTGAGACCTTCATGCATGTAGGATTTATTGCAGGAATTTATTGAACTATATTGCTTTTAGCCAGTTTCCTAGTAAACTCAGAACTAAGTGTATGGGCTCTTTACCTCAACATCTTGAACAAAGGCTCTGACATTCAGGAAAGATACTTGGACAGGAGCAGTCATCTTCTCATTGGTTGCATCCATGAAGATTTTTAAGGCATTAATACCATCTTGATAGTCCTGCCTCAACTTATCCACCTCATCTGCTCTTGCATACTGCCAATAAAACAGAGGAAGATAGTTCATAGATGAATATGACATTTTTAAAAAGTGTTGTCATTCCACTGTACCATTCTTTTCATGTTACATTTGCTGTTTAAATTTAAAAACTTATTGCATTTACATGTTTCACTTTGACAAATAGCTCCCTCCATCTCCCATTTAGAAGGAGAAGCTGCTGCTTCAAATCTCGTGAGACTGTTTCATCACAAGTCTCAATGAGGAAGTTCCCAGCATCATTCATGTCCATGTGCTGCTGAATCCAGTGAGAAAGGTTTCTGAAGAAATCCTAAAAGAACAAAGGAAAACAAAGACCATAGCTGTTTAAATGAACATTGTCCAGCCAACTAGAGCCATGTTTAATGTGGCACTGGTAGAAACATTCCTCATACAGGTTAGGAACAAAAATAAAAGCTATATATCATAAGTAAACTGTTTATCATCAGTAGTATCACTGAGCGTACTTACACGTTTGGCATTCTCTGACTGGTTCAGCATCTGCTCAGCATCCTCCAGCCAGGCTTGCAGACCTGCCACTGTGCTACTATATTTCTCCCAGTTAGAGATCACCTCCTCCAGCATGCTGCGAACACTCCGCACCTCCAAAGCCAGATTCTTCCACTGAGCCGTGGCATCACTGAGGAATTTACTTACCCCTTCTGCTTCATCAACTGAAAATCAAATATGGAACTTTTTCAATCTAGTTAAAACCGACATGGGTATCAATGACACAAAAAGAGCACTTGATTATGTCTGCCAATCATTTAGCCACTGGATTGATTTTATAGTTTGTTAGGTCAGAACAATCATGCTAAAATAGCATTTAACTAATGTTAGATTACCACTGCATGCATGCATAATGTAATACTATGATTTTTTTCTATTCTTGGGATAAAAGTATGTTAGTAAAGTAAAGTGAAGCCCCACATTTAAAAAAAGAATTGGCTCAGGAGACAAGCAAAATAAGGGTTTTAAAGATTGTCAGACTGTTTTTGGACTTACCTCTGTTACAGGTCTTAGACCCTGTAACATGAAATTGATAATAAGACCATTTCATTTGAGGCCAAATAAATATTTATATATATATATATATATATATATATACACACACACAATATATATAAATGATAGAAAACTTGCAATAAAACAGAAAAGAGTCTTACCTGAACTATCAGACTTTACATAAACCTCTGCACTTTGCTTGAGGGCTGTGTAGATGATCTCATACTGCTCAAAGAACCTGTGACCTTCAATGAAAGTCTGAAATGGAAAGGCAGACCAAAAAAAGGATACATATTAAATAGTTTCATAGACACAGTGCAATACTAGTCTTTCACCACAGTGTCAATTATTTCGACTTACAAGGTAGCTTTGCAAAAGGAGCTCAACTGAGTCCCGGCGGCCATATTTAATGATCCAGGACTTAAGCTTTGATTCAGCCAGCCCAAGAAAGGCCATCAGTCGATACTTTATTTCCCAGAATTCCAGTTTAATCAAGTGAGCGTGTGATGATGTAGACACAAAATTAAACCTGCAAATTAAAAAAATGATCAATAATCCTACCATTTTATCTTATCTGATTTTAAAGGTGCTACATGTAAGTTTTCTCAAATTTGGTGTCTTGCTGGAAGCAACTGGTGATAATGGTCGCTTACCGAGAGCTTCAGGAATCATTGTGTTTACAAGACAAGAGGTTAGAATATGTTCTCTGGGCAGCGCTATTTCTTCATACTCTCATGTTGGACTGAGAGCAAACTGGACACTACAGTAACCACTACATCATCGAAAAGTAGCATTACCATACAGACAGACAAGGACGAGATAGTTAGCTAGCTAACCTCAGCTAACCTCAGGAAAGAAGTGATAGAAATAGAGGCAAAACAAAAGTTTACATTGGCATTGCTTTCCACCACTGGAGACAGCTCTTGGAATGAAATTTGATGCTGAACTAGCAAATTGTCTTCTTGACTGGTAAGTAAACAGCTGTTCATACTAATGTTGGCTATTTAGCCATACAAGAAACTTATATATAGCACCTTTAAAAGAAGTGAAAAAAAGAAGACCAAACAAAGAAAACGTTTTGCTTAATAAAAAATGACAATGAAGTTGATGTTTAATTATAAGAATTTTTAAGACAAAATCAGTACGTAAAATTACTTGTCAAGACAAGAAATAATTTAATGAGTCTGATCAAGGTCTTACCGTTCAGCCATGTCTTGGAGCTGTTCAGCTGGCACAGGTACCCCATTCACTGATCTGTCCTTGTGGATCTGCTGGAATGTTTGCCTGTGCAATTCCAGGTTTTTTAATACTTCCTATAGAAATTAAATTTAGAATTATGTTCACACTGGCTTTCCCTTATATTTTATGAGTATAAAACAATATTTATAGTATGGTAGGTATCTAAATACACTGGATTCCAAAGGCATGCTATGTTACCTTGTGCTGTTCTAGTTTTCTGTGAAGAACATTGGCTGTCTCTTCATGAGCATGTTGAATGGGAATATCCTCTCTCAGAGCCATCTCTGCCCTGTGGAGCCAGGCTCCAATCACTCCCAAAGGACCAGGCAGAGACTTGTCCAGATGGATGTGCCAGTCCAGCAGCTGCAATTGTCATCCATTAAAAAACCCACTCAACAAAGCCAGATCCCACCATAGAGGAGGCTATACTGATCAAAACACGTCCGCATGCTCACAAGCAACCAGGCCACAAAAGAGATTTCATGCCAGTCCAGACAAGCCGTGGATGTCCAGAGGAGTCGGCCACCCAATGAACAAAGCCTCCTCTGTTCCCTTCTCCTCCTCCTCTCTGAAGAAACTCCAATTCAAACGCTTGCACTCCACTGAACTTTCATTGGCAGTGAATAAATAGAAGAACCACTGTGTTTCTCTCATTATCATAGCTTTCAGAGAGGCAATACAATTTTTTTAGCAAAGAAAAGCACAATGACAAATCAAAAAACAATGATCTATTATTAACCCTCTGGTTTATTATTATTTTTTAAATTTAGGTACAATTAATTATCATAATTAATAATGTTTTCTTTGTGGCTTGGTTATAAATTATTTACGTGCAGAAGTATTCAGCACAATTACCCTGACAGACACACGGTCCCAGGCCTGTTTGACCAGAGCTTGGTCCACAGACAGCTTGCCTTCCCTGTGGATGGGCTGTAGCAGCGGATCTGTCTGCTTCTTCTTCATTTCATACTGAACACTGAAGCTCTTAAATGCCTGCAAAACAAATGGATAAGAGTAGAAACACATGTGGTAAGAGTTGATAATTGTCTTTGTCAGAGTGGCATGTTACATAATAGTGCACTTTGTCTTTTCAGGCCTGACTCGCCTGATATTTGTCAGTGAGGTTTCCCTCTGCTCCCTGGGCCCGCAGCACATCTCTTTCCAGCTGGTCTAAAAACACCTTCAGCTCTCTCAGCATCTTCCGCTCCTCTCTCTGTCACAATTAAAACAGTCACAGGGACAAACATGTAACTTGTTGAAAATTTCAAATCAAACTGACATTCCAGAAACACAAAGTTAAAGATTAGAAGAAAAGTATTAACCCACTAAGATATTAGTAGATTCAGCAGAAGGAAAACCTTTGCATTTTAGACCGGTTAGTTTTAGAAGTCAAGGAGTAGGTAAAGGGCTATGGACATTAAAAGTACATTCTCTATTTACGTCTGTTAATTTAATGGAACATACCTCAAGCATCTGCTCTATATCTTGAGGACCAAACTATCCAGGAAAGCAGCAAGGCACACAAAGACATTCAAACACACCGCAAGAGGCATTAGAATAGCAAGGAAAAAAAAGAAGCAAAGTTGTTGGGAAATGGGATGAAGGTGAGATGGAATTCCAAACAAAAAGCATGCAGCACAATGACCTATCTCTCACCTGAAGTATTGGCACTGACAATGCAAAAGTTGGAATTGAGCCAAGAAGCAGCTTAATGTGCACCAAAAAAACAAGTAGATGGGTAAATTAAATGAGTCTGCGGTGATGGGAAACAAAACACTTGTGATAATATTACTGCTGTGTTCATGCTATGATCACTTTGAATCATTAGAGCTTGATGCAATAAAGTGATGTATGAAGAACTGCAGGAACAGGCAATTACAGCAATTAATCTCAGCAGAATTTAAGCATGTTTCCATATAGCATATACTGTTAGAATCTCTGAATGTGGTCATTCTCTGTAGGTGATACACTAAACAAATTTTGGGGAAATGGAGACAGTAACAATACATATAACTTTGGAAATAATAACACATGTACTTCAATATCTGTAACACTATTGTATGTAATGGTAAAACAATGGTATTCATTCACCCAAAATTGTCCAATGTATCACTGCCTTATGTGCGATGTATATTATCATATGTTTTAAAGAAGGTACCTCATCCTGTTGTCCATCTGTCTCAGAGTGGTGAGGGTTTGGGTAGTGCTTGAGGAACTGGGCCACATATGTCATGATGGATTTCTCATCTGGCTTGTCTACATCAACATCTACAGAGCAACACAAATATTATTGGATGCACTGGAGGAAACTTTAAACTGAAAATGAGCTGATCCAAAAACAGAATGTGAACGTATTTCAGACCTCAAAAAAATCATGTCATTATTTAACTTTAAATAAGATTGCATAAGCGTAGGGGAAAAAGGGAGATATGACAGAGCTTTTGCATTTGGCATTGGGTTAATATGACTTTGAAAAAAAAAAAGGATTTGTGTCCTCATGAGGATAAATCTCCCCAGGCCTGACAGCCAATTAACCATGTCTATTTTCATCTCCATTCTTGACCAGATGTTTCTAGCAATCGTCTCAGTGCAGCTCATTGTGCAATAAAGCATCATGAATCTGCTAGAGAGGACAGGACTGCAGAGCCACTGCAGACTGCTTCACTTCCACAGACTTAAACTCAGGGACACGTGTATACATAGAATTTCAGTCCTCTGGAGGGTGACATTGATCTTCTCAGCACAGTTTGTCAAACGCATCCATGCAGCATGGATTGAAGGGGTAAAACAATTTACTTTCACAGAAAAACTAGTACAATTAACTCAATGATGTTTATTTGCTACTGTTATGTCTGAAATGTTGTCAGATTTTGAATGGCAATACAAAATCTTAAAAAGACTCATCTAGTTATTCGCTCATTTTCATATCTATTCTGCCTGAATGTTGTGCCTCATTGGAATATTTAATGCAAGCAGCAGGAGAGGTCAAAGGCACCTTCTGGCTCCAGCAGACGGGGAATTCCCAGCTCATTTTCAGCCAGTGCAAAGGCCTCCTCCAAATTTTCCCTGTTGCTTCTCCTCCGTACAGCCTCCATGTCCACCAGGTCTGGCCTTATGGCGTGCACCACCGACTGGAATGCAACACCATCTCGCCAGCTGGGACCAAAGTCCTTCACCTCAATTCCATGGTACCTGAAAAAACACACATATATAAGTATTTTTGTTTTGCAAGACCTGCATGAAAGTTTATCAACATAGAATAATCCAAAATATGGCATTTAAAATTGTCAGTTGCCTTTTAGGGTCTAGTCCCTCTCCAACCATATTTTTATTTATATATCTATCTATATATCTATATAGATATATATATGATATATATAGATATATATATCTATATCTATATATATATATATATATATCTATCTATATATATCTATCTATATATATCTATATATATATATATATATATATATATCTATATATATATATATATATATATATATATATCTATATATATATATATATATATATATATATATATATATATTTATAGATATATATTTATATATTTGTATCTACACCAATATCCTTAATCATTTACAATACAAAGCTAAACAGGTAATTTGAAAGTGACGTACTTGGCAGAAGTACACTGCACCCATCTGAGCAGGGCCTTCTTGGCATTGCCCTGAAATTTGTTGACCACTTTCCTCTTCATGGGGGGGCTTCCTGTTTCAGAGCTGGCTATACTCTCCACAGAAGAGTTGCTGTTGGAAAGCGCACTGAGGGCTGGTAGGTTGCTGGTTAACTCCTCAATCTAATTGAGAAAAAAAGCAAAAGGAAACTAAGAGATTTAACTGTGGCCATAGCAACAAGAAATCCAAATGGCAAAATCTCTTGCAGCCATTTCCTTCTGCATTTTCTGGCATAATCTAGCCACTGATCTCTGCATTAGGCATGCGGTACATTAAACTGTGTAAAGTTCTGACTGTGAAAAGACTGACGCTTGTTTAAAAGATTTAGCCAAATATGTATGATCAGCGAGTTACTGATGCGCAGAGTTTATCTTTAGGGCATCAACTCATCTAGGAGTGAGTATGGTTTTTAAACTCTTAGGATTTAGGGAAATCAGATGAAGTATTACCTGGAAGTAGAGGATAACAGTCCATATTAACCCAAGGACAATTGATGGTCGTCCATCTGCGATGTCAGTGGCATGAATGTTAACAAGTTTGATCTGAAACAAAAGCCAAGTAGAAAATAATTCTGGAAAAAAGTCACAACCAGATAGCTTGGAAGTGAGAATTTTCCGCATTTTCACCCAGATAAGCCCCTCTAGTTTAATATTGACCAAAACAAAATGGCAATATTGCATTTGCTCAAAGTCATCAAAGCCAAGACTTTGATGCAGGTAAGTGCTATAATCATGGAGCATCTGTACAGCCAAACCAGGAAGGCAGAAACAGCCACAGTGAAAAGTGAACCAGAAGGAAAAGAAAAAAGAAAAGAGAAGAAAAGTGTGTAGATGGCCACAGCACCGCAACCACTGGACTAGAGGACTACCAGGATTTGCCATATTTACATCTCTACATTTGAGCAGCTCAGAATTGTGGGGAGCCAGACACATCAGAAACCATAGTTATAGTCAAAATGCATCAAAACACAAGTCAGTAGAAAAGCATGACAACATTTATAGAAACAGAATGGCTGTGTCCAAGCTTAGCCTAATACACACAGTGCATCAAATGAAAAGAATGCAAAGAGTGCATGATTACACAGGGTGTTTAATGGCAACTGACCGGAGATCCTCGATATACACACTGAAGGCACACATAATGGGAGAGAGATCACAACAATATAAGTCTCGGTCCCCATGGAACCCAGATGAAATTGGGACACAGGCCTCGTAGAGCCAAGGGATTTAGAGATGGGTTATGTAATCAAGAAGTCCTGTTTCTAGCTGCTGATCCTCTCAATGTTTTGCATGCTGTGCAGACAGATACACCTTATGTGCACTAACAAATATCGAATTAACAGTTTTTTCTCATGTGGTCTTAATCATACCCTAGATTTCTAGAAGACATGCCACCCTTTTTCCTACTGTGACATTTAGTTGTCGAGAAAAATAATGTAAAAAAAAAAAAAAAGGTTAAATTGTCATTATGACTGCATGCTTACCTTTCTGCCTTCAAGGAATTTGAGTGCAGTGCCGATGTTGGAAACCCAGTGAATCCTCTTCAGCTGGCGGCCTTGTTCACAGGGCTTAAGACAGACAGGACAAAAAAAGGGAAACTCGAACTAGCAAAGGGAGCAATATCACATTGAAGCCAATTTCATTTAAACCATTTACTGATTTGAAAGATGGTAAAAACTAACAGATTACTACAGATTACTTTGTGTACGGCACCAACTACTATGGCACTGAAAAACCACTATGGCGGTTGAAAAAAGTCATCATATTTGTTAATAGTTGCATAGTAGGATAGAGGAAGTGGTCCAGTTGTAATTGCTTACAAATTTTAACTGGTGAGTGCCAAAATTATGTAATCCTGAGATCTGTTCATGTTAAAATTCTGGCTCATATAAAACAGCAGTGGGGCACTTCTGAAAGCACTTAGTGAATGCATCAGGCACTGTTCACCAGTGCGAGTGAGTCATTTGCAAACTAACAGCTTTACAGATGACATGGCAGTTTGTATCAAGACAGGTCTAATTACTAAACACCTATCAGAGTCTAGGCCAGTGTGTGTGTGTGCAAGTGTGTGTGTAAGTGTGTGTGTAAGTGTGTGTGTAAGTGTGTGTGTAAGGGAGCAAGTAACAGGGGAAGACTGGTGTGCTAACAGCTTCTCACATTGGGAAGGCTAAGATCTGAATCATGGCCCATTGTAATTTATGTGCATTCAGTGTCATCTTTAGCGATTTAACCTCAAAAACATACATGTCAGGCAACATCTTAGCTGCTTGGCTGTGAAGAAATAGCTTTGAAATATATATCATTGTTTCCAGACCAATAAATAGCTTCTCTGGTTACAGGCCTCTGAGCTGCTGCTGACAATTCTAATTTATTCAGCAATGCCAATAGAATGAATTAAACAATCTGACAATTCATTAAGATTCTTGAGCTAATCAACAGCATGGTGTTAAACGGATTTTTAGGCTTTTACAATAGTATGCATACAGTATTGCATACAGATTCATTGTTTTAAATCATGAAATAAATTTGTAATGGTGGGAATCAACACATGCACAAGTTGATTTGTTTTAGTGTGAAGGTGAAAGGATACATGATTTACAGAAGCATTATTACAAGTAAACATCATGCACAAAGGCACGATTTAAATCCACAATCAGCAGATTATAAACAACCTTCTACAAAAGTGGATTTAAGCATCTAAGAGGTATGAATCAGTCCCAGCGAATCTACACAGTTCAAGTTCAAGTAGTACTTACTAGCCTCTGGCCAGACAGCACCTCCAACAGAGCCAACAGCTTCACCCCATCTTTGATGTCCTCAAAAAGGTCATTAACCTCGAGTGGTGGTTTATGCTGGAGGAGGGAAGACAAAGCTTTAAAATGCAGAAAGAAAACTTTGTGAAAATTGTAATTAGAAATGAATCAATCTTTAGAGGCAATAATTTATAGAACCAGTACTTGTACTGTTAATTTCATAATGTGAAAGGATACTGTCATTCTAACCAATTAGTAAGGATGAGGAGAAACCAAATGCTGTTTGTGAGAAACAAGCTTGTTAGCAGCAACCACAGAGCCTCCCTGCAGATGAAAAGATGGTGCCTTTTCCTCAGCTGTGGCTTAGTGCCCAGTCCTGAGGCGACGGGACTTGTTTAACCCTAAGTGGATACTGTCCCCTGATATGATATCCGCACATTTACAGAGCTGCACAATCTCCAAGTTGAATGACAGTGTTAGAGCCTTTCAGTATTACAAAGGCATTACTGTGTAAGTAAATGAAACAGATGTGTATTTATTCAGCAGAGCGAAGCTCTAATTAAAAGGAAGGGTCGCCACGGGAATTCTTTATTTGGCACAGTATACAGGGCATTTCACAACTCAACATATTCCATGACAGGATGCAGTTGGCTGCCTATTTGGGGCAAAGCAATGTGAAGAGGCAGGCGTCTGTCCTATTATTCTGTACAAGGTCTGATATTATTGTATGATTCCATATACATCTACGTGTTAAGAGTTTTCAAGAAAATATACTATTTGACTACAAGAAGCTGTAATTATTATCTTAATTTTAGTCCAATTAAAACACTGTTCCTAATATTCACAGTCACATAAAAAATATCCTATGTAATTTGAGAACCATTCCCATGTGGAATATCATTTTACTAGGCAACAGAGTCACATGAGAATTCGTAACAGTGGAAAAACTGAAACTCACAGGAAAGGTGCTTAGTGATACCATATCAGAGGAAATGGAAACAAAGGCTGAAGGGAAAGTGTGACAGCTAGAGGAGGTTAAAACTTAGATACAACACACTTTCACCCAAAAAAAGGAGATTGCATCAAACTAATATTCATTATTTATTAACACACACAAAACTATTGCAAATCAGTGCAAGAAACCCTTTGTGTACTGCAAATATCCATGATAAATAAGGAAACCCCTCTTGTACAGGAGCTATCAGCAATGTAAATATGACTGAGAGCTTGTTCATAATGTGGCTTATGCTACGTTAGTCCTATTGGTATGCACAGGGGGTGAGCCCCGGTGCAGTGCATGAATAATGAAGAATAGACCAACAGAGTGACTCTACATTGGCCCACCACATAACTGAGATTCTTCTAAAGTTTTAGAAGCCATGCTTTGGACTATTGTGGGCAGATCAAGCTCAACAAAAGATCCCTCTGAACCAAATATCTTTGCCAGGGTTCCAGACTTAAACCCTAAATCTGTGTCTGATTAGCTGGACACTGCTGTGTCATCAGTGATTACAGTTACATAAAGATGACCAGCTACATACTCTTAACCATGAGCCATTTTCTGGCATTTTTTGTCAGTTAATGATTTATACATTTTTTTACAACCCTAAGGGTCATCTTATAACTAAAGCTTCTGATATTTTTAGGGTCACAGTGTGATGTAATACAGTATGTGAGTGCATGTTATTGTTTTGCACTCAGTGCCTTGAGGGGACCTCAGAAGCAGACGACTGCCTGCAGGAAACTGTCCTCACCCTCTTGCTCTCCATCTGCGCACCGCATCACTATCCCTGCCAATCCCATCTACAAATACACACAGTCTCACACACATACAATACAACAAATAACCAAACACCCATGCACGTACCAACACATTCATACACAGGCAGACAAACAACAACACCTAACACACAACAAATACAGACACCCCACACACCAGTTTCTGGATTACCCCCCCCCCCCATATGTCCACATAAACACACACCCCTAGTGGCACAGAAGCTAATCTAAGTATGAATGCCCCTGATGAGATAATAGAACTGCAAAGATGCCTCTGAGCTCCGTCATGTCTGTCGCATCTTTGCGGCAAAGCAACAAGCAGCAGTCTTTGCCATGACCTTTTCAGTGGCTCTCCTCTCAGGATAACAGAACAGAGGAGTCACAGGTCTTCCTTCCCCATCATTAGATTCAGCAAACTGTCATTATAGGCAAAACCCTGTCCCATTAAACATGATCCCATTTTGAAGGCTCCAGAAACATGGTAAATGATGTTATTACTTACAGTTAACCGGACAAATTAAATTATCGTGTGCAATGTTATTAAAGGCCATTACTGTTGCATTGCAAAGCTCCTCTTGCAGTCATTTCTCTTGACGAGTGTGACAGGTCTAATGAGAAGCTACATAATCATGAGGAGCAGTTAAACATAACGAGCGTTTGGTGAAAAAGGTCAACAAAGCACTGCTTCTGACTTCCTTGTGACGCAATTGCTTTGACAATTTGTTTCACATCAGCCTGACAGACTTTGTGAGTCATTTACATTAGCCGTGTAGCGTGTAAGTAGTGGAGAGCCACGGACAAAAATTCACACTTACCTTTGCTAAATGTGAATTGATCCACTTTGTGAAGGTTCTCTTCTGCACCGCCTCTTGCTCATCTGAAAGTGAAGGCACACAGCCCTTGTCAATACATGATAGACTACAACATGCTCTTACCAGACAGTCTAAGACCTTATACTCGAGACTAGAGAAGCTGTTGATATTGATAGCAGACACATATTCAGCTGGCAAGAACAGATGCAATAGGACATGATGAACAGAGATTAAAATGTGTGTGTTTTTGCAAAGATGTGGCTTTTAAATGATCCAAGACATGGATATGGTTGGGTATATAGACAACAGAGAGAAATAAAACACAAAAAATAGTAATCTCTTACTACAAATTTTGTAAGTTATAGCCATAATCCTACTTTACCCAACCTCATACCACATTTCACACTGTCTCTGGGATGTTGAGTAGCAGTACATCAGCCATGCACCAAGCATGAAGTAAGAAGTATGACTTCTGCCATGGTTAGATGTGTGCAATGTCATTAACACAAGCTTGTCAGTGCTAGTATAATAGATCCTCCTGATAAGTGCTTGAAAAAAGAGGTCATACGAGGAGATTAGAGACTGGATGGGGGTAAAATTTCTGCCAACAAATCTCGCAAGCCCCTCCGTGTTCAGTAATAACATGCGTGAATGTTCAGGTCACCCTCAGCCTCTTTTGTGGCCTTTTAATATATTCAGCCACAACGCCTCATGCATTATGCAGCACTAATGACAAAACAACTGATTTCTTTGCTGTAGTGATTCTTTTTTCAATACGGGAACTGATTTCTAACATGCTGTCACGCATGCCGGTTGGCTAGTGCTGCACAGTGCACTGAGTGGCCATTTTTAAACACCCACCCTTGGAGATATAGACAGTGATCACGTGTTTAAGGAAGCAATGTGAACGCTATACTAGGAGCAATGACATCAAGTTAACCCACAGGCAAATGCTTCATCACTGATGCACAGGGGATGCCCACTGAAGCATAGCACACACATATAGATGCACATATACACACAAATGCAGCACATATACAGTTGTGTTTGTGCAGCATGATAACTAGTTCACTCAGCAAGGATTCACCTACAAACCATTGGCATATGTTATGTCCCACATTAGCTACATAGGACAACACAGATGAGAGATGAAGGGTGCTGATGCCCTACTTACCACGCAGATACTGAAAAAATCCAGTCACCAGGTTTAAAGAAGTCTTCCTGACAGAAACATCCTTATAGTGAGCCATTCTACACCCCAGTCTCCGGCTCTCTCCCTTTGCCTTTCATGAGTTCCAGGGTACATATATGTATGTTTGAAAATAAGATCCACTGTGGAAAAACTGCCATGAAAAAAAAATCCAAAAAACCCACACACACACGCACAAAGCTGTCCTTTCCCTTTTTTTCCAGCAGGAAGCAAAACAGATCTGGCTGCCTGGTTTCCCTGGTGAAAGCAAAATAGCTGCTGGAGGCTGTGATGAAAACGTCCCCTCCTCCCCAACACTCTCACACACAGACACACACACGCACACACCCACACGCTCACACACACACAGACAGCAGAGGAGAAAACTCTAACAGAGAGAGGGATTTACAATCCCAGCCTTCCTTTTTCCTGTGCTTTTCCCATCCAGAGGAGCCATGCCTGTGTGGATGTGCACAGCCCCCGCTGCACTGGCTCGCTGTATCATTGTACTGTCTGAGGCTGGAGAGAGAGCGGCTGGATGCATGGCTCCACCAATCAGCATGTGGGACGTGGTGATGTCACAGCCTCGGCTGCATTATCTCGATTTAAGCGTGGTTTGTGTGTGCAAGTGTGTGTGTGTGTGTGTGTGTGGGGGGGGGGGGGTGCATGTAAGATTGTCTAATCTTCTATGAGACTGATATTTTAAAAAGCATTATTGTGTCTAAGGCAATGCTAAAGCAAATATGAAAACTGATCTTCTTTTTATTTTTATTTTGGCTGTAGAATTAACTGTGGTCCCTGTAGGCCTATTAATTAAATAGACCAGAACAAAATTAAAAGACTGCTGCACAAAGCTCAATACTTTATCTTAATAATTAATGCTGAGGCTGGTGAATGACATCTACCACCTGCTCTCTCTCTCTATGCTATTGTGATGACAAAACAGACACACCCACCCGGGATACCCTTTGTATGCACAGTATCATGTAAAAGCTCTAAAGCATATCCATTCCTAGCAGAACCCCCTTAGCTCTGACCATTCTGTTTTTCTATTGGACTACTACTCCACTCTTCTGAAAATAACATACAATAGTGAATAAGCATGGTACTTGATAGCTTATCATCTCCTGCAGAAAAATGTCCTTTATTCTCTCAAGACCACCGGCACACTAAAAGCTTTTCTGATACACTAAAAATAGGCATGAGCTTGTGATTCTATTATTACTGCTCCACAGACTGCTGGTGAAACTGGCCCAGAAAAGCTATTTGGGTGAAAATGGATTTTTTTTTTAAACTTTTATATCAAAACAGCAAAAGATTAAAAGTAGCGCCATTAAAATGATGTTGAAGGTTGCACAGAAAACAATGAGCTTTTAGAGGCACTGTAATGAATGCTCAAAGACATTTATGACCAGCTAAACCCAACAAAAACTTCAATAATCACAGTGGTCCGTTACACACACAAACATACATTCATATATATATATATATATATATATATATATATATATATATATATATATATATATATATATATATATATATATATATATATATATATACACACATACATTATTTATATATTTATATATATATACACACACACACATATACACATATACACATATACACGGCAATACGGCTATCCAAATAAAATATTTTAATACTAGTAAATTTTTTCAGTTTGAGAGTTCACACTTAAACCTGGAAGAAACAGTTTGACAAAGTAATTCCCAGTACAAGATCCAACTGACTTTTTTCCAAAGCTAAGCAACTTCCATTGAGGAAGACCACAAGAGATGGTTGAAAGCTTCAGAAAAAACATGTAACCTGGACATGGAGTTTTGTTTTTGTTTCAAACTGGAAACGTGTATTCAGAATCAGAAACTTATAGATTCAAAAGTATGCCAACAAGATTACAAATCTGACATAGCATTCAGTGCACACACCTGGAATTTTTTTTGATACACTATGCTACGGACACCGAGGTATTGAGGTTCAATATGTCTTCCTCTAAACATTTTTTAAGCATTGTCATCAAATGAGGACATAAAAAGGAACAAAATGGAACATGCAAAACAAAAAAGCAAAGATTCGGATGATAACCTGTAGTTTTTCTTTTGTTCAAGCTGCTTAGTGCTATATCCAACTAGCTACCAAGGAGCTGTCCAGAGTCCTGAACTTAGTTCGATGGTTCACTTTGTGTGATAAGATGTACTAACTCTGACAAGCATGAAACCTCTATGTAAAACACATCACCATCACTGAATCATTATGTCATGGGCAAATCCCTTCATTAATCCTGATGCAGTACAAGTAGCTAAGTGGCTATTAAAATTGGACAGCCCCAAAAGCAAGCATCACGTAGTCCATCAAATCCCTAACACATCTGCAAGTAACTTGAGTAACGGAGTACTTAAGGTGATCTTAGGACAGAGGATCCCTTTGGCAATAATGTACTATAGGTGCTTGGCTTCATTGGCCTGCACTGGCCACCTGGGAGCACTGTAAAAGCCCACTCGCTCCGTTGTTGTTCCATTTCGTCAGGAGCAGCCCCACTTTAGCGCCAACAGGCCAACAACAATCAGGCATAGCAAGAAGTGATTCTGTGGCTGGACTCAAGACAAGTCCACTCTTAGTGACTGGTTTCCTGGTCTTCAAAACAATATGACAGTATTGTAATCTAATATTCATAAAACAAACAGAACCTATCAAACGCAGGATCACAAAAATGATATTGTTTCTTTTAAACCACTACCTCCTGCAACACCAAGTATCTAAAACAGTCTGTGGCAGCTTGGCTTAGTGCAGATCGGGAATTAGGCTCTGTGTGTGTTCATGAGATCATATCAGTGTGACGGCTATCTGTCCCTAGCAGCTGCTACTGACACTGCAGAGTAGAAGTATCTCACAAAGCTGACAGCATGCAAGCTTTTCTACTTATTCTTAGTCCAGCCAGGATGAAACAGCTCCACCTTCTTGGTGAACAGAGATTTCTAAAAGCGGGTGTGCTCTACTGTGGTACTGCTTGCAACCTTTTAGAACAAAAGGTGCGATCTTGTGTTAATGGCTGCTACTTCAAAAGTATTGAGGCATTTAACTGAAGCACATTTATTGGATGGTCAGTCAACAGAAAATTAATGTGCACCGATTTTTGTTGATGGATTTATTGTTCCAAACCTTTGTCAAGCAAAATCGCCATTCAACGGTCACTGGATCCTATTCCTAAAACATGAGGATTTGCTTTTCATTTTAAAATGAATATCTTTGTGTTTTGGACTATTAGTCAGTAAAAACAAAATATTTGAAGATGTCATCCTCAGTCAGGAAGAACTTTGTTTGGCATTCTTCACTATTTTGATATTAATCATTTACTTGAGAATATAATTGTTTGTTGAGGCCCTTAATGATTTTCCCTTTCAGCCTTTTTCACTAGATTAGTTTTTAGCAGGAAGGAGAGAGGCTGCAAACTACATAACAATTCATAAATAATTACGGGAAATTAGGGAAAAAAAAAATTTTTTTAAATGATTTGAAAAACATTAATAGGCTTACATCTGTCATTATGTGAGATAAGATCTGACTGCTTCACCATACTTCCAGCGAGGGGGCTTATCACACTTCAGAGACATAGTTGCAAACCCTTCAATAGCTGTGTTTCCTCATATCCTGTTTGACACGCATTGTCACCTAAACTGAAACTCACATAAGCCAAGTGGTAATGAGAGCAACATGTCCTTCTTGCAAATTCCAATACCAGACAACAGAAAGTCATCAGTTGTATTCTGAGGGCAATAGGCTGCAAGGTGTTGTTACTCTATTGTCATGTGGCTCTGGAATGTAACTGACAAGTACTTTATAGCATGAAGGATGAAGTTTTCAAATACAAATATAATCTTTTAGTAATGATTAATAGTTTAAGAATTTTATGTTTTGATACACACTGTAAAGTACACTAAAACACCCACCACTATGGAGATAATCAGTGTGTATTCACAAGACCACAGATTTTCTGGTGTCAATAATTCATCCGCCCCAATGGACCCTTGCTAAAGTCAAAGTGAGTGTGCAGTATCCCTCCCTGTAGGATGTTTTTAATGACAGGAAGCTACATTCAATAACCAGCAAAAAAAAAGAAAAAAAAGAAAAAAAACCTGGACTACCTTTCTGCTCATCATTTACAGAGCACCTAAAACCACTGGCAAACTAATGTCTTCCAGATGTGACCTGATACCAAATTCCACTTCCTGACACACAACAGTAGCTGGCACTTTGCATTGCAGATTACGCCACTTGTGCACTGTTCCGGTACATTTCAGCCACACAGTATCAGAAGTTTTCTTATTTTGTATGATAGGCCAGAAAGATACATTTTGCAAATACATAATTTTGTGATTCTCGTGTTATCTTAAACATGTATCCTGAATATTCTTATCAGGAACAGCTAAAAGGAGTTTTAGTTTATGTTTATCACCTAGGATACATAGCAATAACAAAAAGAAATTATCTACTTAGATAGACAAAACCATGCTTTAATTTACTTTGAGTGAGCTTATATAGCAGATCGTGTAGGTATGACGCCATCAGAATGGATAAGACACTCAAATAACACTCAAATGAAATGTGTTCTTTCCCCTTCATTTTGCTTTAAATATGTACTAAGTACAAATTAATGGAAATACCCGTGTAGCACCATGGAAATGAAGTTCCTCTATAGTGGAAACTGGGCCACAATAGGACAACCACAAACAAATGTTTCATAACAGCCACCATGGCAACAAACTCTAAAGTGTAAAATTTCCTGGTACACTGTACACCAAGAAAAAAACCTGAACTGAGCCAAAGCAGATGCCAGAATCGACCAGACCTGTGTAGCGATGGTAGTGGCCTGATGCCCTTGTAACAAAAGGGGGCCACCAACAAAAAGAGACTACCGCTATCGATCCATTCTCTTACCAAGGGCAGAAAGGGTGTCAGGTTTTAGTCTTGTTCAGTGCATTGTCTGTGAATTCATGAAGCCGCAGTTGTTGCAACTCTGTATCTCATGTCAAGACTTATAGCAGACTAAATGTTCTGGATCTGTCTCGGGCTGCTTTGAAAGGGAGGAATAACCTAAAGGAGCTAATTTATGAATCAAATCATTTAAATATGTTGATTAAAAGCTAAAAGTACTTGAGAAAGGCTCAATTACACCATTTATATAACTAACCTTTTTTTAAGTATTTTAAACATTGTCATTTTTGTGCATTTTATAACTCTTCCAGTCTTCACCAGAAACACAGAATCCAGATTTAAAAGAAAATGAGAGTCAAAAATAACCAAAGGATATGTATAATCCTAGAAAGCAATAAGGCCAAAAATTTTAATTTTCTAACAGATTTTCTAACTTTAAGCCCAAATGCTCCTATGTGAGTGATTGCGTGGGAAGGTGTGTATGTAAGCATGACCATGAGCATCCTGCCTTGCAAAAAGCTGGCAAACTTCAGATGGGCACACAGCCCAGGTGTTGAATCAGCACAATACTTCTGTGCAGCAGCACAGGAGGAGAGGATATCTTGTCCTTAAACCAACCCAGCCAAATGATTACACTTACCCTGCAGTTTTTGCATCACATTAGCAATGTCCACAGATGCACGGCCGAAGTGCCTTGGAGACGCCATGTCGTCTCACCGCAGCAATATGACAGAGGTGGGTCACTGATGCTAGGCGAGCAGAAGATCCTCTATAGCAGTTGTGAGTGGGACATCCCCTCTGCCCCTCCCTCTAACTCCTTCCTTCTCTCTCTCTCTCTCTCTCTCTCTCTTTCCAATTTCACTGCAGGACCAGGTCCAATTGAATCTCAGGTTTCATGCAGAGACAAGCAGGTCTACTATCCAATAGAGGCACTTCTCCCATTCATTGCCTGCAAATGAGAAGTGTGTTAAAAAAGGGTTTCAACTGAGGCCCCGCCTATTCTAAAGTAGTTATTTTACCACAATGTTTGTCTTTAAGCCTACTTTTAGAACCAACTACATTCTTGTTTATAGCAACAACAAATACAACTTGTGACCTCATAGGTTTCTCACATTTTGCCACAATGATTGTAAAATTAATACCTGCTGAGACTGACTGACATTTTTGTTCTTGCTTTAAGTTTAATTTCAGTTTTATTTTGTTTGTGTTTTTTTTAATGTTATTAACTCTTGTAATTTTGCCACCACAACTTAAACTATGATGTGAACGTTCCTGTAGAAAGAGAGCGAATTCTTGCAAAGGAGAAATTGCTTTAAGTGACTTCCCCATGTATAAAACAAATGTTAATCACCCTAGCTACCATGTTAAACAATGTTGTCTGTATTTTTATAGTTTGGTGGCAAGATAACACAATAAATAATGCATATAACTGTTTGTCATGGCCTAAAACAGAATCACTGTTAATGCAATTAGTGGCACCTTTTGTTTGCCTCCTTTTGCAAATCAACATGTCTGCTGCTTACCAAATTGGGCAAACGTCTGATCCTATTGGACATTCAAAGGCTACAAATGCCAGAGAATGAGAAAACTGCACTAAGACTATACATTATAAATTTCCTTGTAAAAAAGGTTTAAATCAACAAAGTAACTGCCTACGTGACAGGTAAGGTGCATTTTACAGACCCAGAGTAGACTATGGTGGCTAAGTATGAGAAGAATGAGTGAATTTGATTTGTCAGTAGCTCTAAGTTAGTGCCAAGTGATTCACAGGGTGACATAAATACAAATTATATAAGCTAATGGGCAGGTGAACAAAGATAAGAAATCATAAATACAGCTCTTTCTAACAGGCAAGTAGCCGGACAACAACCATTCATTATATTCAAGTAAAATGGGTGGTGCATAGTGTAACTCTACTAAAAAAAAAATGTTCAAACTCACAGTTCAGTCCTTTCTCTATTGTAAAGACTGTGAAAACGGGATGTTAAAATGTCGAGTAAGAGAGAGCATTTCTTAATGAGCTCAAAGAAGCGTCGAAGTTAGGCACAAATGTTGGCCTCCGACACTTCACTTACTTAGCCTGTTGTGCCACATGTTATACCGTCATAAAGTTATTAAAAAACTTCACTGAGGAACAAATAAATAAATAAATAAACGGGGCGGCTATTGTGGCGGCGTTTAGCCTCCTAGCTCCCCGCTCTCAACGCTAGAGGAAGTCGCTGAGCGCAGCGGGGAACCGAACAAGAAAAAGAAAAAAGGGGCAGGATCGAACCCGGAGCATCCGCACTCACCCAAAGTGACAGTCAGCGCCCGACGACCGCCGACGCCGCGCAAACATCTCACCGCACCGGAGAAGGTCCAGGGACGGCACCTGACATTTCGTCCCGCCGCTGCGTGGCCCTGCGGGGCGCCGTAAACTTTACGGAGGAAGTCTCTCTCTCTCTCTCTCTCTCTCTCTCTCTCTCTCTCTCTCTCTCTCTGCGGTGTCTGCCCGCGCTGCGTGAGCGTGTGCGTGAGGGCGTCTGTATGCGCGTCGCCAGTGGCAACGGTGGAACCGAAACTCGGCGGCGCGACGCGAAGTTTCAGATGCACGCAAACGCGAGAACACGCGAACACGCAAAACACGCACGACGCGAACGCGCACTCACACGCACGGACACATTGAGGAGGGGGGGGGCGGGGGGGGTCCAGGTCCTGCCCCCCCCCCCTAATATTTGGGGACAAAAGGGCTCATTCTTCGGTCCAGCGCGGAGGAATCTCTCGCGTTGTTTGTCCGCCGTCGACTACAATGAAAGGAGAAATGACTGCAGCAAAAAAAAAAAAAAAAAAAAAAAATCCCCTGCAGAGGTGTTTTAAGAAATCTAAAAAAAAAAAAAATTCCCTTTCCAAAACTTTTTTTTTTATTATTATCATTTTGTAAGTGTTGCAAAAGATGTCCGTTTTCACTGTATGTGCGTTAATCTTTTGATATTTTACATTTCCACTTGACATTTGACACTTTAAGTATATTTTGAGGATAATAAGTATATACATTTTAAAAATGCTGGACTATTACTTGTACAATTTTATTTTTACCCTGGGGACTTGCTGCTTCTATGTAAGTAAAGGATATGAGCACTTCCTCCATCTCTCAATGAGGATATGCAGCGATATCCTTCACATGAGCTTATTGCAGAATGCTACAGATATTTGTGGAGATTCAGAGGGAGAAAAAGTCAGAATTTTAAAGCATAAAAACATGTAATGCACCAGCGGGTACGGACCTGTTTCTGGTTAAAATGCCATTTTCTCTAACCGATACATCAACCCAAATTTAATTTGTATTGAGGTAGCTTCAGTAACCTAACTCAAACACAACCCTAAAAAACTTTACATGTCTTGTAATGTTTTTATGTAGAATCCTGAAATTCACTGTTTTCATGCAGATCATAAAGGCTGCTTGGTGCTCAAAATTGCAGTTCTTTAGCGCCACCTGCTGGACAACTCTGTGACATGAACGTCTTTACTAAACGTCTAAGGAGTTTGCCTCATATAAAACCCTCTGTTTGTTATGAGCTTCAGTTTTATATAGAGTCTTGTCAAAATGTATACATTTTTCGCTTTGTAGAAAGGGAGTAGTTGGCTGAAGAGTTTGTGCTTTGTGGCGATATTGGCCTGAAAACCTTTAAGGTCAGGAGTGAAGTGGAAAAGGAACAACAATTGAAGGAAATCCCCATTGAGACTGAGAACTTGATAGCCTGTAGCCTCTGGTGGATGATTAGATTTTCATGGGTTTAGTTTATCCAGAACCTTGTCTGGACACTTGGAAACATTGCCAAGACTTCTTACGTCACAAGGAAGGGTTTTATTATTAACGGGCCTAGTTTCATTCTTATTTAACCTCACAGTCATACTAAGAACCTGTGTGTAGCATAAATAATATGTTTTGTGACCACAATTGCTGCATAAGGACACACACTGATATACCTTGCTTTCAAAAATTGTGCCAATAGGGCAATTGTTGAGAAGTATTGATCATTAGGAAATGATGCAAAAGGAAACAACCCTGTTTCCCAGTGTTATGTGCCACACAGATAAGCAATGCACTTGCTAATTTTAAAGCCAGAGAGGGAAGGAAGCATGACAGCAAAGTTTCCGCCACAGCAAACACTATAGGAGGGAAAAAAAAGCAAAAAGCCTGTCTTGGAAAAACCTCAGTGTTCATCTGTCTGCTTGGAGTTAGTGTGGAATCTAACATCAGCTTATGGTGGAATAATGGCACATAATGAAACACATCCCTTTTTGGAAATACTAAAATCATTTAATCTTGGTGAGTGTATCTGCATTTCTTTTGTGAAGACTTAGGGACTATTTCACAAAGCTGTAGCCTATGATAGGTAAGAGTAGCATTTTGTATTGTAACATGAAGACATAATAGTTGTTCAGTTGATACAAAAGATTATATTTTCACTTAAAAATCTCAGAAACCAGCTTTCTAAGGAGTACTGAAAAAGACATTATATTCAGACTGAAAATAATGTGTTTCAGTAACATACAGCGCATTGGAAAATCAGGAAATGAGTTCTTAATAAAGATTTGAATAAGTTTAGGTCCAAAATATACATTTCTGGCATAAGTCTGCTGCTGCATAACACTCAGATTGGGACATGTTTGCTTACTGTCCCTACTGTCAATATAGTTAGTATGCACAACATATTTTGAACAGATCTCCGGTGAACAAATCTCACTTTTTTATATCACAGCTTTAAACTTTTATGTTTGCCACAGCCTTTCATTAACTCAAGTGTATGACTGTAACTGCACTGTAACATTTTATCCCTCTGTTCATTCTGTTTTATTTCATTTTAGCTTGCTTTGGACCTTCAATTTAATTTTATTAGTTTAAAATATTATTTACGTTGTTTTCTACTAGTATATCATTTTAATTCCATACTATGTCTTGAAGAGTCTTGTAGTCTGTGAAGCACTTCAAATTGCCTTGTTGTGGAGAGGTACTGCAATAGCTTCTACATATAAACCTGCCCCGAACAACTTTTCATGAGAAGTCAGGAAACCATTGTGATCAATATGAATTTACAGTACAGTGTATCATCATTTCAGGAAGAACATAAAAATCAAATCATAAAAGCTGGAGTTATTTTTAATGCGGCACAGTGATGATATGGTCAGTCTGTTCCTCAGCGCAGTGGTACTAAATAGACAGTAAACCCACACAGCAGGTATGATGTAAGACTTTATATAACACTGGGCCCAGTATAGCAGTGCCCAGCGATAATAAATCAATACACCCCAGCAAATATTTCTACTTTATTTGGCTGTTGTGCACTTCTTGTTTATTCTAAATAGGTTTGTATTTCAAACTCGAAATGCAGATGAATCCACCATCTGGGGAAACAATCCTCCCCATTTATAGAACAACACAATGCATCCAGCCTCACATTCTACTAAACATTTCCGACCATTATTTTGATCCCTCAATATTTCCCTTTTCTGACTCTCTGCTTTGACTTTTTTTTTTGTTTGTCTCTCCAGGAGATATGATTCTTGCCTTCTGTTTGTCAGTGCTTGTGGGCCTACTGCTGGGTGCTATGGTATACGTTCTGTTAACCTGGGCTTCCAGGCGCAGAGCCACTGCCAGGATTACCAGGCGCTCTAAAAAGAAATCCGTCACCTCACAAACGCAAAACCCCATGAGCAGCCAGCTGGGCCTTTACCGGAGCACTTTTCTGAGCGTCTATAGGCAGCCCTCTGTGGAGCCAGTGGGTCCCCTGGGGAGTAAGCCCGGTGCGGAGACCTCCACCTTCCGGCCACTGCCTAAGAAGAGCAGGGCTGACCTGGAGATGGGAGAAGACACCCAGATCAGCATGCCCGAGGACACCGCAGCGTCCAACTCGTCAGATTCAGCATCACTCGTGCCAAACAAGAGACATTCCTTCTGGTTGGGGAGCAATGGACTTAAGGGATTCCTCCCCTCACAGACTCCCCCTCCTGCATATGACAGTGTCATCCATGCCTTTGAAGAGACTTGCACTTGAAACAGTCAGTGTAAATACAACAAGAACTGAAAATGTTGAAAACTCTGGGATAACAGTGGCTGTGTTCTGCTCCTTATAAGTTATCTTTGCACATTGTGTGATCAGACCATTTCTGCCACTCTTCAGTCTATAGCACTATGTCTTTAACTGAATAAGATGCTTACGTAACCATGTAGTGTCAGCTCAGTATTATAATATAAGATATAGATTAGCGGTGCAACTAACTAATCAAACAATTTGCAGATTGTTCTCTGAATTAATTAATTAGTTGCTTGCTCCATAGAATCTCACAAAATGACAAAAAAAAAAGTGACTGCGACAAATGTCTTGTTTTGTTCCAAACTCAAAAAATATTTATTTCAAAATGATGTAAAACAGAGACAAGCAGCAAATCCTTACACTGGAGAATTAACCAATTAATCAGCTAACTGGCTGCAGTTCTAATGTAACTTCAGGGCAACTGCAGGGCATCTGATAGCCAAGCTGCAGTCCACCAGCTGAGAGACGCTGGGGACAAAGATAGTCTGGGGTGAGATTTTGCTCTGACTGTGAGAAAATGAGGGAAACACAGCGTGCTAGATAGTTGTAATTATCTAATATCACAATAAAGACTTAATGGTGATTCTATTCTGGTGCTTGTGCTTTTGTGCAAAAAAAAAAAAAGATGAAACACTTGATTGAAATCAGTTTATCGATTTGAGATAAGTTAAGTGCACCCATAGGCCCACTTACATGCGAAGTTGAGGAGAAATATAGTTAAAATCAGTTACCTCGTTAATGATAGTTAACGCTATCACTGGGAGGCAGGACGGTCGGTTACTGTACATTCATCACCTCGGGTCTCGTGTCAAGACTGTCACTTCAATTTACATTACAAAGATGGGGTGAGCCTCTCGAGGTTGCCATTAAGACAGAAACCCCCTTTCGAGCCGTTGCTATAAAACCAGTATTGATTATAAAAGGCGGTCGGCCGGACTCCATAGCAGGATTTGCGAAATTTCGATTTAACTGTAAATACTCGCCTTCGACGATCGCCGACGGGCTTTTGAGGTGTTTGGGCGTGTGCGTTTGTCCCACGATTGGAGTTCGGGGTCTACGTTTCCGTGCTACCTGCCTCATGGCAACCCGTTTTAAAGCCACAACCCCCAAAGTGCGCCAGCGGATAAAAAAAAAAAAAAAAAAAAAAAGAAAGAAAAAAGCGCCTGGCGACGCGACCGCACCGTGCGCCGAGCTGCCCCCCCGGGATTAACGCGTCCGGCACGGCGTCGTCAGGTACGCACGGCCGCACGGCGTCGGTCCACACGGCTCCTCCGATCCGAGCGCTTCTTTATCTGCCACCGCAGTTCGCTCGCCTCGTCGGCACCGGCTTCATTCAGGCTGCTGCATGCGGTCAGACGGGCGAGAGAGACGCCTTTGGGTGAGAAATCCACTGGATGCGATTTACCGCGCAGTGAGAGACCTTTCACGGGCGAGATGATGGGTCTCATGCTCCGACTTTAGACGGACGCTGTGAGTCATTAAACTCTAGTGATTTTTTAAAAAAAAATTCGAATCGCTTTTGATTTATTCTTGATTTATTTTTTCATCATTGTCATCATCGGCTGCGTTAGAATAGGTTAAAGGTCTTTGTCGTGTAATAAAAGAAAAAGGGAATATTCGAGTTCGCACCCTTGCCAGGATGCTCTGGTGGTTTTTTTTAGACGTAAAATAGGAAGAACGGACAGTATCAGTACCCATGGAGACTGCCAGTGCCCTGATCTCCAATGCAGTGTTGCTGTTGCATAGAGACTGAGGAAAAACTGTGAATTTCAAGGTTGATGCACTGAATGACAACGCGGCTATTTTAAGCAAGCGCCCCATCTCTCTCTCTCTCTAACTCTCTCTCTCTCTCTCTTTCTCTCCCTCTCTCTCTCTTTCTCTGATTGCCTTACTTGTTGACTAACGGTGTTTTTATTCGTATTTTTACCCCCCCCCCCCACACACACCCACCCACCCCATTTGCAACAGGATTGCACAACTCAGGAAGACATGGGATGGGCCACTGGCATCAAAGAAGCCTCACATCCTCTCATGGCAAAGTCTGAAGTGTGGAGCTGCCTGATTTAAATGAATGTGGAGCTGGACAACATCGGGCTGTATGATGCATTTTGCCTCTCCGTAGATCACATTGTAAGTACCAAGAGCAGAGCAGCCATTACCCTTCAGTGCCGCATCTGAATGGAAATATGGACACCTTCAATGGAGGAATTTTGACTCAACATGTCCAGGAACTATGAGGTATGTGGAATTGCTGTTATATCAGAGGCTGAAATCATTGTAATATTTCTGGGATACTATAAAAGATGGTTACATACAATATCAGCCACTTGCCGGTGGGCCGGTCAGTATAAACTCATGCTTTACAGCCGCCGAACATTATATGGACTCACGGAATTTGATTTTAGACTGAGGAGGAAATCCAAAAGTTTCAAGTAAGATATCAAGTACGTCAGGAATAAAGAAAGAAAAAGACACACAGGACATGTAGAATATTTCTATTTAGCAGAATGGTGCAGCTGTGAATGGTTTAACAGGTTTGACTGTTTTACTAAACATCATGTAGCTGCAACAAAAAGATAGAATTAAAGATAGGGTAGAGGTTATACTCTGAGATGATGGAGCAGATGATTTTTTTTTTTCAATCTTAAATCTACTTAAGGGAAAGTAACAGGGTAAAGCTGTTTATCTAAGGTTTAAAATGATTGATTTGTAAATGGATACACCCCTGCGGTAAATATCTGTAAATCAATATGGTGTAAAATTGAGCAGATTCTATTTAAGTATTTAAATGTGAGACTAATCTAAAAGAAAAGCCCCAGATATAATTTTTAATAGAGTGTAATATTCTGCAAACACAGGGTTCACCGTTGAGGGGGGGGTCTGCCCTGAAATGGAATTCACTTGATATTTCATTGGAAGTTTCAGTTTTAGTTTGTGACTTTGGACAAATGAGAGACGGATTGTAGCGATGATGTCATCCGCAGACAAAACCTGGGGCGGCTCCGTAGACAGTGAATAATAGAACAACAGCTAGAGCCCTGAGAGCCGCAGCCATGGTGATTTTACTGGTGTTAAGGGCATGTTTAGGGATTCACTCACACACGTCAAGTCTGTTCACTCAGTTGAAACCCATTAGGTTGGAGTATCTCAAGCAATGTTAGCCAATGACATTCAATAAGGTATGTAGATAGGTGTATGCTTAGCTAGGCACTGACTGTCATTGGTAAGTATTTCGTTCAACTTTTCACCTTTGAGCCAAAGATTTTATGTTAGACCCACCCTACTCAAACAGTCACACCCATGTCTAGGTAACCAGTAGAAAATCTCACCTTAAGGTCAGTTTAGTAGCAATTCTGGAGCTTTCAATCTTATCACGTGATCTTAATTAGCAGATAGATTTTGCCCAGTTGACCTGAAACTGTAGATGTTTAAAGCCCATTTCCCCCCCCCCAGCACTTTAAGGACTTCTCATCCATGTTGGCTTAAAAAGTGAGATTAAAGTTCATTCTTGACCTTGGAAAAAGTATTTGGCCAAACAGTCTCACCACGAGGTCCATTTAGTCATTGTTCCGGAGCTTTCGATCCCATCGCACCATCTTCCTGAGCTGCAGGAGATAGTGCGATCCCAAGTCAAGAATGAACTTTCAGTCTCAACTATTTCATGTTTTGCTTCACTGTACTTCTTCTCATGATGTTATTCCCCATTGTTGCTAATGGATTCCGTACCTGAGTAACCACAGCCCAGCTTCCTGCTGACCATGACAACAGCCAACGGTGTACATCCCAAAATGTCCCGAGCATCACTGAAAAGCCAGTTTTAAGTAAAAGTAGGGTAACAGACTGACACAAACTGAAAATGTACATTATCCAGTTTTATAATAAGGTCGACCAGAGCGTATATGGCAGCTTCAACCCGCTTCCTCCTCTGCTTTGCTCACCAGCCTGGTCACTCAGTAGGGATGTTGGCCGCCGTGGAACATGGTCCCATCCTCTGCAGCGACTCCAACATCCTCTGCCTCTCCTGGAAAGGCCGGGTACCCAAGAGCGAGAAGGACAAGCCGGTGTGTCGGAGACGGTACTACGAGGAGGGCTGGCTCGCCACAGGGAACGGGCGAGGAGTTGTCGGGGTGACGTTTACGTCGAGTCACTGCAGGAGAGACAGGAGTACACCTCAGAGAATCAATTTTAACCTGAGAGGGCACAACAGTGAGGTATGGTCTTGACTTTAGCATTATAATTCCCTGCATTATCTTTTTTCTTTTTTAGGCAGGGTGTTTTATTGAAAGAGAGATAAAAACATAAAAAGAAATTCCACAAAGAAAATTGTTCTTTTACTCTCTCATTTTGCTCCCTGTAAGTAATCTCCTTCCCACTCAGAAACCTGACACATTTTCATATCTAGCACACTCTTACAGGATCTTCTGTGCTGATGTGAACATTAGTGTTCACTGTCTTTGATAATAAGACAAAACAAGATAAAGCTTTAATGTTCTCCATAGGGGAACTGAATTGCTGTGGCGGCATATACACCCAGGATAGGTCAAGAAAGTAGAATATAAAAAACCATAAAGCAAAAAGAGTTAAAATAGAAATACAACTAACAAATATAATGGTTAAATCTTTGTATAGAAGAAAATATATCAAAATCTGGCATGTCACAGAACTAAATTGGACCAAAACAAGAAAAAAAATAAGAAAAAAATCCATGTCTATGCATTATGATAATGTAGTATAAAAATTTCACATACGTACAGTGCAAACCAAATAATATAAAGTCCTGATGTATTCATTAGAAACTAGATGAGAGGATTGAGAACATGTAAAAAAAAAATCAAATTTATGCATTCAGATAACAGGGGCTTTATGTCCTTGCCTGCAAATGCTCACCAGTAGGCTAAATGTACAGAGAAGGTGACATTGTGTGTACGTGCATTATCGCCTGCTATTCTTATCATTATCAGAACCTATTTATTGCTGGGTTGAAATAATTCATAATTGTCTCTGTATGCTGGCTTTCTTTCCAGCTGCATGGTATTTTTAAAACCACATTTAGCCTAAAAGGCTTTTTTAGCGTTATGCTCATGCTTGGCATTAATCATGAATGTTCCTCTGTGCAAGCAGCCACCTGCTCGGGAAAAATAGTAACAGTGTTTTGGGGCCTTTGCAGGTTGTCTTGGTGCGCTGGAATGAACCCTTTCAGAAGCTGGCCACCTGTGATATGGAAGGAGGTATTTTTGTATGGATCCAGTATGAAGGGAGATGGTCTGTGGAGCTGGTAAATGACAGGGGAGCCCAGGTGAGTAAAGAGAGTCCTCGGAGTATAGTTTAAATCCTAAAATGGCTTTTTTTGATAATTTTACCACACTGGAAATTTTCATGGCTTGTGCCGATGTAAAGACCTATTAACACATCCACCCAAATTATACTTAAAGCGTGTTCTGATACCGAAAAACTAGACAAGAAAGAATGAAGTCTGTGCTTTCCCATAAGTGTCCTGTTTACATACCCAAATGTCTCAAAGGTGAGCATTTCTCTCCTCCAGGTGAGTGACTTCACTTGGTCACATGACGGCACTCAAGCCCTCATTGCGTACAGGGATGGCTTTGTGTTAGTTGGCTCAGTTAGCGGACAAAGACACTGGTCCTCGGAGATTAACCTGGAGAGTCAAATTACCTGTGGCATCTGGACACCTGATGATCAGCAGGTACACATCACCTGGCTGAACTTCCACATATTATTTATTGAATAGTTTAATTGTTATTGTTTATTAAAAAATATCTTTAATTTGCAAAAAAATACGTTGAGAGTGAGATCGTTTTCGCTTGCTTTGAATACTGTCCCTAAGTACACGATTAAATTATATAATGGGCTTTTTTTGGCAGCACTTTTGGGCCAAGTACTTGATGCTCCCGAGCTTATTTGTCATGTCATCTATTAAAGTTTAATGCACAATGCCCCCTCAGGTCTTGTTTGGCACAGCAGATGGTCAGGTGATAGTGATGGACTGTCACGGACGGATGCTTGCCCATGTTCTGCTACATGAGTCCGATGGGATCGTGAGCATGTCCTGGAACTGCCCCGATTTCCTGGTCGAGGACAGCACAGAAAGCGACACAGACTCTGATGACAATATTCTGCCTCTAGGTACAGCCCCCCCATAGTTTGCTACTCTGTGTTGACTGCGGAAATCTAATGCACTTATTTTTCTTTTTTCTTCCAAGTGCGGAGAGTCAAGCCTTTGTTGACAGTCACCTTCTTGTCAGGAGATATCAGTTTAATGAACAACTATGATGACCTCTCTCCTGCCATAATTCGCTCAGGGCTGAAAGGTAAGAAAAATAAAGATGTTTCAATGTGATATTTGCAAGTATGCTCATGCTCAAGTATGCTCATGCATTGAGTTGCATATGACCCGTGATGCATACTGATTGTTTTTTATACTCCTTAACTCCACAGACGTTGAAGCCCAGTGGTGCTCCCAGGGAGATCTGCTGGCTGTGGCCGGCATGGAGCGACACGGGCTTCCAGCCGACTCTGCGTGCGCGTCCATCATGAGGAACGCCCTCGTTAAGTTCTATAATGTCCAAGGAGAACACATCTACACCCTGGAAACACCTGCACAGGTTGGTCCTGCGTGTACTGAGGAGTCTAGCAGATGTGTCCCTGAATAACAACATTAACATCACAGTAATCATAGTGGTATCCGCTTTCTCCAGTTGGTTTCTGTTACACTGGACTTTAAGATAAAGGGAACTCAATTGAAATGCTTATGTTGTGATGATTTTCAAGGGTAGTTTTTTGGATAGTTCACTAATGGGTGATAACTTCTATTCCTATTGCACTTACAAAACAAAGCATACGTAACAATTAGGATCTTGAATAAATGTGTGAATGATAACAACACAGATAACAAAAAATGGAGGAATGAGAGCAAAAGCTTACTTAGAATTGAGAACCCAGTGTTTGTAACTGTAGGAATTCTTTTATTAAAAATGGGTTTTTGTTTTTTTGTTTTTTTTCAGAGGCCCATCACCACCATCTGTTGGGGTCATAGAGACTCTCGTCTGTTCCTCGCATGTGGACCGGCGCTGTACGTTGTGCGTGTGGAGCACAGGGTGGCCAGTCTCCAACTCCTGTGCCAGCAAGGCATTGCCAGCGCCCTGCGAGAGGAGAAAGATGTGGGGAAACTTAACATGCCCTCGCTGCTCTGCTCTTACGTCACCACTGCTTTCATACCCACCATCAAGGTGCATTGATCTACTGCGTATAAACAAATCAAAGACAACATCTTGCCAACTTTGTTGCATTGTGTAGAAGTGAAACCGCTGACAGTGAGTTTGAAGTTCTCATTCAAGCGTCCAGAAATCTTACAGCCCTTTCCTCTCTTTGTTCTAGCCCCCAATCCCTGACCCCAACAACATCCGTGACTTTGTCAGCTATCCCACAGCTGGGAATGAGCGGCTCCACTGCACCATGAAGCGGGCTGAGGACAGTCCTGAGGCAGGCGGACCCTGCTACACTCTTTACCTAGAATATTTAGGAGGGCTGGTGCCAATTCTTAAAGGAAGGCGTATCAGCAAACTGCGGCCCGAGTTTGTGATTATGGATCCAAAAACAGATAGCAAAGCAGGTGGGGTTAATCTTGTGAACCAAACTTGGAACATATGGAACATTCCCTACTGTTTTTATATCGGTAGAGAAAAAGTTACCAAAAGTCCATCCTGGTGGCCTTCTGGTAAAGACCCATTACATATAATAACCCTGATTCAATTCAGGTAATGGACCAATGTTATACCCAGCTATTTTCCCCATGTGTCTTGTCTGTATCTCCCTACTTTTACCTCCCAACAAAAAAATGAAATGCCATAAAAAAACCCAATAATTTAAAAAGATAGTGGTTCACTCTAATGTTATCCAGAGGGACCCGATGTGAATTTTTATCAAAGCCTAACCACATGAAGCTGAAACTATCTGCACGGCTACAGAGGACGATTTGTTAGAGTTGGGGTAACTGAAAATTTTAAAGAAAAAGTATAATATTTTTGGGAAATATACATCTTTTAATAGATACCACTCTCCTGTCTGTGCGCTAAATATGAGCAAGACAGGAGATGAGCAGCTTAGCTTAGCATAAAGACTGGTAGCGAGGAAAGACAGTCTGGCCCTGTTAAAACGTGCACCCACCAGAACCCACATACATTTTACTAATTAATATTTTTTGTATCTTGTTTGTTGAATCCCTAAAAAAAACCTGAAGTCTAAAAACAAAAACCCGTTGTTTTAGGGAGAGAACTTCATGCACAGACTAGTTATTTCTTGCTGTTGCCAGACAGATTTCAGTACTTTTAAGCGCTCAAAATGATGAAACCAAGATATATGTTAACTGATCTGAACAGTTAACATTGGGACACAGGATTAGAACTTTGAAAATGTACATTTATTTATACCCCTGTCTCTTAGACTTTGAGCAGCCCCCCCCCCAGTTCCAATCTTTATGCTACGGTAACTGATGAGAGTTGTACCAATCTTCCTATCTAGCTCTCGACAAAACAGTAAATATGCATATTTCCCAAAAGCTCTTGAAAAGAGGTTAAAAAAAAGGATTATGAGCTTTTGAAATAGTGATAGTGCCAAAGGTGAGAAATTATATTCCTTGTCATCTTGAAATGAAAACTGTTCCTGGTTCATCTCTTTAAACTTGTGCTCCATTTTAGAATTAAAGATTCATGCTGTAGGCCCATCCTTCACCTTGAATTGGAATAATTACAGACTC
This sequence comes from Istiophorus platypterus, assembly GCA_016859345.1. Taxonomy (NCBI): domain Eukaryota; kingdom Metazoa; phylum Chordata; class Actinopteri; order Istiophoriformes; family Istiophoridae; genus Istiophorus; species Istiophorus platypterus. The sequence goes on from CM029120.1 coordinate 6,667,535, forward strand.
CGGTGATGACGGCTCATCTCTGATGTAACATGGTCTGAGGCCTGATGCAGGAAAAAAAGTCTGTGTCATGACCTGGCTGCACTAGTTTTGCATTAGGCCTGTGTTCCCAAAACACCTACTTGGTTTTAATAGATAATGTTCTTTACCCTGGGGTAGTCCAGTGCCATGATGGTATGTAAAAAAAAACTGGGTTCAAACTCACATTTACTGATTTGTTTTTGTTTTTGTTTTTTTCTTTTTTAGAGGAGGTGTGTGTGAATCCCATGATCTCATACACTGACAGCTGTAACTGCTCTGACTCCAGTGACATTGAGTTGAGCGATGAGTGGGTTGGGAAGAAGTCACCAAAGTTAACTCGAGGAAACAGGTCACCTAAAATCTGCAGTCGGAAATTATATAAATGACCTTTTTTTTTTTTTAAGCATTGCAAAGGCCAGAGCAACAGAGCATTTGTTTTGCATTTGTTCCACCATGCTAATGCTCACATTTTAAAAGGAAATATATATTTTTAATAATATATTTTAATATATATATATATATATTTAATATTTAATTGGTTGTTTGAAAGGATGAACATCGAATCAAGAAAATCTCCCAAACTCTCGCGTGCCAATCAGGAAGGCCAACGGTCGCCACGGTTACCAACGAAGAAGCCTGCAGTTCGATCGCCCAGTCTGACACGTCGAGAGTTTTCTATGGATGGGATTACAGAGGTATGATACCGTTTGCTGGAAAGACTGTACATAATTTAATCTGCATTATCTGTCTGATCATTATACTGCATTAGTTTTTTGTCTTATTTGTCAAAAGTAATTTTCTAAAAAATAAAATTATAATGTAAAAGTGTCATTACTGTAGTGCCAGGAAGCTTCAGGTAAATGATGAATCTGGAAAACCAATGATATATGTGTTGAAATTGTTCTCTTTAGATGAAATTTTCTTCTATATGTTACTTCGTCAATGTCAAAATCAAAACAAAAACAGATTATTTTATGATGATGATGCCCTTCTCTCTGTTAGTGTCTGATATATCACATCCGTAGGTTCATGCTGTAGGTTCGTGTCATTTTTTAATATTTTAATTCATGTCTTTGATTTTCTCTGTTTCACAGCACAACTACCTCGCTCAAGTCACGTCCAACATTTGGGGGACAAAGTTCAAAATTGTTGGACTTGCTTCGTTCCTCCCTGCCAATCTTGGTGCAGGTGAATGTCAAACACACATACACACACAAATACGAATCACATTGACAGTTCTCGCCGATTTAATAGTCACCTTAACTTTCTTCTGAATTGCAGTCATCTATAAGACTAGTTTACTTCATTTGCAACCAAGGCAGATGACAATCTACCTTCCAGAAGTGCGAAAGATTTCTCATGACTTCATGAGCCTGCCTGTGTTCAACCCCAATGTGTTCAGTGAGGATGAGGATGACTTACCAGGTCTGAATGGAAAAAAAGAAACCTATTTCTCACATTTTTGTAAATGATAAAGTCATTTACATAGTTCTCCTCTGTGTTTTTATAAAGTGATGGGGCCGTCTGGAGTGGCAGGGGACAATCCTCCCTGTACGGTCAACATTCCCATCGCTCCCATCCACAGCCCGGCTCAGGCCATGTCCCCGACTCAGAGCATTGGCCTGGTTCAGTCTCTCCTGGCCAATCAGAATATTCAGCTTGATGTCCTGACCAACCCTACGGCCACTGCAGCGGCAGCAGCGGCAGCAGCAGCAGCTTCTGTCCCTGTCACTGATCATGGCCAGGATGCAGTTGCAACACCGTACCCAGTGCCAACTAGATACTCAAACCCTGGTCAGGTGATCTTCAACGGGCTGGAGATGGGTCCTCTTCTTCCTGGTACTCTACCACCCCCGCCTCCACCTCACCACCTCCCTCCACAGCCTCACCCACAGCGATCTCATTCACAGCAGCCTCGTCAACAACAGTTGAAACAGTCCCAACAAATGCAGACACTGCAGCAGCAGAAAATGCATCATCATCAACAGCAGCAGCAGCAGCAACACCATCATCAGTCACAATCACAGCAGCAGCAACAGCAGCAGCAATTACAGCAGCAACATCAACAGCTACAGCAACTGCACCACCAGCAGGCGCTCCATCAACAGCAACATCAGCAGCACCAGGTTCAGCAACACCAACAGATTCAACAAACTCAACAGCAAGTGACAAGCCAACAGCTTCAGCACCAACAGCAAATCCAGCAGCAGCAGCAACAGATGCAGCTGCAGCATGAGCAGATGCAGCAACAGCAGCAGCAGATGCAGCAGCAGCAGCAGCAGATCCGGCAGCAGATCCAGGAGATGAGGCAGCAGCAGCAGCAGCTCCAGCAGCAGCACCAACAGATCCAGCAGCAACATCAACAGATGCAGAGGCAGCACCAACAAATGCAGCAGCAGCTGAAGATGCAGATGTCGCTGCCTCCTCCTCCGTCTGGCTATCCAACCATTTCCTTACAACAGCTTCATCTTCTGCCTCAAATCCCTCCGCCATCCACTGAGCCTGGGTTGGACAGGGGCGAGCATGGACACACTCTGAAGCCAAGTCTGCCGCGGACTTTACCCCCTTCCTTCAACGACGCAGATGGGTCTGTGGAGATTCAAATGAGGAAGGTGAACCCTCCTCCTCCTTATCCGGGCACTGTTGTGTCTGCGGCTGCGGCTACAGCCGCCACTACACCTCAGACTCTTGTCACAAACTGTGACAGCCCAAGTGTCCTGGCACCCGACCCCTGTCTAAAGAAGGATGACTTCTTGCTTCACCCTGTCACCTTACAGTACCCTACACCTCTGGGGTATGAAAGGATCACGACCTTTGACAGCAGTGGGAACGTGGAGGAGGTTTGTCGGCCGCGCAGGCGCCTCATTCGCAACCAGAACGCATACGCTGTGCATGGCATCGGGGGCTCGGCCACTCTCAAAGTCACCTCCTCTGAGAATAAAAAAATTCAGCTTCCGTACAGCTCAGCAACATTGAGTCGGCTATCTGTCCCTCGATACTCGATACCGAGCGGAGACCCTCCTCCTTACCCTGATCCGGCAAATCAGGTAACCGCCACACTTCCTCCTCCCCAGAGACTCGACGGCGGTCTAATTCACGCCACTCTACGGCGTGACCGTAGGGAAGTGGGACTTAAAGTGCCACAGATGATGGACAGCTCAAGAACCCTTCCCACCAAGGCTAAAATGAACAGTGCATTGGCTCTTGCCTACCAGCAGAGGGTGCCCACTGCATTGTACACATGCACACAGTGCAGCAGCAACAACAGCAGCACCAGCGTCAGCGTCAGCGGAGGTGGAACCACGAGTAGTGGTATTGCAGGTGGCACGGTGGTGAGACAGGACTTCCCACCAGGAAAAGGTGCACATCACAGTACAATCATTGTGCACTCCAAAGGTGCCTCACCCCTTGCCTCCCAGTCATCTTACAGTCTGCTGGGTGGTGTTGATAACAGCCGGGACAGAACAGTGTATGTCAACTCTGCCTTCACTGAAGATGAAACTTTAAATCAGCAGTGCCACCTTGAAAAATCTGTACGTCAGCTGACTCTCGGCGATGTCAGTTTGACGGTTAAACGCCCTCCGCCTTACCAGTGGGACACCTCCACTACCGAGGAGTTTTGGCTCACCCCAGAGCAAACAATGCTGGCCCCCCCCCCAGCACCTCATAAACCTCCTCCACTCATCATCAGTCAAGCTCAGCACTTGGACGTGACCCGGCTTCCTTTTGTCCTCACGACTAAACCGCCAGCAAGTCAGAGCACGAGCACTCTCACTTTCCCATCAGGTTACCAGATATCCCTCTCGCCTTTTCCTCCAGGTGTGGGTCACAGTGGACCCCCGCTCCAGACCTTACAGAACCCTCCGACACAATGCCCACCCAACGAAGTGGTTGCTCCGGTCCCTTTCGCTCAGCAGGATGCCAATCTGGTCTTGCCACCAGGTTACCCCCCGAATCTGGCCAACTTGGCTTGCTGCCCCCTTCCTCCCATGTATCCTGGGGCCAGCTCATGTGCAGGACTCCAGCTGCACCCTGTCAACCTTCACCCCTGGAACCCTTACCCCTGCCCACCACCCATGCAAGACCCTCCAGCACCTCCCCTTCCTACCAAAACTCATCAGATTTTAGAGAAGCCAATTCTCTCCCCGCCTCCCCCAACTGCGCCACCTCCACCACCCCCTCTGCCACCTCCGCCTCCACCCACTGAGCTACCACCATCCAAAAGTGCCACAGAGGACCTAACCGAGTCTGCGAACAACTATCCAGAGCCATCATCCCTAAACGAAAGCCCAGTGCCGCAGGAGTCAGAGCGCTTCAATAAGAAGAGCCGTAAAAGACTGGACAGCAGAGCTGAGGAGGCAAACATGCCCAACGTCTCTGAGGGCAAATCCAGAAAGGAAGGGCGAGCGCTCTCTGACTTCAACACGCTTATTTCCAGCCCAAGGCTTGGCAGCAGAGAGAAGAAGAAGCCCAAGGGGCAGAGAGAGCAACTTAATAAAACCAAGAAGATGAGCAGGACCACAAATGAGTTCCAGGATAGCTCAGAGAGCGAGCCAGAGCTGTTCATTAGTGGCGACGAGCTCATGAACCAGAACCAGAGCAGTAAGAAGAGCTGGAAGAATAAGCGCAGCCTGCGCATGGCGAGTGAGCTGGAGGAGATTAAATGCCGAAAGGCAAATGAAAGAGAGGACCGCAGTTTAGGCAGTCAAGGGTTTGTCTATGTTATGGCCAATAAACAGCCACTTTGGAACGAGGCCACACAGGTCTATCAGTTGGACTTTGGTGGACGAGTCACCCAAGAGTCAGCAAAGAATTTTCAGATAGAGCTGGATGGTAGACAGGTAATGTTATCAGAAGTCTTACTTAAGAGCTGAAATCACTAGTCAATTCATCTTTTATCAGAAAACGACCGGTATCTGCAACAATCTTGATAAATTGTCAATTTAAAGCAGAAATAACAAACATTAATTGGTTTCTGTTTTTCAAATCTGCTGCTTTTCTCTTTGAAAATGTGATCAGCATTTTCACTATTTTATGACAATTTATAAAACCCATGAAAATAATGAGCAGATAAATAATAATTAGCTGCAGCCCTAGATTGACAAATTAAAATGATCTCTTTCGTTATTGAGTGCTTTATGAGATTTCTTTTTCTGTCTGTTATAGGTGATGCAGTTTGGGCGAATAGATGGGAACGCCTATATCTTGGATTTCCAGTATCCTTTCTCAGCGGTGCAGGCATTTGCTGTTGCCTTGGCCAATGTGACTCAAAGGCTAAAGTGAAGGAGGTTATTTAGTGTTGTTGCCGACTATTTCTAAAGAAGCCACAGTGCTGTTGCTGCACCCCCTGAGTGTGGGGCTGTAGCGTGGAAAATGAAAGTGTGTTGTGGTGGTTCTTTGTTCTTTGAAGAGGAAATTAACATACAGTACAAGTGAGTCTTGCACAGGCAGATCATTTACAGCAGTCTTTTGGAGGTCAGCCAGCCTTGGTCAGTGCTGATGAAAACTATACCATTTAATCCAGAATTTATTCAAGCTAATTTTATTTATTATTCAAATGTTATTTAATGAAATTTAAAACAAACAAAACAAAACAAAACTTAACTGGATAAAAAGAAGTTGATCTGGTCACATATTGGAATTAATTTATTTTAAAAGCAGTCTGGAGGTTTAGGGCCACCTGTGGTTCCAAAGACATCCTCTCACTCTTTAAATGCTGACTAATGAATTTATTTCAATGTATTACAAATCTATAAGTATTTAATTTACATGTGTGGTGTTTATATTTAAAAAAATGACAACATTGACACAGCAAAGTTCTTGAGGTACAGCCACATTCAATTGCACATAGAATTCCACTAAGCCATACCATATCTGATACAATCACTGCACTATTTTAATTCAGTTTTAAGTAATTTAGTAATAAAAGTAAAAGGTTTTATTATGAGTATCAAATTCAAACAACTTGTCTTCTATATCTTTGCTCTTCATTCAAATCCCATTTTTCAATGCAGTTATTTGATTTTTAGTTCCATTTCTTTGTAAAATCAAAAAACAATATGTTCAAAGTGTTGAACACTCAATAGAAGAATATATTAAATTTGTAACTGCATCATGAAAAGCCAAGTACAGGTGACCATAGCTCATATATTTTCTATCCATGTTACTTCTATGAAGTGGTGCGATGAACATAATCAATCATTTTCTTTAGGCCACAACACCACAAATCATGATTCATAGCCATTATAATCTGACAGTGTCTTAATATTTCATGTAAATTTTTTATTGTCCCTCCCCTTTTACAATGGTTGAAATTATCAGTAACTGTCTACAGTAAGTCTGTATGTGCCAAAATATTGCCAAATGAGTTTGGCTGAAATAAGTCAGTAGGGAAAAAAAGAAAAAACAAAACAAAACACCAAACAGAATAATTTGCGTACAGTAAAGATTTAGATCTTCTCAATCAATCTCACTCAGCTGGCTCTGTGTTGTTTACATTGGGTGTTTATGATGCTATTTGGAAACTGCATTTGAATGTGAAGTACAGTAATTTGCCTCCTTGGAGATCAGTGCCGTTTTAGATAGATAGAGCTTGTGTGCAGTAATGCTACCTACATAGAAGTGATGTTGTACTTGCAAAAGAAAATATAAAGCTGCTTGCACTGTGTACTTAGTAAGTGACCCAACATCATTAAATGAATAGAAAATGTGCTTATATGTTGCTAATTTAGGCAATTTTGTACTTCATCTTAACTTTAACATGGCACAAAGTTTTTTGATGTTACACTTGTAGAGTAAAGAATGAGAATGCTAAACTTGCAAAGGTATTAAAAAATATCCAGAGGCTGTTAAGATTAACTTTTAGTAGGAGGGAGATTCATGTAGATTTGGTGCTAATGTATAAAGAAGCAAATGTGGAAATGTCAGAACATTCATCATTTGTTATTAGAAGGTTATTTGAAAGAAAAGTATTTTGAGAGAGGCCACTGGGAATTTTTTGCATAGAATTTTTATTTAAGAGCTTTTCATCCAATGCAGCTTCAGACACTTCAGCGACCTTGTGTGTCAGCTATCAGCAATACTGCCTAATGAATAGTAGGTTGCTTGATTTTTCTCTTCTCATATTTTGTGAAGGAAACGAAAATGATATGACCATAGGTTCACAAAGGACCTATAGGCTGGACAAAATGTAATAAAAAAAAATCTATTGTACCAAATGTTATTGTTCTTATGTTTCATTTTTCCTCTTTGGCTCATTTTCTCTCTGATGCAGTGTGAGTGAAGGGGAATGGTGCCTTACACTCTGTACTAAAGGCATAAGTATATATGTGTATCCGTGTGTATCCGTGTGTGTGTGTGTGTGTGTGTGTGTGTGTGTGTGTGTGTGTGTGTGTGTGTGTGTGTGTGTGTGTGTGTGTGTGTGTGTGTGTGTGTGTGTGTGTGTGAGTGTGCATGTGTGGTATATATTTTGATGTGTTTATATTTTAGACATTTGAAATAGTTATATAGGATGAAACAAAAATATACATTAATGGTAGGCGTTTAAGTTCATATATTATGTCATAGAAATTCTGCAAGCTTATGTATTTTTTTTTTGTTGTTGTTCGGATCCATCAATTATTGATGTGAGATATGATTCTGATTTTTAAGACATAGCCAAACTAAACATGATGAAAATGTGGCAGAGGATCGTTCCGAGATTTAATCCTGTTGCCACCGGACGCCGGGCTTTTATTCTGAAGGAAGCGAAGGAAATCGATTATCCTTTCACACGCGGTACATTTGACACTTGACTTCATTGAGGAAATACTCAACGTGAGCGCGTATCGGTCTCCAAACTGTGGTTTACTGTCTCTGAAGGGCCAGTCGGACGCTCGACTCTGTCGCTCTCGGTGTTTTCTGGATTCCTCCTCTCGTCCGTGCGTCGTTATGTCACCGTCTGAGTTTCTGACCCGAACCACTTGATGAGAAACCCGGAAAATTGAGAATGGACCCGCACGCTGACATTCAGCGACGAGGTTGGTGATTTTTAACAGTTAAACAAAATTATTATTATTATTATTTTTAAAGTAGCATTAAAGCACGAATTGGTGGCAGTGAATGAGCTGTTTTGAACCGACGGTAGCATCAATCAAGCTTTAACCTGCATTTTATTTTAGAAGAGGATTCTCTATAAATTGAACATTGTGAAATCTGATGATCCCCCTTTTCCTGTTCCTTTACTTTTATTCAGTTCCGCTTTTTGTTTTTCTTTTGTGTCACGCCAGACAACAGCATCTCAGATGCATCAACAGAACCTCCCCCGAGGATGACAAGACAACAGACTCTTACTTTAATATCAATGGCATCTGTCAACTTCAGTTCAATGATTTGCTATTCAATATTAGGCCCGTTCTTCCCAACTGAGGTAAGCTAAAGTAAAAACAAACAAACAAACAAGAAACATTATGGTACATAAATCACAGAGGTTTTTTTTTCTCACACAACTGGGCAACTTCAAAGTTTTTCCTGATTAATGGCTTTAACTAATTTAGAAAGAGTTAGTAAAATATTTATCAACAATTAGTAAATATAGTAGTTGCAACTTATAAACACTGCCTCAGGGTGCAGACCTGCTGGGGTTAGACACTCACTTAAAAATGTCTGACTGACCCTTTTGTGGACCCACTTTTTGAAACATGGGGTTAAAATGTAAAAAAAACTAGAAAAGATTTGCTTCACATCCTATTTTTCTGCCCTTCAAATCCATATTTTCTCACTGTTTGTATGTCTTTATTTTGTACATAGCTGATGTTGAATTTCTTCTATCAATTCCTAAATTCAGTTCGTGCCAAAAACGTTTTTTTTTTGGTTTTTTTGTACACACGTTGATGCATTGACATGCACGTGGCATTAATTTTTAAATCTCTTGGTGTGGCATTCACTCTCTTCCTGGTGCTGGGAGCTGAGGTTGAATGCAAATGCAACAACAAGTGATGTGTGACATCAGCCAACTGGAGTGAGACGAAATTGAACAGGAGCAGTTTAGAGTCAAGACAACATGTAATGGCAAAGGAAAGGGGTTTTGAGAAAACAACGATAATACATGTAAAACTGCATGCTCCCCAAAAATCAAAGAGTGTACATGTACATTGTTTTATATATATATATATTGTGGACCTGACATGCATGTCCAGTCTGTTGCTACGTGCATTAAAATACACATTGCTGACTTTTCCTCAAATTCTATCACAATCATTTTACAAGTTTTGTAGATATCCTGCCAACGAGGCTAAAAAACCAACAAACACACAAAACCCTGATAGGATGTCGCCTTGAAGACGTTGTGCTGACTCGAGTTAGGACTCAGCAGTAGTTGTAGTTACAAGACTGACTTGAAAGAGCAGGAATAACATTTTGGACATGGTTTGATTCGCATAGGATTAGGTTGCATGGCTGCTGGTAAAATGTATAACAAAACAGCCGACACGCACTATCAGGGTTGCAAAAGCTCCAATTATGCAACCAAGAGGAGCCTTGTGGATGGAGCCCACAATTTGTCACATACCCATGTCATCGATCAGACAACCCTCTCCTCAGAGGGATGAATGAGTAATCATGTGGGAGAGATCAGAAAGTTCCCCTGAAGCCAAATGAATGACTCACTCTATTTTACAAATTGGAGGGAAGGTCTCAGGTAAGGTCAGCCAGTGTCATGAGTGATAATTGCTAAGCAAATGTTACATGACGTGACAAGATACTGTTTTTAACCCTTTTGTGGCGTCATTTCATTGAAAAAGATTCACTGACAACTGCACATTCACCATGATTTATTTTCCATTTACCGGCCTAATGTTTGCCTATCTCTTTCACACCCTGCAAGATGAGACATTAGAGTTTTGTTTATTGCTTTTCCTATTCTACTGTGAGATAATAATTTCTAGTAAGACCATTAAGACACTGCATTAATATTCCTACACAGGCAGTGAAGAAAGGAGCCAGTCAGACTGTAATTGGTCTTATATTTGGCTGCTACGCTGTCGCTTATTTAATTGGTTCATTGATACTGGGAAAATATGTAAGTATATGTTTTTCTTTTATTTTTTACATCTGGACACCTTTTTTTGGTTGTGTGATTTGCTGCACAAGAGTAACTGACTCTTGTTGTGTGCTGTTTTCTCAGATCGTCCAGATTGGAGCAAAGTTTATGCTAATTACAGGACTTTTTGTGTCGTCTGGCTGCACCATTCTGTTCGGGTAAGTGTTGGTCTCACGAGCTGCATCAATAACAGTGATGGACACAGGAACATATTAACTACCCTAACTCTTTTCAGAGTTTTTCAGAGTTTTTCACATTTCTGAAAGGACCAAAGGGAGTAACAGTATTACTGAGTCAAAGGTTTATGAACAGTCGTTGAAACATGCGATATGCTCCCTTATCAGAAGTTGTAGCTCTCAGGGTTTTTCTTTTTGGTTTCATAAATTCTGTTATGTTTAAAATGGTAAATGATTGATTTTGTCAGTGTCGGACTTTGTTTTTGAGTTTTTTGGCTGCACATCAACAGAATTTTAATGGGATCTGGCTTAAAATATTCTGTACCTTTTATTATTGTCACAAAATTCAATGAAAAGGCTGAAACCAACAATTATTAGATCCCACTAACAAGCACTGACTGTGTAACCAAAGTCTGATGTACAGTATATGATTATGCCTCATTGGCATAGATTCCAATTTTTTTTTCCAAGGGCTATTAAAGACACATCAACATCCAGCTCAAATCAACCGAACTCCTGCCGTCAGAGTCTGCCAGAAACTTGTGCGTCATGATTGATGATTGACCAACAAGTCTTCAAAGTCCTCAGTTGCTCAATAGTGTGGATTTTCTCATGTGAAGCATCAGGAGGATCAGGCCCTGCCTGTCTGCAGACGCAGCACAGTTCCTGGCACAGGCTCTCGTAATATCACGCATCGACTACTGCTACTCCCTACTGGCAGGCCTTCCTCCCTGTACAATCAAATCTCTGCAGATGACCCAGAATGCGATTGCACATCTGGTTTCCAACCACCCCAAGACAGCACGCGTCCCCCTGCCGTTCAGGTCGCTCCCCTGGCTTCCAGTTGCTCAAAATTCAAAACCCCGACGCTCACCTACGAAACAGCAACCAAATCTCCTACCTGAGCTCCTTCATTCAGCCCTACACTCTCTCCCGCCCACTACGCTCTGCCATTGAAAGACACCTGACGCAATCACCACAACAGGGCCCTGGGTCACTAGCTAGACTCCCCGGAACGAGTTACCAAACTCTTTTTGGTCTGCAGAATCCCTCTCAGTCTTTAAGAACAGACTAAAGACCCAGCTCTTTACTAAGCACTTCTGTGGTTGATAGACTGAAAAAAAAAAAAGATAAGGCATCCTATGCGCTCTGAGAATTGCTTCACGCACTGCCTGTGGGTACCTACATCATATCAGACTTGAACTTTGCTTTATGGCACCTACTCATGGTTTCCTCCTTGCTTGTATTGTTTCAGCCCTCAGATTTAAGTCGCTTTGGATAAAAAGCACCTGCCAAATGAATGTTAAGAGTTGTAGAATTGTAGACATCAGAGAGGCACAAAGTTGCTCTGGGGGACATGTCATTTCTCTTTAAGATAATTTTTTTTTTTTTTGGCTTTTTACACCCTTGTTTCATAATGATAGTGGAGAGGGAAAGGAAATTTGGGGAAAGAGAAAGGAGGGAATGATATGCAGCAAATGGTGCGGCAAACCAGCAATTAAATTATCTGCGGATGAAAATATTCCCCAACAAGTTCACTCTTCGCTCCAAGTTTGTGAAACATTCACTAAAAAACCAGCAACCTCCAGCAGTTTTATGAAATTACAGAGGCCTGTTTAAAAATGAAACAATTTATTTGTGACCCATTTACCAAACTATGGGTCTTCATTAGGAGCTAATTGGCCTTGGGCTGAGAGCCAAAGACAGGATAGGGTAGTTGGAAAGTATTAAACACACTAATGCACTATTGATTTCAATAGGGCTATGTAAGGATTTGTGATTTGACCTGGTGTAAAAATGATGATTCGTAGCTGATAGTGTGTTTAAACACCTTCTTGTAAAATCACACTCTGTTCTAATGAGCTCACCGCTTATTCAGCCCAGCCTGCATTCGACTGAGTCTTTCTATTCTGATTCGAGCTGACTGTCTTCTCTTTCACCCCTCGCAGATTGCTTGATCGGGTTCCTGCGGGACCTACTTTCATTGCTCTGTGCTTTGTAGTGAGGTCCGTCGACGCCGTCGGCTTTGCGGCTGCAATGACCTCCTCGTTTGCCTTGACAGCAAAAATATTCCCGAACAATGTGGCAACTGTTTTGGTGAGTGCAGACAAGCTTCGTCTTCCTGGCATGTTGTTTAGACATTAGAATCACGAGCAAACAAAAAGCATTATTGTGAGAGTTGTTTGGTCTCTCCCATTTCCTTGGGGCTGTGGAAAATAAAAATATTAAAGATTTTGGCATATACCTAGCATTCAGTAGCAGTTGACAGACAGTGCATACATAGTGCACTGTGTATGTAATTCCATACGTTAATGTGGGTTGTGTCTCTCTCAATCTAGGGTAGTTTGGAGATTTTCACAGGACTTGGTCTGATTCTGGGGCCACCGGTAGGAGGGTGGTTCTATCAGTCATTCGGATATGAAGTCCCTTTCATGCTTCTTGGATGTTTTCTGCTGATTATGGTTCCTTTCAACATTTACATCCTGCCAACTATAGGTAGCAGTTTCCCGCTTTGAGGAAATTATTTGTCCATTTTCAGAAATATTCATACAGCACTTTCTCTTCCTCTGATTGTAACTATGAGCTGTATTTTATGCTTTTCTCCACTCAGACGCAGACCCCTCGAAAGATTCTTTCTTTCGACTTCTCACCCACATGAAAATAGTCCTGATCTGCTATGTGATATTCACTCTTAGTGCAGGTCTGGGCTTCATGGACACCACATTGTCCTTGTTTGCCATTGAGACGGTAATTTCCTATCTGTCCTACCTCATAAAGTCAGCTTGCTGTAGATAGAAAGATTTGTTGTGCATCACATGAGTATTTTTTCCTTTCTGTTATACGTAGTTTAGTCTCTCACCTGGGTCCGTGGGTCTCATCATGCTCGGTTTGTCGTTACCATACTGTCTGGCATCTCCGCTGATGGGTTACTTCACTGATAAATATCCTGTAAGTATGAAATCAACATGATTAAATATGCATAATTCTTCTGTAACTTCATGTCTGTCATTATGAATGTAAACCAACTCCTCTGTGTGTTTTGGTATTCATCAGGCAACCAGGAGTTGGTTTATGGTGACAGGGAGTGTTGCCACAGCAGTCGGGTTCTGTCTGATCGGACCCGTTCCTTTCCTAAACATCCCGAGGTGAGCATCTGCTGCAGCTGGAAAGTAACTGGGACTGCACTTAGGAAGATAGTCCAGACGTTTTTAGAAATACGCTCTTTTGCTTTCTTGCCCGAGCTTAGATCCAGAGATCGGTACCACTCTCAAATCTGCTCGCCAAGTATGAACCTACGGCCTTTTCTGTGTCTCCTGTTGTCCTTCCCTCTTCCTTCTTTTATTCTTTGCAAACCTCTTTTGATCTTCAGGTCTTTACAACTTTGCCTCCCTTTCTTTGCTCTCCATCAACTGACCAAAATAATTAAATAAATAAAAGAAATACAAATGATATAAAGAAACAGAACTGGTGCGATAGATAACCATAAGATACCATAGATCAATTATTCACTGTGATATTGCTACTTTTACTTACATAAGACATTTGTGTATGTCCTCCACCGCTGGATGGGGTGCTCGGAAAGGTCATATGTAACCTCAGCACTATGTTTACAGAATAAATTCCTACAGGTTAATGATATTAACTTTTAGTATTGTCTGTTTTGTGGTGTGTTTTTCATATGTGTAGTCAGCTGTGGTTACTGGTCCTCATGCTTGGCGTAATTGGGTTTTCTCTGGGCATGACTGCAATCCCCACGTTCCCTGAGATCATCACATGTGCATAGTGAGTGGCCTCATATGTTGTGCACCTACATTTAGCACCTACATCTAGTTATTTTCTTGCCTTACACAATGCAAGGGAAAACAGATACTCTAAATTCTTTTTTCTTTCTTTCTTTCTTTGCAGTGAAAAAGGATTTGAAGAAGGGCTAAGTACTCTTGGAATGGTGTCTGGGCTTTTTGGTGCCGTTTGGTCCTTGGGGTAGGTCTTACTGGCTTTTATTGACATCCAAAAGCAGTTTTCTTTAGTAACCATACTTGAATAAAAAAAAAAAAAAACACCTCACAAGATAATAGATAGATATGAAATTAGTTGTCTCACTGTTTGGTATTAATTTGTGTCTTTTGATTTTTGATATTGCGGTTTGCATTTTTTTGAAGAGGGAATTTTTTTTTTTAGGATGTTTTATGGCCCAATAGTCGGTGGCCTCCTCACACAACATTTGAGCTTTGAGTGGGCAGCTGCAGTCCAAGGAGGCTTGGCGTTTTTGGCCGTGAGTATCAGTTTGTTCAGTGTTCAGGTATTTTTTAACCATGAAGAATCATGTGAGAAACAGAAACATGAAGATTTTTATTGTCATCTTTGTAGTTCATTCCCATATCATCCAGAACCAATGAGTAGCACTCAGCCTGATGCCAGAGACCATGCTCTCGTGGTTTATTATACAGGCCTCTATAATGTCATCAGTGTTGCAGAGATGGCATAAAATTATGAAATGTGTTGCTCCTCTTGCATGCCATTTAATAAGCAAAAGGATAAATGTGATTTCAAGTTTGGTAATCATTGCGCGGCTAAGCACTTTATGAAGACTGATGCAGACAGAAGCGTGTGATTCTTGTTTCTCAGAAGTTACACAGACGAAACTCAATGACCCCTCTGTCCCCAGGCCTTTCTTCTTGCTCTGCATTATCTCTGTCAGCGACCACAAAGGTAATCATTAACCTCAAAATAGGATAATCAGATTTACATCACGCATTTAGATGCCCCTTATATTTATTTATAGTATAATGTATAGTATGTGGAAGGATATTTAATCTTTGTGACTTTTACCATTAACATGCAGGAAGTAACACTTATTTTTATGTTTGGATTAAAGCATTCCAGAAGATGGGAGCAGACAAACAGAAGAAAGCAGGCCTCTCCTGAATGAATGAACACCTCAGGAACATGTGGAAGAAATGCCACATTGAAAAAGATTTTTAGGTTTCTCATGCTTGTGGGCATCAGCCTTTAAGCTAAAAAAATAGTTTTATTTTAATTAATTGCTTTGTAACTCTTTTAAATTATAAATTCTTGTGTTGCAGGGGATTGCAGTGATATTTACTTGGGTCATGGAAAAGCTTTGTTGCTTATTTCCTTACACTAGTATCGATATGTTTTTATGAAATGTCCTAAGTTGTTTGCAGTGGATACTAAACAGCCATAAAACAAAGCTGAGTAACTGTATAGTACTGAGTTCGAGTTTGTAGATTGAACTCAAATTGTCAGGTTATCGTTTCAAACTGTGCAGTATCTTCAAGTTACACTTTGGATGAATGTAACATGACTGAATGTAAGTCCAGATCCCAAACTAAATGTCCTTTTTGTTCTGGAGCTCTGCTGTATTAATGATCTTAGTTTTCTACATCACATGACTTGGATTTCATGTTGAAGTGACGCAGGTCAAGAGCTGCTGACCACATTCATAGTAAAATAAAGGAAAATCACCATGTTTGTAACATTACTGTTGAAGTGATGCATTATGCAGTTCATAGTGAACCTCACATAATACACAGTATAATTTAATAAAGGTTCACTGCAGTTAGTGATGTTTTATGTTCATATGGATTATAATTAAATAGAAACATTTACATATACCAAAATTAAATATAAAACCATTTCATGCCAATGTCAATGATCACCATGCATTAACGTTAATTCAAAGGTTATTAACTTTAGTGCCACAAGTAATTCTTTAAAATAACTTTAAAATTACTGAAAACTTGTAATAACCAGAATATACACTTTTAGATACCAAAAGTTACTTTACATTTGATTTCTATATAGACAGAAAAAACAATTGTAAATTTATAATCTGTATTTTTATAGTTGTGAGGAAAAGGCATATAAATACTGTTAATCTCTTACAGGTCAGGAAAATAGAACTACAATTTTAATGAAATTTATATTCATATGTTTTCAGTATAAATTACATTATTATTATAAATTATGGATACAATAGTTAATTCATATTCATAAACAATTTTAAAATGTAAAACATAAAAAAAAATCCCAGATTCATATAATTCTTGATGTGAAGACATTTTTATAATCAAAATTTAACTTTCATTGATCCGTATGGAAGTTCACTACAGAATATTAACATACTGACTGTTCAAATAGTAAAAAAATGTTCAAGCAGTAAAAATATACATACAGCAAGGTTAGTTTTCATAGCAAAAATGAATAAAAAAGAATAAAGTCTAAAGCACCCGGGTTTAAAACAATCTAGTGTCCATGAGTTTATGTGTCAGGCTCGAAGGCACCATTAGTCTGGCCTGTCGGTCTCTTTGGGAGAGGTCTGTCCGTGGATCTGCCTCTCCTCCTGTTACTGGAAGACCCCGAAGCATCTGCATCTGAAAATGTGGCTTGAGATGACAGCGTGGGGACTCCTGGCTTTTTTACCTTCTTTTTCCTTCTAGCTCTGCAGACAAACCACAGTTGGCAAAAACATTCATTATTTCTAAACCATAGCATAACATGTCAGTCGTAAACCTGTCAGTCGTAAACCTGTCTTGCTTTTCTTTAAAAAGACCAAGAGTTGGAGCCCCATGCAGTGTTCACTACACATGCCCCTGTGAATATGGTCAATGGCATTTAAACAAAGAGAGCCACTCACTTGGCATCAGTCAACTCAGGTTCGGTGTCAGAAAGGGTCGGCTCGGAGAGAAACCTAAGTTCCCCAGAAGAACTAATTGCAGCGGATACCTTGGAAAGGTAAGGAAGAATAAAAAGACATAAGATGACAATTGGGAGAAGGACGATAAAAAAAGTAAAGCACCTTACAGACACACACCCAGAAAAATCTCTGCTGGTGCTGAGTAACAATACTCTGCACAAAAAGATACCAGCACACAGCAACACTTCCTTGTTTCCAAATCTTTTATTCTGCATGGACATGACAACATTTCAACCAGAAATGATCCTCTGGGAGACATGAGGAGACACATGCATACACATAAAACTGTAACCTAAGGAGGACCATTTGTGGTTCAATTGTTGTGGCAATGGCAAAATGCCATGTATATTTATTGTCTTTTAATCCAATTGTATCTGAAATTAATTCAAGTTGACCATAGGTAAAGTTCTAAAAGGTCAAACTTTTTAAAGCAACCTTTCAGGCCTGCAGCTGGTGTTTGATGGTCGAAAGACAGATTGAGGTGAAATGTCACTTTACAAAAGAGAAGAAGAGGAACCAAAGACAAAAGAGGAAAAATAACAGGGATCTAGTGTCAGAGAATTGTATACCTCCCCATTATAACCACATTCTGTTTCACCTTTTAATCCAGCCACAACATTAAAACCAGTTCACAGTTTACATATATCACTATAGTATTCTATCTCATTACCCTGGTTGGTGTTGACCTCTCAACAGTCCCCTCTGACAAGGCTGTGTGTGCCTCTACGGACTGAGTAACCTCTTCGCTGGAATCTCCTACAACAATTAAATACTTCATATGTACAGGGTTCCTTTGCATTATGAAAATAGTCCCGATGTACCTAAGAAAAATCATAATCCACTTACTTTGATCCGCTACATAAGAAGCAAGAAAATATCCCTGCTGCCCATTGACCAGGCGTCCGAACCACCAGTTGTCATTGTCTTTGTACAGCACATGGATGACGTCCCCGCGGCGTATGGTTAGTTCGTCAGACCGATTGGCTCTGTAGTCATAAAGCGAGACAACCTAGAAAACACAATTGTAAAGGGAATTAATAAGAGAAGGAAAAGGTTGAATGTAACCGAGCATCAAAGCTACAGTGAATACTCACTACTTGCTGAACAGGGCCAGAATCTGTTTCCACATGAACGCCTGAAGAAATGTGGTGAGGAAGGTTCTGATGGAGAAAAAAAAAACATTATTTAGATCTTGCAGCAGAAACTTTGGCAGACTTCAGTAGAAGCTAACTGTTTAATCAACGCAACAATGTTCATCTGCTTAAAATTCAGTTCACAGTATAAAGAAAAAAAAGACATGCTGAAAACTAATAAATTAAGAAATAAACTTTGTTAACAGTTTTACCATCTGCAGCCTGAAAGATGAAGCTCCTGTTAGACGCTGACCGACTGGACTGAACCTGCCTGCAATTGCAAGAAAACAACAACAAAGAACAAGCATAAATATTTCACAGAATCCAATGACTTGTGTTTGCAGAGATCACTTACGGATACATGTCAAAATTATAAGAGGTCCGTCTCTGTCTTTATGTATGGTATACATGCTTCAGGTGGGACTCTACACCGCAATGCTGGAAGCATTTGGTCGCGGTCACTCCATGCAATACTTTGCCCAGCTATAATCTTTGGAAAATATTTGACCTCACATGTCAAACAGCTGTAGTAAAAGCATTCACTGGCTAAGACAAGTCACTATGTGATTAACTGAACAAGCAACTGACGGCTTTGGGTGCTCAGCGCTGCCTGGGGTATAAGCTGTTCTGCCAAAGAACCGGAGAGCTGCAGCTTGGAGTGTGGCGACAGAAGAGATGGAGGTGGCAACGTGGCACTTAATCCTGTCTGAAAAGAAAAGAGCTGGACTTTAGTTGCATAGAAATGTATTCAATTTCAAAACAGCAGTGATTTAATAGCTATGATGTATTTCACGTAGATCTGCTCAGGCCTCTTGATGCAATTTTCCTGGTCAGTGGTTATGTCCATTTACAATTATGTCAATTTGGGGCGTGAGTAAACCAAAATGTCAGACATTCTAATAAATATCATATGTAATGACAAGATAACCTGAATAATAATAATGGGCTTAGTAGAATGTTATAAACTGCTGTAATGCAGTGATATGCAAGATTTGAGCATATTGTTAAAAACGCACACTCTGTGGCTCTAGAAAGATATTTTTGTGGTGTTTTCTTCCTGAACACTTAAGAGAAGATTAAGCTGATTTAGACAGAGATTAGAGAAAACAAAGTCCATGTTAACATAATGTGCTTGACAGGTTATATCACCATCTATGACCTCAATACAGACCAAGTATACAGCGGTGTGTTTAGGGACTACTGATCAAATTACTCACTCCGCCAACATCTGATGTCAAGCTCCTCCCTGTATGAGTAATGACCATTTTTTCTGCAAAGTACAAACATGACAGAGAATATTTTTCATTTAAATGAAGCGAAAACACTGTTTCACAAACACAGAAGAATCCAGACATAGAGTAGCATGTTAATTACACAGTACCTTGCTCATAAAGGTATCCAGAAGTCGAAGACCGGGGATGTGGTTCCTAGAAATGTTTTGAAAGGGTGAGTTTTTGTGCATACTCTGCTTTCTGATTGTAAGAAGAATTTAAACTACAGTCCACTTATTTCAGAGTATATTTTTAAGTAATAGAGGCTGAGTATTTACAAGTACTGAATCCAGTTGTTCCTTAACACACTGCATTTTCAGTGCAAGTCTTGTTGCTTGGGCAAACTGATCCATGGCTGAAGCAGCAGGTCTGTCCTGGAACACTTGGGGGTCAGGTGTGTTTCTGATGGTTTTGGTATCTGCAGAAGCTGATCTGCTTGCTCCTTTTATATTGTGCACTTCCAGCTGGGACACTATGATGGACAATAAGACCTATTTATAGCTCCGTTTATTTCAGTGATGGTGCATTACTATTGAGTTACATAATAGCTCATTTGACTAAAATACTTGATAACCTGATGAAATATTCAGGGGCTAGACCCACAGAAAAAAAATTGTCAGGTGTTTTTACAAACCTTTGCGGTCATACAGGTACACATGGACGGGCTGGCTCTGACCGAAGGCACAGAAAGCTACCATGTTTTCGTGAGGGTGGAATGACACACCGTGGAGGGCAGTGGGGTAACAAAGCTCAGAGTACACTGCAACTTGGTCACCTGGGAAGACAAAACAGCTAACAGCTGAAGCCACTCTGTCGACTACTGCCAAAACAAAATAAAAAAACATGATCCTTACCTGTGTCTGTGTTCCAGACATACGCCATCCCATCCTCACTACCAGAAAAGATGAAATTCCCACAGGGTGTAAAAGTGCTATAAATCCTCTCTCTGTAGTTTGTAGCTCCAGTGTACTTCTTTACTGCCAGACTGAAAGACAGCATTTATAAAGTTAAGAAAAATAGATCTATATTTTAAACATTAAACATATCATAATACATGGTAAATAATGATATATTCACGTGTCATCAAACATTTGTTATATTTTATATAAGCTATTACCACTATTGTCTATTATTGATATTTTTTCTTCGCTTTATCACAATTTTTTTCCCCTGTAATTTTAGATAGTATTTTTTAAGTTTTGACTTATTTACATCCTCAAGTCCATCATCCTCAGGACACTGTCTTTGGCATGGATGAGCAGGCACCGCCCGTTCGGGTGGAGTTGCAGCATGCTGATGGGGGTACCACTGAGGTCACTCTCATCAATTTTCTGCCAAGAGACAGCACGTAGCAAGTTACATTCAAATTACAGTAGAATATTTTTTGTGTATGTAAATATCTTTATAAAAATCCGAAGTATAGTGTACAATATTTTTGTGTACTGTTTATCAAAAAATTACAAACATCAGCTCTAGTACCTTCTCCGTACACCAGCGATGTACGGGCGGTTGCTGCCTGCTGTCGTTTACTGAAGTTTTCCACACAATGATTAGGCCTGTGTTGTCTGCAGTGAACATTCTCCTCCCTAATCACAACACATAACGCAAAAGGAACATCAGATGTATGAAGGCATATTACCAAAACAAGCCACGAGTCAAATTAAGTGCACAGAGCACAACAATTTGTTTTACAAAAGGTGGAAACATTAGGAAAACTAAATATTATACACCGCAATATTTCGTTGAGAGGAACATATGCATGCTCACATTCACTTTATGATTAAGACATAAGACATAGTACACAAAAAAGAAATGTTTTCAATCTACTTTTTAAAAAGGACTTTGGTTTATGTCTCTTAATTGTATATCAAAATAAAAACAAATTCCATCTTGGTGACCAACCGACATAACAAAGAAAATAGTTTAAGAAAACTAAGGCAACCAAATAGAGGTTTCATGCACGAAGGCTAGAATGATAGCAATTCTCAGTTAAATATTAGAGCCTGAACATTATGTAACACAAACCAAGACACAAACATTATATCATTTGGTAAGTCTTATATGTAGTGGATCCCCTCCATAATAATGTTTTCATATTCACGGCCAAAGACTATAGTTTATATACCATTCATCATAAAAAGAATCATTTAACGTAAAATTTTGCGAGGGCAAACATTTTGCAAGAGGCCTGGGGGCCTGTCCTAGCATACAGTGGAAGGTTGGGAGCACGGGTCATTTGTGTACAAGCAGGTCTTGCAAATACAGACAGACCATTGTGACCTCAATACCTTCAGAGTCAAAACAAATCGTGTTGATAAAACTGTTGTGGCCCTCAAACTCCTGCAGCAGCTGGCCGTTCACATCATTGACATCAAGCCTCCACACGCGCACCAGACTGTCGTATCCCCCCGTCACCACCAGGCTCTGGGCTGTGGGGTGGTACTGAGCACAGTACACAAAGAATGGATGAGGGAGCACCTTCTGAGCCGTTCCCAGAAGCTTCTCCACATTCCACTCTCTGAAGGAGAAGAACAAGATGAGGAAAAAAATGAATAATGCAAATATTATTTATACAAAAATATTATATTGAAATTAAACTCTCGAGTCTGACAATATCGCTGGCCAAGACTGCGACCCAAAACATGCTGCGTCACTGATGTAACAGAGTACAGTACTACCCGAGGGAAGAACCCTTACTCCCCCTAGAGGCGCTACCTAAAATTGCCATTTGGTCACCACAGTAACACCAACCATTGTTTTTTACACTCCTTAGCAGTTTTATTTTTATATTCTTATTTGATAAAAAAAAAGACTTACCTGACAGTTCCATCAGAGGAGGCAGACAACAGTCGCCGGTCGTCTCTGGACCAGCAGAGGTCATAGACTATTTTAAGATGACCACTGAAGGCAGCCAAGACCTTGCCAGAGGGAATCTCATACACTGAAGGAATAAATGACCAGATTAGTTTTTTAGATAGTATATTTTTAATTCTTTGTGTACACATTCGAAGTTGCTGACTCCTGAGGTCATCCCCAGTGCTGCTCATGCCTACCCTGTATTAACGACATATCAATTAGCTGGAGATTTGTGCTGAGGAGTAAAGAGGAGCATTGGCAGGAGGGAGTGAATTTTACACGGACCAAGTGTTGCTTACCTACAACAGGGAAAGCATCTCTGTCAGCACAAGCAGCAGCCAGTATTGTCCCAGCATGAGAGAAGAGCACTGTGAAACAGCCCATATGACCACCACGAAATGCCAGCATGGGCTTGTTAGGAATCCGACAGACCTTTAACAGAAAAACTCCTATAAGGCTTGTGCAGTCAACCATGTTTGAGCAGAGTCCAGACCAGACTAGAGTCAAAGAGCATGAGCAAATATGTGCTAAACAGTTGAGTTTTAGAAGGGGCAGTATAATAAAAAGCTGAGACAATCTTATGTGAAGAATTTATCATACACTATACAGTCAGCTGTTGTACTGATCCCTACCTAATGTATTTTGTGAGGAATAAAGGTTTAAACGGTCTCCAAGAATGATTTGTGGTACTTGATCAGAGCGGTTTAATACACTCAGAAAATAGACAAATTATATTTTTTGCTTAACTAAGACTGTTGTAATTCAAATGTTCTTTTCAGATCTGTTAACTCCACAGACCTGACCAGGCAGCCTGCTCCACCTCAGAACTGGCGGCTTGCTGTCTAGAGGCTGTGTCAAGCTTTTCTTGGTGACCTCATTCTGCAGTTCACTGTAGGAGGTGCTGCCTCTCTCCTCCTGCAGTGCCATCATCGATCGGATACTAGGGTCCACCTGCAGAACAAAAACCATCTCAGTGAACATCTTACCAGATCCACTGGAGGCTTTAGTTCAAGTTTACATCAGAATATGTGAAACAACACTATCTACAGTATAACTAATATGTAACATGTAATCCATACACTTATTTAAATACACATAGTGGAAATGTGAGACATTATAAAGATAAAAATGAAATAATCAGTAGCCGCTCTTAATGGGTATTAACTTACATGCTCAGGAAGTTTAATGCCTTTCACTGTAACATAAAGCGTGGATGAATATTTTTGTCTTGGGTACTTCCTCCACCACTCGACCACCTCTATTGTTTTAGACTGTCTCTTTGACCGAGGTGGAGGACAGAAGAGCTGGAGACGAAGTTTATTGTCGATGTTCAGCACACCGTTTGTGCCAACAAGCTGAACCAGGGGAAATATGAAATAAGATTGAAAATAAGCAGTTCAAATTAAGGCAGAAGTGTCTTTTTTCCAAGTGTCAGAGCAAAGTACAGTACCTTGAGGAATGCCCATGCAATCTTTCTGAATCCTCGTTCATGCTTGTCAACATCTAAGTTGGCTCTCGCTTCTTCCATTGTTACAAAGTCCAGGATCTTCACACAAAAAAATTAAATGAAAAACAATTATTCACAGCTACATTGATATTTAAATATTTCTAAATTAAATGTCTCTTACTTCAAAGAAAAGTATGACTCTGGGGCTTTCATCATTTTGTTCAACAAAGTAACCGAAGCGTTCATTGAAGATGATCTGTTCCTGCCACTCAGGGATGATGGATTTGTTTTTCTTGAAGTCAAAAGGTTGTGTCATGATGGGGAGAATGTGGTCAACATTCTCTTGCTCATAAAATGAGGACACTGGCCGATGGCTAAGAAAAACAAGAGAGAGACACATGTATTCATTCCATGCAAAGAAAAAACTGAAGCCAGACAGACATACAAATAATATACTGCATACCTAGATTTTAGTAAAACACAAATTAACTGCGGTTTTAGCATTTCAGGTTATGATAAAGTATCTAAAGGATGAATGTAACAGTCAATAGAAACATAACTGGGATCATGCAGAGACAAATGTGAAAACACAATTTTACATTAAAATGTAAGGCATAAATGTAGGGTTTAATAGTATCCATTCTCACCAGTCTTCTTTCTTCACGTACTGTCCAGTGTTGTCATCAACAAGATGAATCTTCACCATTGGGTGTGAGATCAGAAGGTCTGTTTTGAGGCGATCTGTTCTGTGAACATATACTCCCAGCACAAGGCTGTCATCAAATGTTGGCTTCTGTGGTACTTCTGCCTCAGCTTCACTCTCTTCCTTGACAACTGAAAAATGGGGAAATAAAAAACATGAAATTCATCAACATTCTACATTGAAGTGACAATTTAATTGAACTTTGATTATTTTCTGGCAATTAAAATTAAAATAACAATTATCACCCAGTTACCATGTTTTTTCTTCTTCTTTTTCTTCTTTCCCTTCGAGTCTGTTTCGTTTTCCACATCAGTTCCTTGGTTTGCACCTTCATCTTGATCCCTGGTGAAGCATAAAGTATCAGTACCTTGTATTTCTAATGCTAAATGTTCAAAAAACAATAAATCTACGTAGTATATTACACACCCAAAGTCCGACTCTGTAATTACAGATTTCAGCTTCTTTTTTTTCTTCTTCCCAACATGATTGTTCAGCGTAACATTTTGGGAGGCAACACTCTCTTCTTCTGTCTTGACAGCTGTCTTCTTTGGAGTCCTCTCTTCCTCCTGTGCAATCTGCTGCTGGTATTCACGCAGCAGCTTATCCTCGGCATCCTCTATCTGTTCTTCTGCTTTAGCCTCTATATCTCCTTTGCTTTTCCCCTTCTTAATTTTTCGCTTTAGTTCCTTTCCACCTCCAGTATCATCTTGTTCAAAAGCAGTCTCAGACTTGGTGGAATCTGTATCCTTCTGGATGTAACTAGTCGTGTCCTCAGTTATGGGCAGGGGGGGAAGCTCCCTCTTACTCTTCCTCTTTACCTTTGATGTTCGAATCTCCTCCTCGTTTCTACTGTTGTTGATATTAACCTTTTCAGCTATTTCCTTCTCTCTCCTTTTGTTTTTGGTATAGCGAGGGCTCCCCTGTTCAGGGTGATATGTGTTCTGAAGGATGGTCTCATCATCTTCTGTGTCCTTCTCAAGGTTGAGATTCTTTTTTAGATTCTGAAGCTGAAAGAAGGGAGATTGAAGAACAAAGAATTGTCAGCATTACTGTTGTTATCATGTCCTTTGATGCATTGCTGTCATTTTTTTAAATTCCCATTTTAGAGGAAAGAGGTGAACATAATAAATATGTTCTGCTGCATACGTAATACTGAATCTACCAGAATGATTCAAAAATAGTTTTAAGACATTTTAAAGTTTTTTATATTTTCTTATAAGCATTTAAATACTAATGCTTCAGATCTTTGAAATATGGTCTGATGTTATCCACATATTAAAAACACATACCACAATGGTCTCCTGAGTTTCAGTACTTTTCTTCTTCAACTTTTTCTTCTCTGATTCAGTGTATTTCTTGAACACTTCATTGAATCTTTCCCGGGTCTTTGCCCGGTCGTCACTCCCACCTGCAAAAAGGTTATGTGTTGCTGGGGTGAAGGGCACATTTACTAACTGTACTTAAATACAAATTTGAGGCACTTTTCTTGAGCATTTCAATTTTACCTCGACTCCATCATATTTCAGATTTAAGTATTGTGGTTTTTACTTCGCACATTTATTTAAATCCATACATTATCAAAAAATAAAAAAGTATTCATTTTTATAGATTAAACTACCTGACAGTGTATATAACAGCTTAAAATACACCCCACCATAATCAACTACAATATTAAAATACTGCTTAAGCTTAAATACATAATGACAATATTACACTAATAAATATTGTCTTACATTAATTATATGATAATGTAAGACTCAAATGAGTCAAATTTTACGTTTGATATTTCAAGTACATTTCACTGATAATACTTCTATTTTTAGCAGAGCATTTTTACAATGTCGCAGCACAGCTTTTACTTAAGTAACTAAACTATAAAAGTACTTCTAGCACTGATGTGTTGAGGGAACATCATTAAACTCACCTGCTGGCATCCTCAGACACCGTAATGTCTCTCATTTTGAGTGCAAAGGGAGAGTAATCCATGGAGGGAGTCTTTCATACTAAAAATATAAACAGGGATAACGTTAACGTTGCAAAAACAAAATCTCTGCTGATGATCCAACAATGGATTGTAACGAGCCCACGCGATTATCTTAGTACGGCTGGGTTAACTACTTAATGTAAGTTTAATTTAAATAAAAGCACTATACAAAGAAAAAAAAACGCGTCGTGTTTTCTCTGGTATTTGCTTATTTTTAGGCTAAAGCAACCTTTGTGAGACCGCTAGGTAACGTTAGCAGCATTAGCTAGCCCGCTGAATGCTAACGTTAGCTGTGGCATTGTTAACGTGTTATGTTCGGCGGAGCGAGATTCGGGTCCCTCGTCGACAAACAGCTTGAGCCTCAAAATGAAACCGAAACCCCGCTTAGATCGACTTTAACGAAGAGGGACGGGAGTGACCACGCGTCTCTACCCTGCAGTGATTCTTCTGTCCCGCAACTTCGCCAGCGACGCTGCGACGGTTTCCAAGTCAACGGCGGCGACGGCGAACGGAGCGTCACCTCCGTCTTCGCGACGTCAGACGCAAACGACAAAAAAACCCACCAATGAAATCGGAGGACGGGAGACTCGCCATTACGTAACGACCGCACGGCCGTAACCACGGCAACGACGCACTCGTAAAAGGAAGTAGATGGGTGGTGGAAGTGCTGTACCAACAAAGAGAAAGCAAATATATATATATATATATATATATATATATATATATATATATATATATATATATATATATGTATGTATATAATTGATATTGTTTAAAAAAAAATTTTGCTCTTCATATATATATATATATATATATATATATATATATATATATGGGTATATAGCCTTATATATATATATATAGACCCAATGTACTCTATTGCATAGATGTGTACAACTGCAGTAGTGTATATATAGGGTATAGTGTATAGTGTATAGTGTATAGTGTATAGTGTATATATATATATATATATATATATATATATATATATATATATATATATATATATATATATACATGAATTTAACATGAGTGGAAAACAAGAAAAAAAGTTCTTTTACGCATAATTATATTTCTGCCGATAAACCACCCACATTTTAAATTCTATTTTTAAAAACTTAACTCAAGACTTTTGCTTTTTTTAACGTGAGTTGTGTAAAGGGTCTCAACCATGTAACGCGTTGTAGAAACTGAGCGTAATTTACGTTACGGTCAGGTGACATCCTGGTGGGCGTGTCCAAGGGCAGGTTTTTATGCAACAGGCACCTTCCATACCTGTATGTTAAAAATGCAACCATGGCCTCTGGCCTTGGTGAGAATTGCTCGCAACTTCTCAAAGAATTTATTGCTCATTTAAGGAAAGTTTGCAGAGAGCTTGGGCAAATAATAAGGGATTTTTCCAGGGACCTTTCTCAGTGCGCCTGCTTTAGGACTAAAGCTGAGTGGAGTTTCCTGAGGAGGACAACTCAAGAGATGCATTCTTTACACCTCCTGTATGGTAGGAACATTGTTGACATGCATTTTCTTTGTTATAAGATAGTACTGTTTTGGAGGAGAAACACACCTTTATGAATATCAAGATATAGAATTTAGAATATCAAACTAAAAGTGTCTTTTTATCTTAAGAATACATGAATTGTTCTGCTCTCTTGTTTTGTAAAAAACAACAAAAAAAACCCCAAAAAACAAAAAAAAAACAAACAAAAAAAACCCAACCCAAAAACATGCTTGGCATTTACAGGAATAATACACTAAATCAAAATAAAGCAGCAATTTTTGTTAGATTTATCAGCTTTTAAATTTGGAAATGTTCACCTTTGTTAATTTCTTTCTCCTGTTAGACAATGAAACTCTGCCACTCAGTCAGGAAAGTCTACAAGCACTGAACGGACTTGCATCCTCAGAAAACACTGATCTGCAAATGACTGCAGCAATGTATTATTTACATCTCAGCCATCACTGTAAGTAAAGGCAAACAAGCAGAATTTTATGTTGCTCCTGAAAATCTGCATGATAGAAAGGACCTGCAGATCAGTGGCACATAAAATGAGAATATTATTTCCGCCTCAGGTTTCTCATATCACTCCCTGCTAAGATAAGCTCTCTAACAGGTGCAACCAGTATCATGCAAATTTTCAACTGTATTTTTTTTTCAGAGTTGGCAGATAACGACCGTCCATTCACTTCTGTTTTTTAACAGGGAAAAATAAATGATTTTAATTTCGAATCCCAGAATCTGCTCATACAGAGGACTTACATGCTTGTAGTTCAGTTTTCTTGAAGATTTCTTGTCAGATGATTGTGGTGACAGGCTTGGCTCAGGTTATGTCCTGTGCTATGTAAAAGGGTGACCACCTATTTTCCTTATAGGAGGCGGCTGACAGAATCTCGTGTTTACTTTTTTGAGGTTATTAGAGCATTGGAAGGATATCTTAAATTTATAACTGCCTAACAGATATGTAAATCTCTAACATTTGCTTTAGCTAGTAAGATTGAAAGCTAATTTTGATTATATTCAACTTTTAGATCATGAATTTCTATTCTATAATATACAAGAATGTGAACTGAATCATAAAATTGTTTTTTGCCCTTTGTATTTGTATGTTACAGTGAAATCTCCCTTGCCGGATGCCTTCATGGAGCCAGTCATGGCTTTGCTTCTTTCAACCGACCTGGGTGTGCAAAAGAATATCTCTCTCGCTTTGGTCAACTTGTTAGTTAAGAATAATGGTAAGAGATAAGAGTCATGAGGTATTTAAAAAAATATATAATAAAGATTCAACAAATTCTCAGCACTGCAAAATGAAATCTCACAGTTTATGTGGATCAGATGGTCATAATCACTGTACATAAAATCTCATTTCAGTGTGTAAAGAGTTGGTGGTTGAAATGGGGATGCTGATGCCCATACTTGAGTTGTTCCAGACTGGTGATGAAACTGCTCAGTGTCACTCCTGTGCCTGCATGGCCATGCTGGCCTCCACAGGTCTGCACAGACAAAGCTTTTAAAAAAAAAAAAATAAAAAAAGTTTTTTTAATAGTTCTCACTATAGAGAATCTAGAGAGTAAATTATTTGCATTTGTTTTAAACCTTTACAGAAATAAAAATAAATATAAATGAAGATATGTAGAAAAACACAGCAATCAGTATATTTGTACAGCATGTGGTTAATTTTACTAGCTACTTACTGTGTATGGGAGTTACAGTAGACTTAAATAGTGGGACTGTATTTGTTTTACTTAAGTTCTTCTGTGATTATAGCAGTAATTCTGCACACTGCTCTACATTTTGTATGAGCTTGTGCTGCCAGAGACAAATGTTGGAGGCGATGACAAAACGAAAAAAACCAAATGTGTCTTAAAATGCTTCACATGTTCAACATGCTTGCAAAAAAATGCTTCTTTGCATTTTCAACAGTCTAGTGTCATCAATCTTGGCCCTACTTTAAGAATATATGTTTATGGGAATGGAATTTAGAAAGTGTGTTTATGGAGGGTGACCTCTAGTAATGGCATCGGGTTCTGCAAACTTTTATCAACATAATAGTAGTAGTTCTGTATAAAACAAGCTGAGCATGAGGGTTTTTCTTCCCTTTCATACAGAGTCAAACAGAGATGCTCTCATGGTGGATGGAATCATACCACTGTTGGCTCTAGCAAAATCCTACGACCGACAGGTGCAACAGAACGCAACCTGGGCTCTGTTACATCTCACACAGTCAGGTAGGATAGTTTCCTGTAAATGTCACTTTCCAGTGTCATTTTGCTGAGAAATGTTAAACTTTCTCCTCTTTTTTTCCCAGATTGGTCAACAAGGATCTTGTGTCAAGCGGGAGCTATTCCTGTCTTGGTTATTCTGCTGCAGTCCTCAGATTCAGAGGTGCAGTTTTGCAGCTGCACTGCTCTGTGCAACATCGCTGTTACCCGAGAACATCACCCGAAGCTCCTGAGCCTCGGGGGACATTATTTGTTGAAGTCTCTTTTGACCCTCACGTGTTCTTCTGTGCAAAAGGTAATTGTGAACAGAAGTGGGCGATAGTTGAATTTCAAGGTGAACAGTGTTTGATAAAAATCTTTCTCATTCCATTTTTAGAATTCAGCTCAAGCTTGCAGATGCCTACAAACACTCTCGAAGAATGGTAATTACAAACATTACTATCTGAAATTGACATCATATAGGATGCAGATACTTTTTGTCCATTCTATGTGCAGTTATGATCCAGGAGCAGCTGATGGAGCTTGACTGTGTGCTGCCACTGAAGGCACTCCTGAAAACCTCTAGCGCTGCGTGGGCAGAGCCAGCCATTAAACTCCTGTCTGCACTGTCCGCACACACACCAAACAATGTACGAGTTCCAACAAAGAAGCATTTCTACAGTTAGGGCACATCACTCTTTCAGAAAAAAAACTGACTGAAGCTTTAAGGGAACTACTCAATTAAAATACAAAATGTTTGATATTTCTGTGGTTTGACTCCAGGACTTCCTTGTGAGTGAGGGACTGTTGGTTGAAATCGGTCAGCTGCTTCATCGTCACGGGTCCAGCTCTGCCATAATCACACACAGCTGTGAGATAATCACCAACCTGTGTAGCTCCTGCACTGGTCAGCAGGTATGCCAAAGGTTACAATTCTCGATTTCATGTCACATGTCTATGGTAAATACTTAAGGTATGCATGCACAGGGCCCAAGATGGAAGAACTCTGGATAAAATCATGTTGAATCCCATCATTGTTATTTAGGCCGTGATGGAAAGTCTGTGTTTATCAGGACTCCTTTGGGCCCTTCAGTCTGCCAACCTGTCAGATGAGACCTTGCTGCACGTGACATCATGCTTACATCGTGTGACAACCCAGGGTGAGTGACTTGGATATGAATTACTTGTGTCTGTTCTGTTTTTTAAAATCTGTAGATTTTTAATTTTAACAAATCTACTGGCAAATACTGATCCCTATATTAGATCTTTTACTTCCAATTTATGAATTATCATGATCTCTTTGCACTTTATTACCATTTCAGATCCACTTAGGTCTAAACTGTCAGCAACAATAACAGCAGACCAAGTCTCAGGACTGGTGAAGCTCTGTGGACAAATACAAAATCCCCAGTTGTCTTATAACTGTGCAGCCATCATGAGCAAACTAGAAATGACTGGTAATATAATGTACACTACCACCAATAGATAATATCAAATAATCAGTTTTTGTTGTGTATTTTATGATTATGATTTCATACGCTTCATGCCATTGTTCTCCTAGAGGAGATCGTCAGGTTGCTGAGACCTCACTACATTACCATGTCCGAGTACCTGTTGGTATTTCTGAAAAAGAAAGATGTTAAATTCCAGCAGCTCGGCTTGGTTACAATATCCAACCTCAAGAAAGGTTTGTGTTTGTTTTACATACATTTATTTAGCATCTACAGCCATTTTATGATTCTCTGATCACACAGGACGTCCCTAAGCCAATCGAAAATAGTCATCCTTTGCATGTCTGGAGTTCTTAGCCTACTTTGTGCCGTCTTCCTCTGCAGATGGAAACTTTTCATCTTTGCTGGCCAACACTGAGCTGGAGGTCGCACTGAAGAAGGTTCATGCGCAGACGGAGCAAACCAGACGGCTGCTGCAAATGATTCAGCCAGCTTCTGTTTACCCTTGACTTTCTCAGTACAAATATACTGAGAGATGTGCCCATTGTGGACTGTATGAGGCATTTATGTCTATGCACTGTAAGGTCAAACAGTGTTTTTATGTTACGTTTGGTTCTTTAATGTGATTTTCCTTTAAACTTCATTGTTTTTATCTTAATTACAGTCAACTCGTTAACTGAAAAACAAGGCAGAGACGCAGCATAGTATCAACTTTAATCAAATATGGCATGTTTTGACTTCAACAGGTTAACAAGTGATAGTTATAAGCAATACTTAAACTGTAAGATCAAATATTGATGATGAGATAAATTGTTTTTTTATGCTTTTTTATAATAAACTCACTTAACCTCTACATCTCAAACTTTGCTTTGTAAAGTGACTGCGCAATATTAAACAAAGCAGCTGTCAGTGCAATAAACGCTTTGTGCATGGTATTTTCTAAAAGATCACTCACAAAACTGAAGCAAAGTCTTTGGAAACTAAGTCCCTTAGCAGCTTTGAAATATGTGTTTGCTATACTACACAAAATCAGAGGGTAAGACAGGAAATTATACAGGAACTGAACTTTCACTAACACCCTAAACTCTTCTCAGCACAAACATTAACTTGACCTATTCTAATTCCACAGTGACAAAACTGGGGAAGGAAAAGTGCTTAGGTAGCAAGAAATATCAGGATTAAGCAAAAAGCATATGGCTAACATATGTCCTGATTGTTAGAATGGCTATTCCTAGCATTTCACAGAGGCAACACTCTCAATAAAACGATGAACCGGATTTGCCAGCAAACTATCATTACCACTATCTACATTAATTTTTTATTTATTTTTTTTTTTGAGAGTGAATATTAGTTCAGAAACCTGCTGTGCTGAATAAATTAATATCTAACCTGCCCAATACTTGTGCCACTGGTTACACACAGAAAAGTGACCAAATGCTGACAGCCTCAGTGAGGCAAGGCTGTAATTTTACATGCTCTCTTAAGGTGCTGTAGGGCAACAAACGGGCCGTGCTGCAGGAAATTCCCGTCTTTCACAGAGAAATCCCGGCTCTCCAGCCAAAATCTTTGAACCTCTGCTCGCGCTGCAGGGGCTCAGATAACCTCTAAGGAACACAAGAGGGAGAAAAAAGAAAAAGATGACATCAAAATGATTCAGAGCGGCTTTACAACTGTGATGCACTGTTAGATCCTTCCTGAAAGAGGCATCACGAGGGTAAGAAACTTTTCTGTTTTTGTCCACCAACCTGAATACTGGGTTTCAAAATTTCACCACTACTTCACTCTTATTAATCAGCCTCATTTGGTTTTTGATTAAGGATAAACATGACCAATGATGAAACATTTCAGTGAGTTTCTAGGTACCTGTGGTGCTTGACTTCTGGCCAGAGCCTAGAGTTTTCAGAATCTGGGTGGTTGCACATATTTTATTTCCCACCCTGAGGGCAAGGGAACTGCTGTTTGTGTCTCACCTGCTCGTTGGTGAGTCTGGATTTCCTCCAGGCCAGTAAGTGTTCTGAGAGACCTGCGTTCTTTGAAGGCCACAACAGGTACCACGTCCACGTCGTTGTTCAGCCCCAGCTGTGAGGACTTAGTCCCAACTGGCAGCTTGACGGCATTTTCTATAGTGCCATTGTGCACGGGCTCTGTGTTTTCCTTTGGTTGGGTTTCATTTGGTACGACCATCGCCGGTGCAGACTTCTGTGTTCAAAAGGATTAACTAATTAAGTCAAGGAAAAAGCTGTGTGGCTTTTAGAAAGGCAGCTGGCTCGTTATTACTTGATGCTGCATGTGCGTCATATGAGCCCAGGGGCAGTGTACTTTTTAAAACTGAAACAGAAAATCTGACCGTATCTGGAGAATCTGTCCTTCTGGTTCTCCGCATGATCTCCTCAAGTCGCTGAAAAAAAAAACCCAAAAAAACAGCTTTCATTTTTTATTTAGGAGGCTTTGTCAGAACCTTCAGTCTTTAAATTAAAACAGAACTGTTGAAATTGTCGATTTGGCTGAAGAAAGCTAATGGTTATGGATGGATGTATATGCTAAAGTAATCTAATAATTTGGAGGAAACACAAACAGATGTGCTTTGACATAAAATAATATATAGAATTGATTCATCCTGAATATGTCTAAAACACACAGTTCAGCTCAAATTTTTACATCAGCCTCAGTCTAAAGTCAGACTGTGTAAGATCGGAGTAGATGTTGATCCCACATGTGATCGATGCAGAGAGGCACCACCCTCCCTCTACCCCTGTTGCCCCCCGGGGGGACGCTTATTTGAATTGCTCTCAGAAAAACACAGTAGCTTACTTAAGCTCTTTTTGCTTCTATGATAATTCTGTGATCTTGATTTTTCTCATCTAAAATATTTAGCATTAACTTTTTATCTCGTCACCTTTTTCCTTGCTTGGCGGTCTGCCTCTTCTTTCTGTGCGATTATCTGTCGCTCTTGTTTCATCTGCTCTGCTTTCGCCCTCTCTTTGGCTTGCTCCTCCTCTCTCTGTAGAGCACACAGAGAAACACAGAGCACTGTTTTGTGAGACTGAGCACAAAGATAGAACATGTATCTTCCAATAAAAATATCTGAAAATAAAGGAAAAAATCAAAAGCATCCATCGGAATAGAGCTGTGAGATTCAGCCTCGTGTTGGCAGAGCAAATGTTTGCGCTGCCCACCTGTTTCTGCAGAAGGGCGGCTTCCCTCATGGCTTGAGCTCTCTCCTCCTCGGCCTGTCTCTGCTCCTCCTCCTCCCTTCTCCTCTTCTCCTCTACCAGACGCTCAGCCTCGGCCTGCTGTTGTGCTCGCTCCTCTGCCCTCTTGCGCTCCAGTTCTTCGCGACTCCGCCTTGGCATGTCATGAATTATTAGTTGCAAAAATATTACTGGCCTGCCACTGCAGTGTTTCTGTGTCGTTGGTGGACATGCTTTTTACCTTTCTTCCTCCTCTTTCAGCAGGCGCTCCTGCTCCTCTCTCTCCCGTTGTAGCCGGGCCTCCCTGCGCTTTTCAGCCAGGAGACGTGAGGCCTCCTCTGGGTCTCTATTCCCTGCTGAGGGCCTGCTCACAACTTCAGGAGGCCGTGGAGCTGGATTAGGAGGCATTTGAGAAGGACCTGAGGAGAAATAATATCAACTTATATCTCTTATATCTTCAACATATATCTCAGCCACATTAAATACCACTTTAAATACTGCACTTTTGTTACCTCCATCTCCTGCTGTTCTGGTAGCCTCTGCCTCTCTGTGAGGAAGGTTCAAAGAAGGAGTCTCCTGTGCTTTTTCATGCTTCAGTTTCTCCTGCTGACTTTTAGCTGAGGCCCTGACAGGCCTCGAGTTACCAGGAACGAGGGCAGAACTACAAACAGCAACTTCTTCCTCAGGGACCGATGGGAGCTCGAGCTGCAGCGGGGTTGAATGTCTGCTGACTGATTTTCGGGGAGTCCTCTGGGGAGATCTAGCAGAAGAAAAAGATGTCCCACATTTTTCGCCTGACTGTGACTATGTCGTGAATGTACAGCGGAGTTGCTGGTCACACAAATTTAACTTACCGTTCTGGTGAGGGGGAGGTTGTTCTGCTTTGTTTGACAGTGGCTGGTTTCACTCTGTTCTTGACAGCAGTTGATCTAATATCTGAGCCCCTTTTCGAGTTCTTCTTATTAGCATCTCTTGGTCTCGTTGCTTTGGTCTAAACCAAAGGGAAGGAAAAAAATCTATCAGACTTACGGTTTAACTTCATTTTATTGTCATATCTTTGAGTCCAAAAATCTGACTGAATAAGTAAATGCTGAAAATAATAAATGATATAAACACTATTATTTAGCAGCACACTTCTATGTAAGACCAAAGGAACAGCTAGATTTACCTGTGCCGGACTGATGCTTCTGTTGTTGGGACTGGGGGAGACAGATGGTCTGTGTTGGACTGAACCAGAGTGGTGCTGGGGTTTGTGAGGGGTGATGGTGGTGGTGGTGGTGTTGGTGGTGGTATTCATGGAGTGGAATGAAACTGCGCGGCGACAAACATGGACAACTGAGCCAGTGTTTTGTGCCATAATTGTGAAAAATTGGAGAAATATGCACAAAATGGCAGGAACAGTGAAAAGGATGTAAATGTGAAGCAGTGCGTCAACAGAGAGGAAAATGAGCAGCGTTAGTAACCAAAGGGCCAGGAAAAGTTAGTTGCTGTTGCAATATAGTTGTTGTAGGTTCTTAAAAATGCACTGCAAACCATTAGAACTGCATTGCCATAATATTAAAGCAAGTTATGATGGGGGAGAGTACCTTCTTCTCCTGACTCACAACCAGCACTCTTGCTCCTGGCCAGATAAGAGCAAGTGGGGGTAAGGAGGCGACTGACCAAGTTCTTCTCCCATGTTGTCAGTGGTAAGCGACGTGGAACTAGTGTATTGATCAGTATAAAGTTTTAAGTGCAACAAAAACAAAAGATAAGGCACGCTGCGAACTGTTGTGTTAAGATATGATACAAAGAGAACAGATACTGTTAAGTATGGTGTTATGAGTTTAGAAAGATCATGTTAAAAGAAGAGGAGAAAAAGAAAGCATATTCATCTCTACTCACCGTTCTTGGTGAGCTTCCTTCCTCTCTGACTGAGATTCTGTTGGGCCCTTTGGCTCTTCTCCAGCGTCCTGCGTACTGCAGATTCATATCGCTCCTTAAATCAGGGAAAACAAGGTTCAGTGTTGCTGTCACTCAATCCAAGGCAGGGTAATCAATGGCCTGATGATCAAGTTTTTGTTTTTCCACCAGCAAAACTCACTTTCTCCTCTTTCAGTCGCTGCCTGCGCTTCTCCTCCACAGCAGTACGCCTCCTCTCCTCTTTGAGCCTCTGCTCGTGGAGTTTCTTCTTGCGCTCCTGCAGTTGTTGTTCATAGTAATGCTTGGCCCGCTGCTCCCGCTCCAACCTGCTCAGTTCCCGAGAGGCTGGGGAACAAAAATGAACCAGTATGAATAGATTTTAGTGGTTTTCTATGTTAATCTTTTTCAGAAATTGAGGACAGTGCGTTAACAGTGCACCACTATAGGAACTCACATACCGAGGAACTTCTGGTGCTCCTCTCTTCTTTCTCGTGCTGCCCTCAGCCTCTCGTCGACATTTAGTCCATTAGCCACTAGAATGCCAAAATAATACTTTGTCGTCACTGCTTTGATGCAACGAATGGTAATATTATTAGTTTATTAAACATTAAAACAGGGCAGTCAACTCAGTGCAAACTGTAAAAGGATGTCATGCTTTATGACATCTGCTGATAAATAGAGTGAATGTGAGCCCATCTCAATGGAGAGCTGAATCGAACCTGCACTGCCCCGTGGAGTAACAGTGTTGCAGCTTTGGGCTGATTTGTTGACAGAACAGGCTGCTTTCTTGGTCTGTGAATTTGGTTTGATATGAGAGCCATTCTCTGTGGGTGAAGAACAAATTGTGCATGTTGTTCAGTAAAAAAAAAAAAATAGCAACAAATCTGACCTCTTCAACGTTTAATTATTTGTAATCTTAAGCTCAGCATTATTTGGATTTTCTACTCTCTGTAAACACACATAGGATTCCACACCACTGAGATAGACCTGTTGTTGGCAACAATGATATGAAGCAGCTGTACGGATAAACAGAAAACAAATTGGCTCGAAAACACTGGTGGACTGGTGGTTGTTATGGAGTGGGATGGCCGTAGGGTCAGCTACAAATGAAAGAGCCATTATAACCAGCCTGCATATAAAAGGCAAAGACAACATGCTAGCACCTGACCAGTCTTCATTTAGACAACAGAACCTAGCGACAAAAAAAGGGCCAAAACATAGACACAAGACTGAGTAATTGGTGTAAATGCACAAGTGTGAAGGAAAAAGAAATCCCATGATTTGTTATTCCTTTAGGGTAAATGATATCAGGATGGTGATTGTTCTGTGTGTATTATGTAATCTGTGTCCACATATGAATAATTTTTTCACATGTATAGTAGCCATGCTCAATTATAACTGATTTCTCAAAGGGAATAATCATCTGTAGATTCTACTCATGCGTCATCAGTATGATCAACTGATGCTGTATTTGTGATCTACAGTAATTCTAGTTTTGCTTCAAGGAAAACCTTGTTTAGATCAGCTCTGATACAAATCCTTCTTATAAAAAAAATAAAAATAAAAAAAAAAGCAAATTCATACTAACCTCCATTCCTTCCCGATCCATTCCCCTTCCTTTGGTTCTCAATGGTATGTGTAGAAAGTGGTCCATGCGATGGAGGGACGGCACTCTGTTTCTTCTGCACGGCCATGCTAGGTATTAAGCTGGGCATACCAATGCTCTCACTCAAAACCCCCCCTCCTTTCTCTCCTCCTCCTTCTCCCCCTCCTCCTTTTTTGAATTTCTATTTCAAGATGCCTTCGGGTTCTCACTTTTCAGAGCGCGCTGGGCAGGGATCTGCCTCCTGCATCAGCTGCCTGTCCATCTGTGCCTTATGAACCAACAGAGAGAGAAAAGCAAAAAAAAGAAAAACCCCAAAAACAAAAAACAAAACAAAGCATCCAGTTATGCCCCTGTTCAGTGGCCTGGAGATAATGTAAAGCACAGCTATCCAAGAAGGAAAATTACTCCAGTCTCCTTTAAGGCTAAGGAGGTCTGGAGAGATTCTGATCCTCAGTGAGTCTCGTCTATAAAAAGGCTACTCCCCCATTAAAGATCTCACCCTTGTGAGCTGCTCTGCTTTACTTTCGCATAATATAGCTGTGTCACTTTAACTCCCCCCACCACACTGCCTGCTTGCTAGATGGAAGTTGCCAAAGGGATGCAGCGTTTCCTGGAGACAGAAAAACGGGAGCAAATATTAGAGCCTGTCATCATGAATAATTACCATGACAACAGTGGCATAGTATTCTGTGGCATACATTGTTTGGACATTAACTTGCTGGTATGCAGCTGGGGTCCTTAACAGATGTAGTAAAAATCAGATGTATTAAACCCCTGCCCCACCCCTCCATGATTCTTCCTTTGAATGAGATGGTCTGACCCCTAGATGGAGGTATTTCTTTCTAAAGGATAAGCTGAAATCAGCCTTGCCCCTTGATGGCTACTGCTGTAGTTGCATATATCTACATTTCAAGACCCAGCTGTAATGTTTTTAATCGAGGGCCAGCTAAGGTACTTCAAAAATCCTCTGTTGTATAATTAATTGTTAATATTCTTGGACTAATTTGATGTCAACAACTCAGTCACATTCAGTTTTCCCATTGCCTTATTTTGACTAAAATTGCCAATAGCATAGCATAAGTTATCATTTTATGTATAAATAAACCCAATTATTTTCATAAAATTAAAAAATCAGTCAAGTTTTGAAAAAAAAAATAGAAAAAATAGAAAAAAAAATAGAAAAACCATTCGAAAATTTTGTATCCCTGGAGCTTTCCGACGAATAGGGCTTGACACATTCTGGATTGTTAGTTGTGTGGTTGTTCCTGTGTGGCCCTGGTTGCGGAAATGGCTGCAGGGCAGCTCCTGGAGAGTCAGGATGGTGCTCTGCATATCTTCCATCTTCAAATCCCACTGAATGGGGAAATCATTCAACCCTGCGGAAAACCAGTGACCAGAATAAGACGCCCGTCAGACATATGGTAGGAACAAAACAAAAAGTTCCGATGGGAAAAAAAAAAGGCCTCAGCAAAGCATCACTACAGATGTTATTAAAAAATTCTCAGACAACAATTTGTTCAATTTCAGGGATGTTATTTAAGAAAGTGCTGCAGGGGGGGAAAAAAACACAAAAACAAGGGCAGAATGTATTTAAAGTAAACATAACTATCAAAGTAAACTTATCTGAAGCATTGGGGTTCTCTTATTATCCTACTCGTCCTCGGGGTCACCACTGTTCAACTTCTGCAGCTGTTCAGCCTCCGTTTGGTTGATGTGTTCGTCACAAAAGCTGGTGCCCTGGTTCCCGGTTCGGATGCATCAAGGTCCAACACTTTGCCAGCAGCTTTTTTTCCCCCCCTGACTGACTGCAAATTAAACTTGAATCTAAATTTGATTAATGAATTAAAATTTTCCAACAAAATGTTTTTATTCTGGCACATTCAAACAACCCAGTTTTGGATAAGGATGTTTTTTTTGTTGTTGTTGTTGTTTGTTTTTTACAAAGTAAATTTTCCTGATAATGTTCCAATGATTTTAATATAATTATGAAAAAATAAGAACTAGCTGAAATATTTACTATCACAAGTAAGAACAACCACTATCCAAGTTCATCATAAAAGAAATCTGAAATGTTCACTGCCAGTCTGGAAAAGTAATTATTTAGAGTCATAATACTGTAAACTTTCATAAATGATCAGAAATGACAAAATAAACGAAAAGGACAACAGCCTGTGCCTCTTCACTCAACATTAATTATATTCAGACACGAAAAATCGCTTGATTTGCTGTTTTTACATGGTCCTGCTTTTTCAGTCAAATTAAACTTGACAGCGTCGAAGTTGATTTTATGCTGCGACACAATCGATCGTACGTGCGCGGCGCTTAATATCCAAGATCGGAATAATGTTCAGGATGACACGACTTTATATATATGATGAAATTAAAGCGAGTTTCAGTCTAAACGACAGAAAAACGACCAGAGATATGTCAGCCAGCTATCGTTAGCCCTAAAAACGCCGTGTAACCTAATAGTGAGTATGTTCTCCGTGATGCTAATGTATTTGCGTGGGGCAGCTAAAATCGTCACGATGGATTAATATGACGCCGTAACGTTAGCACTGGCAAACACGAACATTTATTTTACTTTCGCTAGAAGTCAATTTTCCGAGACTATCCGTAAAAACGTTACTATTTTCGGCTCAAAATTGATTTTATGTGGAATAAAAGGAGGCAGAGGAGCGGCTGCCGCTAGCGTAGCGGCAATTAGCGCATGTTAGTAGCCTATATGCGCTAATTGTCCGGGGAAAAAAGGTACAATATGAGTTGAACAGGTGAAAAAAGTTAGTTAACACTCACACTTGTATTTAAAATGCTCAAAAGTGCAGCCAAAGGCAATGCTAACTCTTGGCCACCAGATGGGGCTTTCAGTATATATACGCCGTGGCCCGACGTCAATGAAAATACACCAGACTTCAGAGGAAAAAACTTCGAATTAACAGTTAATGATCTGGATCCGTCCCAGATTTGAATGGGTTCCTCCCTGGCCCATGCCCCATCCCTTTACCGAGTTCGGTGCAAACCCTACCGACCGACAAACAAACAAACAAACAAACCGACTGACACAGGTTAATACCTAACAAAATGGAGACTTTATCTGGTGTGAGATAATGACTCGTATCATAATTTGGGGTACACTATCTCATTACTACAAGATAATTTAGCCAGAGAGGACAGGCGCTGGAAACGCTTCAGAACTTGCCTGAGAATCACCAGGTTTTACAGATTTCATTACTATCAAAGTAATCCCTTGATAGTTGTTAGGGTATCCAATGGTACAAAGCAAAAAGAAACTGTTAATAGCGAATTCGGCCTACTTGATTTTTCCAAAATGTAAACAAATATAGGCAAAAAACCAAACCGAAACAAAGCAAGCTGTAGCCCACGTGTAACTCACTAAATTCATGGCAACATAATGCTGTAGACAAGAAAAACAAAAACAACCTTTCCCAATAAAATAGGTCCATCCTATTGGTATTCAATGAGAGACATATGAGACCCAGTTTCATAACTGAATAAGCTCTGTCAAAGGAGGTTTGTGACATACTGAAGAGAAAGTTTACAGTAGTGTGCAATAGTTAAAGGCACTGTAGATGTTCGTATCCATCACGCAATATCATCTGGGAGGCGTCTGATCGGGCCCTAATTTATTCTCCATTGGTCCCTGATTTATTCCGCAGGACAAGTCCAGAAAATCTTCAGAGGCAAGAAGAACAAGGAGTGCTGCCACAGAGGGTCAGGCCCCGAATGGGCCCTGATCTTAACATCATGGAGTCAGTCTGGGATCACAGGAAGAGACAAAAGACATTGAGACACAGTAAATCCACGAGAGAACTGTGGCAAGTTCTCTCAAGATGCTTTTACTTTTAGTGGCTAAATCTTTTGCAGAATGCTTCATATGCACACTTTTGGCACACAAATAAGTTGACCTGGCTTTTGTTTGTCCATTAAAGTAATATAGGACTTAGTATTGACAAAGCA
Organism: Istiophorus platypterus; assembly: GCA_016859345.1. Classification (NCBI taxonomy): domain Eukaryota; kingdom Metazoa; phylum Chordata; class Actinopteri; order Istiophoriformes; family Istiophoridae; genus Istiophorus; species Istiophorus platypterus. Next base: position 6,709,743 of record CM029120.1, read on the forward strand.
CTCATTTCAAATCACAGAATAAACAAACCAGTTATTCAGATTTTGAATAATTCCTTTTAAGTATGTTCCTGGGGTCACTTCAGGTAAGATCCACCAGGGCCCTATGTGCTCGCTGATTAGTGCAATGCCCACCCCCGCCCCGCCAACAATAACAATACCCTCTGGCTGTGTTTCAGGGAAGAAGCTTGCCAGACTCTGCCATCCAAGAGTCTGAAAAGTGTCATAAGGATACACTACACCAATGGTCAGGTGGTGTGCCCACCGAGTCACTGGAGCACACACAGGCTTACAACAAACAGCCGAAAAAGGCCTTCGGTCACTGGACCTACACCAGATAAGATTGCATGGTTGGTATCAAGTCATTCTGTGGTCCACCCTAGATGACATTGTCAAAGGTGTCAGTTTAAGGGCTTGGTTGCTTGCTCATGTATATTCATAAGTCCTACCTAAATATTCATCCAAAATACAGATAATGACGCTCTTCTGTATTGTACAGATATCAAATGTTTGTGTTTTAAGCTGATATCTTGCACGAGAAACTGCTAAACTCTCTTGAGGGTCCTCTAATGTAAAGGAGGATAGTAGATAATCGTGTTTGATCAAGTTAAATATGTTTTGTTCTTTATCAGACCAGAAAAAAGTCAACCATGGCATGTTCATTTGGTGGCTGATGTGTTTACAGTTGCATTTGATGACAACACCCACCAGGGAATGAGGTTAGTATATTAGACTACAGGGGTAACGGGTAACTTTGCACTATTGGTGAAATGGTTACCAGCCATCCTGGAGGAACTAGGACATCTCCTTGACCCTTCGTAGCTGTTATTGAATCAGGTAATTAAGGGCAGGATCCCTCGACAGAGCAGCCGGGTTGGTGTCACTGAGAGTATCACACACTTCCAGCTGAGCAGGCAGGAAGAGGATGCTTCCGCTACAATTCTAGGTAAAGACAACGAAAGTACTGCATAACGTTGTGCATGATGTTTTTTTTGATAAACATATATTGAATATTGTTTTATACTGCAAATGTATCATCGCACGTGGCACTTGATTATTTTCCTTGAGTGAGTGAAACACAAAGATATTTTCCCAACATGGTAACAGTCATAACATGTTTTCCTGTTATTCCCTCTAAGCAAAATCCATTTGTTTTGTTGTGAGCAGTGATACCTCCAAATAATGAGGATGCCACATGTAACACTGACTGGACCGCTTAAATAATTTAGAGCCTTGTTTCATCGGATACCAGCAACGTTAGACTTTGACGTATGGCTTACTGACTTGGTTGTATGTGTAATTGATGAGATGATGAGTTGTACTTCAGCATTCAGTGGAAGTTGCATTGAATAGGAGTTGCTAAAGCATGCCTTAGCTCAGCAAACAATACAACATAATCAGTGCCCTAACACTGGCTTTCTTTTTCACTGCTTTTTTTTTTTCCCAGTTTGCGAAGAAGCGCCTTGTATCACATTTTCCCTATTTTATCCTTATTTATTCAAGTAGATTAGAATGAGGTCGGTTTTTAAATCTTAAGGCTCACACCTGAATGAATTTGAAACACGAGGCGTTGTCAATAGGACATGACACCATTTGGTGATTCCATGACAAAAGGCAGTGTGGCTGCACCAAGGCCCAGTTTGGAGCAGCACCTTATTAAAGATTAAAAGGGAGTATTCTTCCAAATAGGCTGGGCTGACATTTTGTTTATTTCAACGAAATTTTGTCATTACCTCATGCTCACATATTTTTAAGTTTTTCTAGTGGCTTTGTTTTACCATAACCTTTACAAGAAGATGCATGGTGTCAAAGTCTTTTTGATTGCAAGAAGGATTTTAAGTTGTCTTTGACCTCCATTTGTAGAATTCCAGATCCTTTAGTATTTCTGAAATGGATAAAACATGACGACCATGACCTTGGCAATATTCACAAATTACTTAGGAGGAGTTTTTTTTAGTTATATTATGCAGAATCACTACACTGTACAGTAACAATTTACCACTTGGATTGATTTGACTTCCTGTATGCAAATATTGATTGTTGACTTTTTTGCGACCATCGTAAAAGATGTTTTAATGTTTAACAAAAAACTGCTTAATATATAAGCATATCTTTGGTTGCATTCAGAGCCCATGCGGATTGGCAGACTCTGCTCACAGTGACGTCTCTCAGCAGTCCCTAGTTATAGTTACCAGTCTCGGGTTCAACACTCATGCACTATTCATTGGTGGATCACATCACTCCTGCCCAACTCCAGACTTGGACAAACCCAATTCCTTTCTGTACAAGTTTACGTTGTAGTCTTATTCTTACTACTGTGTAAATGTCTAAAATTGTGTAGTGTTGCCTCCATTTCCGAAAAAATAGGAAAAAAGAGTTCAGGGGTTGTTTTCCTTGCCCGTTGGAGTAACTCAGAAGGAAGGACACGAGCATCATTTTCTTGAATGGCAAGTATAGTCAAATCATATTATTTCGTTTGAAGCATCATGTTAAGCAAGGGTCAAATGTGAACCCAAAAACTTTTTTGTCTAGGCCTCAAAATCTTGCAGCGTACTGTACTTGAAGGACACTTTTTTCAGGAGGAGGTTTTTGATGATTAAATTTTGTTCAGTGGAGTTGTTGAGCTGATTTTTTTTTTTTTATTCATTTGGATGCTACAGTAATATTTAGAAATTTCTAGGTCTGGTGCAGTTATTTTTAATTACATGGATTTGGCTATTCTAAACTTCAGTATTGTTTATACTGTGCAGCATGCAGCCCATACGGTTTCTTATGATTTAGCAGAGCTCTTGGTTTTGACTTGGTTTCAAGAAACAAAACTGTGTTTAAAAAACATTATGCATACTTTTGATATGTTCTACTTTGTTTCCTGTATTCGACTATTATCCAATGCTCTTCACAAAGGTCTTAAGGTCCTCTATGTTCTCCTTTGAAAATACCAATCTTTGAATTATTTAACAAAGTTTATCATGTCAAAAATGGCAGTTGCACTTTGCTGATAAATTAATGCAGATTACTTGTTTTCAATGTGCTATTTTTTCACAATGCTTGTGAAATGTATCCTCTTTAACTAATGTATTAAGGTCAACTGATTGAATAATTGAAAGCCCCCTTTGAAGGCTAAACCAGGGTGTGATAGCACACAGACACTCCTCTGATGATGTCAGTATACACCCTGTATTTGAGCTCTATAATGAAACTTTAAAATGTTCCCTAAGTTATATTAATAAGTGATATGCATCAATTTTTTTAAATGTTCTGAATTAATTAGCCATTTTCCAAATGGTATTTAAATTGTTGGAGCAGTTAGTTGCCGTCCACCTTCTGTCAGCAAGCGTCATGATTTAGTCTGTGGTGGCTTAGTACTCATGTTTTTGAGGAATAGGTTTTCTGGCTTTTCAGACAGGATTTTGGGTTTTGGTTGCAGAACATGCTTAGGTTATTATTTAACTTCTTTGGTTTTTAATGAATTGAACGTAGTAATTGCATCAACAAAATCTACATCAATGTTTACTGCACAAAAGTGCAGCCCTTTTGTCAGTAAAATGGTAAAATGCTTTAAATTTCTTCCATAGAGCCCGCGAAGAACTGTTTTGCACCATGAAGCGCAGTAAGCACCGTGGACACAAGGAGGACAGAAACGGAGGTATCAATAGCTAAGATGGATGACAGAGGATCAAAGAAGCAAGGAAAACTTGGCAGCTAGTTCAAACTTATTCTGGCTTACAGCCTATGTCAGTCCACTAGTGCTATATTACTAAAGTATCTCTCATGCATACTGGACATTTTTTCTTATCCTGAAACATACGAATGCAGTGTTACATGAATTTCCATATTTTTAGTTGCTTTTAGGATTTACTTACCAGTCCCACAGCTGACTCAAGCTCAAGAGATGAATTGAAGAATAAAATATGCTAAGTTTTTCATGTCGCAGTTTCTTTATTTTAGTACATGCTTTCCTTATTGTACACCCTCCAGATGAGCCAGCTATTCTGGAGACAGAAATTCTGGATCGCCACGCCATGATCATGGGAGGAGGGCTAGACCCGGAAACCATTTCACTGGCCTCAGTCACAGCCGTCACAACCAATGTATCAAATAAGAGGCAAGCCTGGTTTTCAAAAGCATATGGCCTCCTTTTACATTATCGTATTGCCATTGTTCATCATTTGCATTTGTCTGATAATTGTCCCTGATTTCTGACACGGTCATGTCATCGTCTTATAGATCAAAGCCAGACATAAAGATGGAGCCCAGTACTGGAAGACCAGTAGATTACCAAGTAAGAGAACCCATTTTTAAATTCTTTTCATTGTGTCTACTGAAAAATGACTAACCTTTTTATGTAGTATTTTAATGTTATACTTGCAGAGGCAGTTGATTTTTAATCTCAGTTGTGGTACATTATCAATCAATCAGTCAGCCACCCAGTCAGTCAGTCGGTCAGTCAGTCAGTCAGTCAGTCAGTCAGTCAACCACCTAGCCAGCTGGTCTGTATTGCCTGATCATTTGATTCCAGGTCAGTGTGACAGTGATTGAGGCCAGACAGCTGGTGGGACTGAACATGGACCCAATGGTCTGTGTGGAGATCGGAGAAGATAAAAAGTATACCTCAATGAAAGAATCAACCAACTGCCCCTACTACAATGAAGTGAGTCAGTCATTCAAACTTAGTATATATAGTAATTTCTGTTTGATCATATATCTAAATAGAGAATTGATTGTGTCAATAACATCACAAACTCTTTTCACTCTTCTAGTATTTTGTGTTCGACTTCCATGTCCCTCCGGATGTTATGTTCGACAAAATCCTGAAGTTGTCTGTAAGTTGTTTGAATCATTCAACAGCGTAAAATAAATCTGATTCATAGAATCCCTTGCTTAAAACCAGGAAAGTATAGAGCATTAAATGTTGAAGTGTTTATTTCCCTAAACCTATCCTCAGGTAATCCACTCTAAAAATCTTCTGCGCAGTGGAACACTGGTTGGAACTTTTAAACTGGATGTTGGCACAATCTACTTCCAGCCAGGTAAAGGATCAACACAAAATCAGCCTTAATATTACAGAAAATACAAACAACACAGATATTTCACCATTTGGAGATTTTTTTTTTCTTTGTTCTCTTGCAGAACATCAGTTTTACCACAAATGGGCTTTGTTGACTGACCCTGATGACATCACAGCAGGTTGTAAAGGCTACGTTAAGTGTGATATTGCAGTTGTGGCCAAGGGAGATACTATAAAGACTCCCCACAAGGCAAATGACTCTGATGAAGATGACATAGAGAGGTAAATAAATTTTCGTGTGCATGTTTCTTTATGCCTACAAAAGCTTATTTTTTCAAGACGGACTCCATATTCCAAATAGCGCCCTAAGACTCTGTATAAAGAATAGAACAGCTGAACGTGGCGAATTTGTGTATGTATGGAGGTGAATTTCTTCGCATACATTTATAGAATTCTTGACTGCATAATTCATCAAAGATTTCACCTTTCAGCTTTCAAACTTAATGTAAAAATCCTGAAATCAAGCATCTTTCTCAGCAAAACAGCACACCTAGCAATGTGTATCAGTGTATTCTATGTTATCGCATTTCACCATTTCTCATGTCTTTTTCAGCAATCTCTTGATACCTGAGGGGGTACCTGCAGAACGGCAGTGGGCTCGCTATTATCTGAAGATCTATAGAGCAGAGGGACTCCCAAGAATGAACACCAGCATCATGGCCAATGTTAAAAAGGCCTTCATAGGAGAGAATAAGGACCTGGTTGATCCTTATGTTCAAGTACAGTTTGCTGGGCAGAAGGTAAGTAATAGAAGTTCTTAAATAATCATTGACCCTAGTTTTTATGACAAAGAAAATTCCAATTTATGCCAGCAAGGATAAAATATTAATTATTATACAATACAATTTGCGTATTTATTCAGGTATAAACAATGACTGTAATATGTGATTACAGGGGAAAACATCAGTTCAAAAGAGCTGCTACGAGCCCATATGGAATGAGCAGATTGTTTTTACTGAGATGTTTCCACCACTGTGCAAGCGCATGAAGATCCAGATCCGCGACTCTGATAAAGTCAATGATGTTGCTATAGGAACACACTTCCTAGACCTACGGAAAATTTCCAATGATGGGGACAAAGGTGATTTGTCATTTACCACTTCAGCACAGTTGTAAACAATAAGCATGCAGCTTTTCTTGAGCTTGCAATCAGATCTACTGCTAGGCAGAACTTTTTCATCCATAATTTGCAAATTATCATATTCAAATTATATCTATTCTGTATTTCACAGGCTTCCTCCCAACATTGGGACCTGCCTGGGTTAATATGTACGGCTCCACTCGTACCTACACCCTGATGGACGAGTACCAGGAGTTAAACGAAGGACTCGGAGAGGGGGTGTCCTTCAGAGCCCGTCTGCTCATCAGCCTGGGAGTGGAGATCCTGGACCCGTCCTCTCCTGATACTACCAGCTCCACAGAGGTTCAGGTGGAGGGAGTACCCAACATCTCAGAGGTGGGTCCCTGCCTGTATGAGCAGCCATGCAGGGAGCCAATTGTTTCTCCTGCTGACAGGTCATTGTGCTGCAGTTACTGTGAATTATTAATGGTACTTATTAAGCCCACCTGGTGTATTATTAACATGCTGTTTGCGTTAATGTTCCTCCTTTTTGTTGGTGGACAATGTAAGTCACACAGCAAATTCAATTGAGCACAGCGGGACCGTATCCACAGGTCTTCAGGGATTCAGTTCTCACCGTCCAGCAGCTTGTATTACAGGGTTTTCAAGACCATTACATCACTTTATATGTTACCACAGTGCAATTACTGTCATAATTTGGCTGAACTCAATAGTCTTGTGCCCCCGCCTGTCATGCGGGAACCGGGGTTCTATTCCTCAATGGGGAGCCAGAAACATTGCTCTCTAAATTTTATTCCTTTAAAAAGTGGAGAAAGTGGGACAATTTTAACTAACAGTCAGACATTCACATTTTTTGGATTGTTTCACAGATGGCAACTGGGAAGGTTGAGGAATTTTTCCTCTTTGGATCGTTCCTCGAGGCCACAATGATTGACAGAAAGATTGGTGATAAGCCCATCAACTTTGAGGTCACCATAGGTATTTTACATTATCTCCTCATCATCAAATTCTGAAATCTTGTTCTGTTTAGTTTATTTTTATTTTTAGTCAGGAGAAAATATGCAAGTTTTTGGTTAACATTCTGAGATTTAAAGTGGTAAAATTGAGTACCAACATTGGAAAGTTCATTAGTGCACTCACTATGTAGGAGTTGCCACAATTTATTTAAAATTTATAAATATTCTAATCTAAATATTTTTACTGTACTTTGTTTGAAATGAGACTGTTTTGGAGCCTAAGTAAACCGGCTCGTTATCATAAGGGGTACTGTCAGTGCAACACATTTTATGGTCCAACTATTAACTTTGCTGTTGCCAGGTTACTATGGAAACGAGATCGATGGAGTTGTCAACCCAAATACAAAGGGGAAGAAGGGTGCAGGCAATGGTGATGAAGAAGAAACGGAACTGATTCACAACTCCAGTGAGGAGGAGATGGACGATGAAGGAGACATGACTTCAGTGGCAACTACACCTCCCATGAAACCTGTCATCACTGATCGGTTAGGGGGAACATATTGTTAATAAAGAGGGACAGTGCAAATAACAACAAACTACCTTAGAAATAAATAAAAACTATCCTAGATAGTATAAAAAAGGTTAAAGTTCACAATAGTATAAAATAATTGCTTTATGTGAAGAAAACTTTGGCATAATTAGAGTCCTTTTAAAAAACTTTGATGAATTCCTTCTTATTTTAATTCACAGAAACTACTTTCACCTGCCATATTTTGAGAGGAAGCCATGTATCTTCATCAAGAGTTGGTGGCAGGATCAAAGAAGGAGGCTGTACAATGCCAACATTATAGACAACATTGCAGATAAACTGGCAAGTTACACACACTTATAAATAGATTATTATAGTTTAAAAAAAATATTAAATATGTAGTTTTATTAGTTGGTCTATTTGCAATTCAGCATACAGTACATATTTTTTTTGTGAGCCTTAAGAAACAACCTACGTAACCAATAGCAGAGTATCATACGAACTTGTGTCTTCCATTGCTTCTATAGGAGGATGGACTAAATGATGTGCAAGAGATCATTAAGACAGAGAAGACCTACCCCGAGCGCAGACTTAGGGGTGTCTTTGAGGAACTCAGCCAAGGATGCAGGTACTACATCCTTAAAAACATTAACAAAAGAGTGTAAAAACATGCTATGTTTATCATTCACTAGAATGGATTAATATAGATTTTCACACTGATCGAGCTCCTCCTCTTTCAGTCGGTTTCTTTTGCTGGCAAACAAGGACCAGAGTCAGTCTGGCAGAACCAAACTAGACAGGGAAAGACTGAAGCTGTGCTTGTCAGAAGTGGTACGTGAACAAATAGAGGAGCAGTGTTTTTCTTCTGCTTGTTGCTTGTAAATATTCATACCGTCTTGCGAAATGCTGGACTCTTTCCTGACTTTAGGAGACCATCGGCCAGCAAGCCAAGAACATGAGGTCCCAGGTGAAGAAAAGCACAGTGAGGGATAAAATCAAGCTGGCTCAGAACTTCCTCTCAAAGCTTCGCTTCCTGGCTGTTGAAGTAAGATCTGCGGTGTTATGTATGCCCACCACTTACAGAGCATTTTGTTTGTTGTACATGTTTGTTTCAGTGAGGCCATTTCATGTTATATGTGAGCATTCTTCCTCCTGCAGCCTCAACACAGTATTCCTGATGTTTTCATATGGATGATAAGTAACGGGAAGCGCATTGCTTATGCACGTGTCCCCTCCAAAGACATCCTTTATTCCAGTATTGATGGGGAGAGGGGAAAGGACTGTGGCAAAGTCAAGACGATCTTCCTCAGGGTGAGTTTACACTCAATACTATAAAAACAATCAGAAAGAAGTTGATGTAATCTGATATGTACTTTGAATGATTTATCAAACTCCTCTCATCATCTGTAACCAAGCTGTTTTGCTATAGTAAAGTCATCATTTTTTTCTTGCCTGTTATACTAAAGATCCCTGGAAAGAAAGGTTTTGGGCCAGCTGGCTGGACCGTGCAATCCAAGATAGAGATTTATCTGTGGCTGGGTCTGAATAGGCAGCGCAAAGACTACCTGAGTGGCCTCCCCAACGGATTTGAGGAAAATAAGTTGTCCAAAGGACCTGGCATGCCATGCTCACCTCCCATCAGCCTCACCTACATGAGTAAGACAGTCAACCAATTCAACATTCCCCATGTTAACATATTTACAGTCTCAAATGAAGACTTTCCCTCTAAAATGAGATATCTGACATCATCTTTCCAGATTAGCTGATGCTTGATTCTGTTTTAAATACCTGACCCACTGTGTTTTATAGATATTAACGAAATTGCTGCAATTGTCTTTGAAATCATATTTTAAATTACATGTGATTTATTCAATAATTGATTCATTTTAAATGTCTGTACCTGTCCACAGTGAAACAAATCTTCCAGCTGAGGGTCCACATGTACCAAGCTCGAAGCCTGTTTGCTGCCGATAGCACGGGCCTGTCCGATCCCTTTGCGCGAGTCTTCTTCTCAACACAAAGTCAAGTCACTGAGGTAAGCACGCTCAAAAGGCTTTTTAGGAAGTCACCTGTCACCCCAAAATAGGATTTATTGTACAGTGGATTCTACTTCATCTAAAATGTTTTGTTCTGTTGCAAGGTGTTGGCTGAGACTCTCTGCCCCACTTGGGACCAGCTGCTGGTCTTTGAGAACGTAGAGTTGTTTGGAGAGGCCAGTGAACTGAGAGTCGACCCTCCTATTATTGTCATTGAAATCTATGATCAAGACACAGTGGTGAGGGTTGTTTTGAAATATTTTTCCTTTTGAGTTAACCTGAACAAAGCGTCTGTCCTCACACAGTTTGATTTTCAGATAGTCAGTCTTATCATCCTTGTCCATCTTTATCACCTAATGAATTATATTTTCCTTTCTCTTCTGCTTTCATTTGAAATGTAAGACTAAACATGTGACCTAAATACTAACAAGTCTAAAAACAGTCTGTGATATGCCCTCACTACTATGTTCCTCTGTCACATGTTACTGCAAAATTAAGGAGTAATTTAAAGTAGTTTTAATATGTTCCACTTTTGCTTATGTCAACCTGATATGACTTATATTTGAAAGAATGTTTTTGCTGACTGATAATTTTATATTTGCTCCTGTCAATAACACCATTGTTTTGGATGACCCTCTGGATAAGTAGAGTGTGGTATCTTATGGCTTGATGTACTGTAGAGGCACTGTGATGTTTGTAGAATAAATAGTATCAAAAAGGCATGCAAGAGGAATAAGATATATATCAATGGACTTGATGCTAACAGTGCATAAGTATGATGGACTTACACCTGTTGCATTCCTTAAATTTTGTGCTTTTTGTATGTGGCAGCAGAGAACTTGGATTCCTTATAACCACTAACTGCAAGAGAGATTTAATATTATATTTTTAAGAACATTCAACAATCATTCATTGATCTTTTGAAATTGCACAAATATGTCTGTTTTGCAGTTTACTGGTTATTTTAGTTTAATTTAGTTTATTTTTTTTTCCTTTTGGGCTCTTTTATCTTCATGCTTTTTTAAAAATATATTCTACCTAGAAACATGCGCATCTCAAGCCATGTTTCTTCCTGCTAATAGGACAAATAATAACCTTGTTTATAACTTTAATAACTTTTTTTGATAAAGCCATTGTAATTTAAACACCAATGGATTGGGTATGATAGACCAAAAAAATCATCCTTTCAAATATTTAAAGCAGATTTCCTACTTTATGCTGTGGACATTTAAGGTTTTATCTTTCTTTGCTTCCAGGGCAAAGCTGACTTCATGGGCAGAACCTTTGCCAAGCCGGTGGTCAAGATGGCAGATGAGCACTATGGCCCCCCACGCTTCCCTCCACAGCTGGAGTACTATCAGATCTACCGTGGGAACTGTACTGCCGGAGAAATGCTGGCAGCCTTCGAACTGCTGCAGGTCAGTCTGTGAAATACAGATGTCATCTAGCTGTGAGGTTATGCGACCACAATTGTCACATCATATTAAAAGCAAATGTGTCATTCCGCTTTCTTGTGTTGTAGATTGGCCCCAATGGGAAAGCTGACCTACCTCCCATAGACGGTCCTACAGATATGGACCGTGGTCCAATCCTGCCTGTACCACTGGGGATTAGACCAGTACTCAGCAAGTACAGGATTGAGGTAAAACTTCATTTAATATGAACACTGATTTATATAACAGGAAAAATGTGTAACTTATTTTTAAGTTACGAAATTAACTTTAGTGACTACCTAGTGATGACATTTACTGACCAAACGTTTTTATAAAAATGTTCGAATAAAACACCAACAGAACTGCAGATATGACTTTTGGTGAACTTTCCTATCCTTCAGGTTTTGTTCTGGGGTTTGAGAGACCTGAAGAGGGTGAATCTGGCCCAGGTGGATCGGCCTCGTGTGGACATTGAATGTGCTGGGAAGGGAGTACAGTCTGCCCTCATCCCCAACTACAAGAAAAACCCCAACTTCAGCACCCTTGTCAAGTGGTTTGAAGTGGTATGTTGTCATTAAATTTCTTGGTTTATAATTAATTTTTACTCCATCGCCCCATGTTTACATTCCACACAAATTGGAAAAGGAGCACTAAGTGTACTGCTGACAAATTCCTGTAAACTTTTAATTGTCACTCCATCTAATGCTGGATTCTGTGTGTCAGGATTTGCCTGAGAACGAGTTGCTTCATCCGCCTATGAACATCCGAGTGGTCGACTGCAGGGCTTTTGGTCGCTACACACTGGTTGGCTCCAACGCTGTCACCAGCCTGCGGAAGTTCATCTATAGGGCGACAGAGAAGCAGGCCAACAACTGGTCCACAACAGGTAAAAAACTAAAACCTGGAGTCTTGAATTAAAGTGTATGATGATAAAAATAAACAGTATCCTGTTGTCAAGATATGATCCAATAATCCGTTTATCTTTCAGAGGAAATTATTGTTGTTAACATGGAGCCTGAGCCTGCTGTTAAGAAGGTGGACACTGTGGTCAAACTGGACTCTGTAAGTTTCTTTTCTTTTTTTTTTTTAATTTGATTTAACCATTATTTGTAGAAGTAGACTCAGTTTAAATGATTATCACACAACCTGTTTTTCTACCTAGTGCTCTGATGCTGTGGTCAAAGTTGAGGTAAGCAACATGCTGTGATTGCTTTACATTTTCTAAATTGAATTTGAAAGATTTTACATTGTTTCAAAAATTCCCAGAGCTTTACTAACAAGATGTGTGATGGCTTTTGTACAAATAGGATGATGATAAGGACGCAAAAGGGAAAAAGAAGAAGAGGAAGAAGGGTGATGAGATTGAAGAAGAGGAACTTGACGAGAGCATGTTGGACTGGTGGTCCAAATATTTTGCCTCGATTGAAACTTTGACAGAGGTGAGAAACAGGAGGTTAGCAAACCCATTTTGATTTAGCACAGTCAGTCACCTTTATCATTAAGTTGTTTTTTTTTTTTTAGCTTGATCAACTCACGTTTTAAGTGTCTTGGGAAATTTGTTCGATTTTCTGAGTCTCAATAAATAAACTTAAGAAATTACTTTTCTGTTCTTACAGGCACTCAAGGCTCAAGAAGCAGCTCTCTCAGATTCAGAGGACAAAGACGACATGGACATTGCAGATAGTGGAGGTAAAAACAGATGCTCTTCAATAAGACTGGCGTAGGGTTTTGTATTCATTTTTCAAGTTTTATACTATCCACTATATTTCCATGTGCCTCTGTGTTGCCAGGTAGTATCTTCAAGTTATCCCTGAAATTTGTTGTGCTCAAATTGATGATGGTTTAAGTGTCCAATATTTTTTCAGATTGTAAAATCTGAGTAGTAACTGTAAAATTAATTTCCAAATAATTTCCTTAATTTCTGGCACCTTTTGCTAAAGAAGAAGGATTAGACAAGCAGAAAAACACAGTTTTGCTAGTGCTTAGGAAAAAAAGAAACTTTATTTGAATTTCCAAATTAAGCACATGTACGTTCGTCTTTTATGAGCTCACTAACTCTGTTGTTTTCTTCTACAGTGCAGTAGTGAACCTCGTAGCCCGAGAATGCCTCCATGTAGATGCTGACATGAATCGAAATTTCCACGCGTGGGACAACCACTTTTTTCTCCCATATATGCATATTAGCCATATGCTTGCCATGAAAGTTGCCAAAGAAAAATTGCAGTATTTTAAAAAAAAAACAACATACAATGCAGTTTGATGACATGATGAGCATTTATTGTAGAGATATAAAATAGATTTGAAACATGTTTGATTCTGGGCTGTGCCTACAAAGGCTGCACAGAATCAGCTATTTATAATAATATTAACCAAGTATATTATACATGCAAATGTAGCATACGCTGTAGTATATGGTGCATGTTGTTATACATGTACTTTGACATGATTTGACTGTGGATGATAATGAGTAGAACCAAGTTGTGAGTTTGTCTTTAATGAGCTTTACAGAGACTCCACAGCTGCCTGCCAGGAAGATCCCATCACAGTAACCCCACTGAACTGTATACTGCATTAGTATACAATTCAATGGCATGTTTGCTGTATACAGTAACAGCTGGTTTTTGGCAACTTTCATGTGGAATTCATGTCTTGAGTGCTCTGCTCCTTGACCCCCCCCCCCACCCCCCGCCCCTTCACTCCATCCTCACCGCTAACCTGTATTCAGATATCAAACCTGATGACTCTCCTGTGAAAGGCACCAGGAGAGGAAAAGGAAAGAAGGAAAAGAAGAAGCTGGCAGCCGACCCGTTAGAGAAGAAAAAGCCGAAATTGGATGAGCTGAAGGTACCAAAATGGAGTCAGAGCATAATGTGCAGCTCAGAGCAAAAGAAGAGAACGTACATGTTGCTTATATATAACGAGATGTGACAGGCGGCAATGCAGCATAAGAGTTAACGAAGAGGAATTTTTTAAAACCAGCTTCTAGTTTTTCATATTTGTTGTTTTTTTCCCAAAAAGGTGTATCCTAAGGAGCTGGAGAGTGAATTTGACAACTTTGAGGACTGGCTCCACAGTTTTAACCTCTTCAGGGGAAAGGGCGGCGATGATGACGACCAGAACGTGACGGACGAGGACAGGATTGTGGGGAAATTCAAGGTAAGAATGTAATATTTAGAGAATAGTTTAGGATTAAGTTTGGGGTTTTTTTTTTTTAATCATTTACACAAATTGTTATATACACACTTGCAATTTCTTTAAAAAAACAACCTAATTATTGGTTTGTGCTTTGTTTAGCTAACATAAGAAAGTTGCAGACAGTATGGAATGGATGTGTAACAGTTTCTAAGTAGAATGTTCTTCCCAATTTTTTGCAATATAGCCATTCCTTTGTGTAACTGTGTCCCTTTAGGGCTCACTGTGCATGTACAAAGTGTCAGATGATATGCCCAGAGACATGAGCTTCGACTCCAACATGGGAATGTTTCAGAACATTCCTCACAATGATCCCATTAATGTCCTAGTCCGCATCTATGTCATAAGGGTGAGATATGTATTTTGTACCTCACTGCATTCTAAAGTGAATACGTTTGCAAATATAAAGGTCAGGTTATACAGGGAGGATTATTTTGATTTGATTATTTTGAAGGAATTTCTCACGTAATTTTTTTCTTCTGTCAGGCTACTGATCTGCATCCAGCTGATATTAATGGGAAAGCTGACCCATACATTGCAATCAAACTGGGAAAGACAGAGATCAAAGACAAAGAGAACTACATCTCTAAACAGCTGAACCCTTTGTTTGGCAAGTAAGTTGAGAGGCTGTATTTCGGATTTGAAAAATTATATACTGAGCAAATTTATTTATTTGACTTTACAAAGTCAATATCATGTTGTGCATGTATTCATTTTTTTCTCACCTTCTCAGGTCCTTTGACGTGGAGGCCACATTCCCAATGGATTCCACACTCACGGTGTCAATTTATGACTGGGACCTGGTGGGAACCGACGATCTGATTGGAGAAACCAAAATCGACCTTGAGAACCGTTTCTACAGCAAACACAGAGCCACATGTGGTATCTCATGTAACTACGCAATGTAAGAGTCAAAGACTCGCTGTAGTAGCGAGTGGCAGATAGTGGACAAATAGTGATAAATTATTTAACACGGATTAAGTGATGCATGAGGATGACTTAGGTAGCATTAGCTAATGTGTCATGAATTAAAATAGTGTCATAAATTAGTCAATGACATTTACTTTTTAAATACTTAATCTTATATGATTGTATGTGTATAAAAGGTAAACCCCGCATATTTTTTATATATTGTTTTTCTTGTTTGGTGTTTCCAAAAAAGTATAATTTTAATATAATATGCAGAATCATGATAGTTTTATTCAATGCATTATTTCTCATCTAATCCTTATCTGCTTTCACTCTTTTCTGTAGCCATGGTTACAATGTCTGGAGGGACCCAATGAAACCCACACAGATCCTGGCCAAGATGTGCAAGGATGGCAAACTGGACGGGCCTCACTATGGCCCTGGAGGAAGGGTGAAGGTGGAGAACCGTGTCTTCATGGCACCGACTGAGATCGAGGATGAAAATGGTATCTGTTGATTTCGCTTGCACTCTTTTGTTTCTCCCCCTCAGTTAAACTGATTACAGTCACAGGGACTTTGTTCTCTGTACTAATGGCTGTGATATAATGGCAATATAGAATGTACTTGTTTCAAATTTTTCATGGGCAGAAGCGAAATGTGTGTAAAAATGCAATGTTATATTAGTAGCACTTTAAGATTATTTGAAAAACATGGATCTATTTCATTATGTTTGTCAGGTTTGAAGAAGAAGACAGATGAACACCTGGCTCTGACTGTGTTGAAACACTGGGAGGAAATCCCGCGGGTTGGATGCAAACTCGTTCCAGAACACGTGGAAACAAGACCACTGCTCCACCCTGACAAACCAGGAATCGAACAAGTACGTCGGTATATTCATATTAGCTCTACTCAAACAACTACACATTTTAAACAAGCATCTTTACAATGTGTGCTAAAAACTTTTCTTTTTTTTTTTACATCTCAAGACCTAAAGTTTTCTTGTGTTCAATTGTGATTAGGGAAGAATTGAGATGTGGGTGGATATGTTCCCCAAGGATATGACTGCCCCAGGCCCTGCACTTGACATTTCACCGCGGAAACCAAAGAAGTATGTCCCCTTTTTAGAACCGGGTCAAATAGTTAGTTTGCAGCACTCATGTACACTGTATAAATTGTTTTTAGCCAAAAAGTGGTGTGCTACTTGAACTTTTATATAAATAAATGTTAAGAAATAATTCATAAATTCATCCCACTTGTCATCAGTAACTGTAATATTGATCAGGATTTTATCATATACTGTATCTTGTCATTCTTATTTGTGTCCAGGTTTGAACTTAGGGTGATCATCTGGAACACAGATGAAGTTGTTCTAGAGGATGATGACATCTTTACTGGCGAGAAATCGAGTGATATATTTGTGCGGGGGTATGACCAAGGACACTTCATAGTACATAGAAATAGAAAAGATTTCATTCTGATTTTTAATTTCTAATTCTGATAGAACACAATACTTTATTTGTTCATGATTGTGGTTTTATCCCTCATCATTCCCTGTAAAAGTTGGTTGAAAGGACAGCAGGAGGACAAGCAGGACACTGATGTCCACTACCACTCCATCACTGGGGAGGGCAACTTCAACTGGCGCTTCGTCTACCCCTTTGACTACCTCATGGCTGAAGAGAAGATCGTCATCTCAAAGAAAGAGTCCATGTTCGCCTGGGATGAGACCGAGTACAAGATTCCAGCACGTCTTAATCTGCAAGTGTGGGACGCTGATCATTTCTCTGCAGATGACTTCTTAGGTACAGTGGACAGTCATTTATAATGACCTTTGGCTTCATGACTCAATGTTAAAGCCACAGAATTTAAAACAGATGTTATTTGAGCTGAGCTTTTTGGAACAAATAACACATTTGCAAACTAGACAGTGTTTTTAACAACATAACAGATAAATTTGTTGGTACTGTGTTATACAATGGAACTTATCAAACCTTCTTTTTTTGTGAAGCCAGGGATCTGTTTCTTAACTACTTCTTGTTTATCTCACCGTGCCTATTGACATTTCTTGCATTTAATTAAGTAAAATAATATCTCTTTGTAGGTGCAATTGAGCTGGACCTGAACCGTTTCCCCCGTGGTGCAAAGACTGCCAAGCAGTGCACCATTGAGATGGTGACAAATGAAGCAGAGATGCCCATTGTCTCCATCTTCAAACAGAAGAGGATCAAAGGCTGGTGGCCATTTGTGGCCAGAAATGAAGAAGATGAGTTTGAACTGACGGTAAATCAAAGTTAAAGGTGGGGGTATGGGCTAAAACAAGGATAAGAGCCTAAAGCTATGCTAGTGGCTCTGTGTTGACGAACTCAGGGACAATTGTGCTTTAAGCTAAATGCTATGCTAGCATAGCAACATGCCCAGAAGGATAATGCTAACATACAAATGGTTAGCAGGTATAATGTTTACCATGGTTTAGTTCAGCTACTAACATTTGATAATTAGCACTAAGCACAAACTACACTCAAGGCTGGTGGAATTTCATTTGGTTTGGCAGGTTGTGAACCAAAGTATTCCACAAATTTTATTTTTGACCTTTTTTCATGGCAATCTGTCCAAAATTTGTTGAGACATATCACTCAAAACCGCAAGTGTGAACTTCATGGTGTTGCTGTAGGTAATCTCGGGGATAACCAAAGTCAATATTATTCATCCTCTGGGGACCATGAATGTCTATATAAAATTTCATGGCAATCCATTGAATACTTGTTGGGATATTTAAGCCCTGACCAAAGTGGTGTACTGACAGACAGACCGACATAGCTGTGCTGCTAGCATGGCTAAAAAATGTCTGTATAAAAGTTTATGACTTATTTCCCTCTAGTTGTAATACAATCCCACTTCTGTAATTTAAGACTGCATCCATCTAACTTGAGTTAATTTATCACAGAGGTTATCTATGATGGTGGCTGTGTGACAAGTCAGGGTACAGCCTTCAGTGTAAACCCTCATGATGGCTTTTCTTTTTTTGTCTTTGCAGGGAAAAGTGGAAGCAGAGCTGCACCTTCTGACAGGAGAGGAAGCCGAGAAAAGCCCAGCTGGTGAAGGACGCAATGAACCGGAGCCTCTGGAGAAACCCAAGTATGAGGATGTGTTCCTATTGCCCCACTGTCTAATTTTTTTCTCGTACATTGCAAACTATTCTTTACTCTATTTTTCTCCGTGATATTGTCTAGTTTATTCTATGGCTTTTACTTTTACCACTCCTACATACACACAGAGCCCAAGATACTAAGGTTTATGCACATATACAAACACTCACACATTTTGTTTTAACGGCTGAAAGTCCAGCTTGACTGTGAAAATAAGCCAAATGTAAAATGGTTATAAATAAATAAATAAATAAATAATTAGTATAAATAAAATTATAATAGATTTATTGATAAATAAAATGATAAATCTGGCCTAAACATAAAAAGATGAAAGCTTAAACATACATAAAAAGCATAAAGAAAGATAAATATACATAAAAAATAGCAGTCAAAAGCCATTTCATGAAACAAGGAAAGACATTTACATGGATTTACTTCAAACAAGCTCTGGACTTTTACATGGATCTTCTCTCTTTACATGGTAAGTTGCTATTTCTTCATATCTTTTTTGTATTTCTGCCTAGAATCATCTTTAAGTTCCCATGATACTGTAAATTGTCTCTCTCTTTTGCTTTATTTATGTTTCAGTAATGTCGGCTATATTTACATTTAAATTTGACTTAGTAAAAGAGTAATAGTAGAATGGTCCATAGGGCTAAAAGTCTGTATTACTGAAAACATGTGTTTCTGTCCTTCCAGTCGTCCAGACACCAGCCTTTTGTGGTTCCTCACTCCCTTCAAAGCCATAAAAAACTTGGTCTGCAACCAGTACAAGTGGCTGAGCATCAAGATTGTCACTGCTCTCCTGCTGCTGGCCATGCTGGCCCTTTTCCTCTACAGCATGCCTGGTTACATGGTGAAGAAAATGCTGGGAGCTTGAGATGTTGCTCAGACACCTCTGCAGAAGGTTCCAGCAATTTCACTAACCAGATGGCTTCTTACTCTTTACCTTCCCTACTACCTTTCTATCTGCAGTTTCCCTTCAATCGTAGCCTTTCAAAAACTAAGTACAATCAATAACAGACCACAAGTCATTTTTTTCAAACTGAGATAAAAACAACTTGCTTTGAGAATACATTCAGAAATTAACATTCTCTGCAAAAAAATAAATTAGTTTGACATTCAGCATTCAACTATACCCAATGTTGATCATTTGTCATTTGTCATCGTTGTGTCAGCTTAAAATCAGGAATGTGCTTAGTTCAACATTTGTGCATTCAAACAAAATGTTATTAGAAAAACTACACTAAACAATTTTGGTCTGTGTTAAAATCTAAAACTTTTGCAAATTCACTAATCAGGTAAATTATTAAGGAGATATCTCCAGAGTACACCAGAAGTCAGACTCCCAATAGTCAATGATATTCTTTGCTGTCTGTTGATCAAATTGAAATACCAGGCAGAGAGGATTTTTACATAGATTATCTGTTTTTAGTTATAACATTCACATCAAGCAGAAGTGGAGAAAGCTCTCCACTGTGAGTGACGAATAAGTCATAGCAAGAAAATTAAAGAAATCTCTGTACATGCTCCCAAAGAGGATTTGTTCATTTCAAAATCACAGTATGCAGTGATTCAAAGAGAGAGACAACTACTGGAGGGAGTAAAAAGTGCATACGAGATCAACCTGATGCAGAAAGGATAAGCAAGAGACTTAATTTTACTCATTATGCCTCCGTGCTGGCAACAGCCGTGTCTGGAGGCATGATGTATTCACCGTTGTCCGCCTGTCCTGTCTGTCCCATTCTCATGATCTCGACATTTAAGGAGCACCTCGAGGGAATTTCTTCAAATTTGGGAAAAAAACATTTTACATGGATTCAATTGTGTTGTGGTTACATTTTGTTGGTTAAAGGTAAAATGTCACTGTGACCTCACAAAACACTTTTTTGGCCATAATTCAAAAATTCATACACTAATTATGATCAAATCCCCTTAATACCTTTTATAAAATTCCTTCAAAGCCCTTGCTACATTGACATTGACATAAACTGGTGAGGCAGTAATACTAGTTTTGATAATTTAACTTGATCAATTTGAGAAGTATGTCTCATGAAGAGGTGGGACAAAAATGCTTCTACTGTATCATACTGCTCATATATAACATTGTGGAAGGGTGGTAATGCTTTCAGCTTGCACAAGAGCTGTCATTAAAGAAGAAAAATCTCAAAATTCATCTAACAAAAACTATGCATGAGGAAACAAGACATGAAGAGTAGAAATGGGACCAGTGTAGCCAAACAGTTAATGAAGAGGAGTAGTCTCACTTGATAAAGAGGTAATGAAGGTAAGAACACGACAAGCGATGACCAAAAGCAGCTGCAGCAGGAGCTTGGACCCAAATTTCTAAGAAATTGACCGATTTAACCATCTCTGTAGTATTGCCATCTTTGGATTAAATGCAATTTTGGATTGTGGTGTTTTGGATTTCTTACATTTGAGTTATTTTGTTCAGTTATTTTCATATTTTTGGTCAGTAGCATGCACAGTATAACTTAAAATTTCTGAATAATGTTACAAAAAAGCAAATATTAATTCCCCTCCTACCAATGTGTATTAAATTGTGTGAGAATGACGGTTTTAAGAAAGAACTAACCATTCTTATGTGATAATGGAAGACCCTGGTTTCTCTCCTCCACTGATTCCTCTATTTTAAAAAAACAACTTTTTTTAATTTTAGGAACATCTTTGCACTAATTTACCATTTGATAAATGGAAATTTGATGCATTATTGAATCAGCAATTTGAAAAAAGCATTTTCTTTAAATGTGCTGTGTTCTACATTTCGATGATATTTTATGGATAAATTGATCCCCTAAAACACTAATCCTCCTACTAGTCCTTAACATCTCTGTATATGTCATTGTATAGTGTATTATAGGCAGTGTCAAGTAGGTGAAACTTGACCTTTTCACCTTTGACACCAACACAATTGATACAGTCTGGATCTATGGGGCTCCAACACTTGGCTTTTTCTATTATACGTGTCTTCTTCATCCAATCTCCACACCAACAAGAATATAGCCCCTGGTGTGAATGTATGCAGGTCTTACCTCAGGCTGTATCAGTATGTGGGAACCTCCACCTTTTATGTCGTGTTTGCAAGTCATTATTTTTGGATTGTTGACTGGCTTCAACTTCTTTAACGTCTGCCTCCATCTCTGCTCCACCAGCCGTCCAGATATCGCCCTCCTCTGGTTCCTCATCCCTCTTAAAGCTATGAAACACCTGGTGTGTGACCAGTACAGGTGGCTGACCATCAAGATTGTCACTGCTCTCCTGCTGCTGGCCATCCTGGCTCTCTTCCTCTACAACATGCCTGGTTACATGGTGAAGAAAATGTTGGGAGCCTGACCTGAAACATGTTCAAAACCAGCAGATGACAAGGGTGTGCATTCAGTTACAATTTGTATTGTTTAGTGAATGTCTCTGCAATTTACCATTTGACAAAATAACTTGCGTTTATTAAAGAGCAAAACTATGACAGGAGTACTGATAATACATCTTGAGTGCATTCACCACTGGTTATTAATGTAGTGTAATATGTACAAATTTCAAATGTTGCTTCTGTTGGTGTGATAACAAATGATGCAGTTTTTCTTTATTTTTTTGAAATGTGGTTTTCTTTATTCCTGTCAATGTCCTATGCTAAACTATGAAAATTCATGACTATGCACTGGATAAAAAAAAATTCTAAAATAGTGAGGACTTTTAGCGTAGTTGGGTTGTGTTTAGTTTTTCTTGCTTGAACAATGTTTTGTCATGTCCTGATTATGTGTCTATGTATGATATTTCACATTTATGAATAAATTGACCTCTTAACCACTCAGCTGTCTGCTAGTCCTGGTGCATCCCTTCTTATCATTAGCAATCACAAGACTCAAATTCAAAGGTTGGTTTATTATATGCCATTCTCAAAGTTTAAGGTAATGTCCTCATTACAACCATTTTAATATGAATACACCTAACCAACTCATTTCCTGTTATTCAACTGGTGACGATTTCTATCGTCAACACGAAAACCTTTCAGATTTTAAAATTGTAAAATGGGGCTGCCTTCCAAAAAACAGCAGCATACACTATTTCATCAACAATGTATTGAAAGCAAACTTACTGTTAGAATATTACAAAAAAAACGCTCACAATAAAGTGGACATTTTAATAACCTGATGGTAAAGTGGTAGGTATCACCTCAGGTTAAAAATCAGTGAATTGTTACAGCAGATTGTCAGATCTCACTAATCTGTTAGTTGTCTAACTCACTATTCATGTCCTTGGTCCACCAGCCGTCCGGATATCGCCCTCCTCTGGTTCCTCATCCCTCTCAAAGCTGCGAAACACCTGGTGTGTGACCAGTACAGGTGGCTGACCATCAAGATTGTCACTGCTCTCCTGCTGCTGGCCATCCTGGCTCTCTTCCTCTACAACATGCCTGGTTACATGGTGAAGAAAATGTTGGGAGCCTGACCTGAAACATGTTCAAAACCAGCAGATGACAAGGGTGTGCATTCAGTTACAATTTGTATTGTTTAGTGAATGTCTCTGCAATTTACCATTTGACAAAATAACTTGCGTTTATTAAAGAGCAAAACTATGACAGGAGTACTGATAATACATCTTGAGTGCATTCACCACTGGTTATTAATGTAGTGTAATATGTACAAATTTCAAATGTTGCTTCTGTTGGTGTGATAACAAATGATGCAGTTTTTCTTTATTTTTTTGAAATGTGGTTTTCTTTATTCCTGTCAATGTCCTATGCTAAACTATGAAAATTCATGACTATGCACTGGATAAAAAAAAATTCTAAAATAGTGAGGACTTTTAGCGTAGTTGGGTTGTGTTTAGTTTTTCTTGCTTGAACAATGTTTTGTCATGTCCTGATTATGTGTCTATGTATGATATTTCACATTTATGAATAAATTGACCTCTGAACCACTCAGCTGTCTGCTAGTCCTGGTGCATCCCTTCTTATCATTAGCAATCACAAGACTCAAATTCAAAGGTTGGTTTATTATATGCCATTCTCAAAGTTTAAGGTAATGTCCTCATTACAACCATTTTAATATGAATACACCTAACCAACTCATTTCCTGTGATTCAACTGGTGACGATTTCTATCGTCAACACGAAAACCTTTCAGATTTTAAAATTGTAAAATGGGGCTGCCTTCCAAAAAACAGCAGCATACACTATTTCATCAACAATATATTGAAAGCAAACTTACTGTTAGAAGATTACAAAAAAACGCTCACAATAAAGTGGACATTTTATTAACCTGATGGTAAAGTGGTAGGTATCACCTCAGGTTAAATCAGTGAATTGTTACAGCAGATTGTCAGATCTCACTAATCTGTTAGTTGTCTAACTCATTATTCATGTCCTTGGTCCACCAGCCGTCCGGATATCGCCCTCCTCTGGTTCCTCATCCCTCTCAAAGCTGCGAAACACCTGGTGTGTGACCAGTACAGGTGGCTGACCATCAAGATTGTCACTGCTCTCCTGCTGCTGGCCATCCTGGCTCTCTTCCTCTACAACATGCCTGGTTACATGGTGAAGAAAATGTTGGGGGTATGAGAGATCTGTTAAAATGTACTATTTTACACTGTAAAGTAATTGTTTCACTTGTAAGTTTCCCCGTGTTCCTAAGAGCTTTTTGTCATTTGACAAAAGGCACCATCATGTTGTACATTATAAGCATTAGTATAGCTCCAGTATGCAATAATAGCTTAGTCTTATATTGACCTATAATCACTAAAATCCATTACGGTGCAATTTATTATTATTTCCACAATAAAGTTTTGTTTTATCTAGCTTGAATTATTATTATGGATCATGTTCGTTGTGATTGCTGCTGTTGCGAGGAAAATCCTGTCACCTTTATGCTGATTTATTGTGAACTTAATAGTTTGTCAACAGTGTGCAGCATCTGTAAGACCTCTGAAGTTGTGAATAAAGTGACACCAACAAACATTTCTAATCTTGATATCACCTTGTTTGGTCATCTGTTCACATATATGGTAGAGTAACACACGCTGCATTTTGAGGTTATTTATTATGGATAACTATTATGAATATGAAAAATATATATCAATAATTTGTATGGTAATGTGTATCGTGCTGTTCAGTCCGGAAAGTTTGAGTTTGATCTATGACATTCACTATGACGCCTTTAAACCAGAAGGGAAGCATTTCTGAATTAAAAAATAATAAAGTTATGAGAAAGCGACTAAATACCTGATTGGCAAGAATAATAATGGGAAGTAGGTAACTGGAAGACGCTTATAATATCTCCTCCCTAATCAATATGCATTTCGTTTGATTTTTAATCGCGCTGTGATTGGCTACCCTCTGCGGGTATTGATGACGTGGCATCGAATGCCCCCCGGTGATTCGCCATAAGGAAATGAACGTCCGCTAGCTTATTTTGTCGCGAAAAACGAGCTAATCCACACCTGGAAACGTTTGTCAACTCATTAAAACTA
Organism: Istiophorus platypterus; assembly: GCA_016859345.1. Taxonomy (NCBI): domain Eukaryota; kingdom Metazoa; phylum Chordata; class Actinopteri; order Istiophoriformes; family Istiophoridae; genus Istiophorus; species Istiophorus platypterus. Next base: position 6,734,575 of record CM029120.1, read on the forward strand.
CGACCCGCTAGATAATGTTAACGGTAGAACTTAGAAGTAGTAGGGCTTGTTGGGTTTCTTTCCCCCCAGTTTCGTTTAGTTAGACGCGTTGCAAAGATATGACCAGAACTTTTTTGTTTTCCGCACTTTTTAAAACCAAGCTAACAGCGTTTCTAAAACAAAATACACCGGAGGTGAGGCGGGTGACGTCATCACAGGTGGACATATTTCAGCTCCTTACCATTATACTAAGGCGGTTGTCACGACCGCGACGGGACCTCCGCATCGGACCGGCGATATCGGAGCGTCCAGGGATGTGAAGGTAAATTACCACGAACATAAAATGCGATGGGGCTAAAAGATAGTCTGGAGGATGCGGGCATCGATCCCGCTACCTCTCGCATGCTAAGCGAGCGCTCTACCATTTGAGCTAATCCCCCTTCTCGAAACGACAAAACGGAGGCAGTCGAGCAGCCGGATCAAAAACAAAGTTATTTTTCTCGCTCGTCCGTTGCTGAATAAAGTTTTCTTCATATGGTTTATGCCATTCACGTATCGACTGTTGCCTCGTAGTTGTCTGTGAAGCGGCGTATCGCTCACCGGCCCCGATGATGTGCTGCCATCTGCGGGTTCTCAACGCAATTGACATATTGTTCTGTCCCATCAGCAAAACTTTTCTACTTTAGTCCAGAAAACTCGCGGATAAACGTCCGGTGTATTTATACCAACTTATTGACGCACTATAGCAGGACGATCTTGGCTCGTGTATATTCTTGCACTGCGACAAACTTTTGGCGAAACCACGATAACGAGTAGACTTTGCCTGCTCTGTTGGCTGAAATGGTATGAGAAGTAGTCCGTCGACGCGGAAGACGAGTTTATTTACTTCAGCTTGGCGCTCACCTGGGCCGCCCGGTGGCTCAGGTGCGTTAAGGAGATGGAAAAGGCGGATGGAGGATGCGGGCATCGATCCCGCTACCTCTCGCATGCTAAGCGAGCGCTCTACCATTTGAGCTAATCCCCCTTCTCTAGAAGGTACGGAAGTGGATATGTTCTTATTGTAAAACCGGCCCTTGACTTTAGCGTTTAGTGTGAGCTTTGTAATTCGAGATGAAACTTTGCCCTATTAATTTTAACATTTCAACTTTCATAATGTTAGGTATTGTCTGCAAGACGTCCGAGGCCACTGTTCATTGTGCGACACATGATCAGGGTTTACACCAAACGACGCAGGTATGTAGCTTTGACAAATACGTTATCGTCCTATAATAAGGTTCGATATTTACCAAATTGGAAATACATGGACAGATGGGTAGCGAACTGGTGACTCAGATGTGTTAACATGTCCATCAAAACTCTGGCCTGAACATCAGAAGAGGCTTTCGGGCTCGTAATCGTCCACATTTTCTTACACCTCATGCCAAGGAAACTAATTTGACAGTCACAGATTAACATGCGGTAGTGTTTGTCACATATAATCTCGGATAAAAAATTAAGATAACCTATAATTTGTAGATTTATTTTAGTAAAAAGGTGACTCGTGTAGGCCTTGTTAAGCTTTATTTTAACTTCAGCTGCATAATCTATAAATGTACAAACATTGTTGCACTGGATATCCGTCCTCGAACAAAATAAAACACGACAAGCACAAATCTATTTTATTTCACAACTGTTTTATTTATTCAAAACTCAAAAGATGAGTGTTCTGTAGATGTTTACATGGTCAATGGATGCAAGTTCCAGAGCAGACAACAGCCAGTTTGCAAAGTAAAAATAGCTGGGGGAAGGACAAGGAGACTTCCTTTGTTAAACTGGTTGCTAATTATGACCAATCAACTGGTCACTGATCTCTTTAATACTGACTTTCTTTCAAACTACATTTCATACTGTACACGCTGGGCAACCCTTTACAGCAAATCAAAAGTATAAACAGTATGATTAGCAGTAAAAACATGTCAAAAGCTGTCATGTGAAAATATGTCTGTATTAATTCCGTGTCAGGCTCCCTTGTATTTTAGAATAAAACATTATAACTGCTACAATCTCTAACTGTGTTGTCAGTCTTCAGGTGGCTCTCCACCTCTAGATTTTTAAACTTAAAGGCTACTGCATGTCCACCTTGAAAGATACAGCGGCAATTAACCAGGATCGTGCAATGTCAGACAAAATCTCCACACAAAAAACATTTACAAAATATCACTCATTCACAGTCAGTGTGTAATATTCTCATGCTCAGATATGTTGTTGATCAATAGTGAATAATTGCAGAGCACTGATCATATGCCTTGAGTCATCACACCAAAGTATTTCCTTCAGTGTTACTACATGCCATGAACCCACCATAACAGAAACCAGAAACCTGACACAGACTCAAGCACAACCCTTAACTCCAGCACCACACGAGGCCTTCAGTTCTCTGTGCATGTACAGTAGGTTTTGCACCAGTTTTGCTACAGAAAGTTAATCTAAATGAAATATAAGTTAAATAAATAAGAAACTTATTAAAGTCACTTCTGTTACAGTTTTAGTAGCTCTGGGAGTGTCCTGATGGCACATTGGAGCAGCGTTGTTCTCTTCTCAAATAGTTGTATTAACAGCGCACCAAAGGCAAATAAATAACTCCATAATGAGCAAAGACAATTGTTCTCTCAGAAATCGAAATGTCAGCAATATTTACAGACATAATTCACTGTTTGCCATAACAACCTCCATGCCAGGCTCGGCTCGATTTTCTGCGTTACTCATGCTGAAATAACTGGGATATGTAGTACATTACTGTTATTGTTACTGTGTAAGTGGAAGCGGGGGGAGGGGCAGCAAATGATAATGCAGAGTAGTTGTGTGTAGTATGTAGACGGCCAGAGAAGGTGAATGGGGGGAGGTTACAAACAGAGATTCATATGTGAAAGAAAGGAAAAGATGGGAAAAGAGTAGGGATAATGGGAAGTATTTAGAGAGCGTGCAAAGAGAGTAAGAGAGTAGAAATCAAAGGAGGGCGAAAGAAAAGGAAAGGGAGGATGGAGATGTTGGGGGGGGGGGTTGAAGGGTTCAGTATTCATCCTGGTCCAGGTGAGCTTGTTCATCGAGGTCCTCATCATCTGGAGGCGCAAAGCCTTCCTGAGATACAGAAAAAAGAAGAGGTTCAGGTTTTTCTGCTTTATTTTTTTTTTTCCTCTTAACCTTAAAATTTTGCTGATCACAGATGACATCCAAATGGATAAACAGCTCTACATAAAGGGATGAGGTAATGATGTCAGACAGTAACTCACAGCATTCTCTCACTGACGGTTTCTTTCACTGTTCTTACAGAAAACATGAAGCATGTTTCACAGGGTTTACTTTCATATGCTGTGGCAAATCCATTACAGCAGTCTCTGCTGGACGTTTAAACCTTTTGTGACTTTAACAAAATAAACGGCAATTAATATGTTAGCAAGCATAAAAACTACCGTTCCCATGAACATTTACCAGTGCACCAATGCATTCACTTCCATCATCATTTATTGGTTCCTCCATAGCTATGATGTCCACCAACGCTCACATCTAATGTTCCAACCTCACCTTTTAGCTGTCTAAAAACATTTGTATAGCATTCGTTCAAGAATTGTCTAGGATTTATAGGCAATGGTGTTTTGTTCAAGGCTGCTATAAAAGGAAATAATTTAGAGACAACAATATAACACCATTAATTAAAAAGATTGCCTAAACATATGGTGTCAACCAAAAAACAAACATCTGAGTATGGTTTTATTGCAAAGGCCGGATTTGTGTTATTAGAAATGTCAAGTCGATTTTTTATTTATTTATTTATTTTAAAAATTAGATTTACTTGTTTCCCTGAAAATAATCCAGTAGTTACGGTTGCACTTCGGCTCTCTGTAGTAAAGAAGAGTACATACAGATTGCAGTATTGCACTGTAGCCAGGATTTGATGTTGGTAATGCATACGAACCTCTGTTGCGTAGAGAATGTCGATTATCCTGCTGAGGATGGGGTTATTTTCACTCTCATGCTCCTGACAGATCAGCTCGATATCCCGTAGTTTGCTAAAGTAGAAGTCTCTCTCCTTCTCTAGTCCGTCTACGGTCAACTTCAACTCCATCAACTTAGGACAGAAAGAGAAAATTATGTTTTAAGAGGGTAGTCTCCCAAAACTATTTTGAACCACATAGTCAGAAATTAAAAAACAACTGGGTGTATTTTTGGTAGTGGTGATGGGCACAGCCAAGAAATATTTGAACAAGGATCTTTTTTTATTCTATTAACATCAAAAACACAAAGATTTGACTTCCACCTTTTATTTACTGTCATCACTTGTTTAACATGTAAAATTTACAGCAAGTGAAGGGTGAAAGGCAAAGCTGGCTCTGTTTTCTTTATTTTTGGAATGTCAATCAACTGTCTTTGCTTTTGCCCCATACAAAGTAGGAAGGAAATTCCTGGGCAGATTATACTATTATAAAACAGTGAGGAAAATAAGTTTGAATGTCGTTTGCATTAAAAACATTAGGATAATAGGCCCTTTTCACAGCAGATCATTTTTACTTGTCAAAGTTGGAAAAGCACAGGTGTCAATAATAATAATAAGCTATGACAGTGTGACAATGGGCCAACGTGCACAATAGAAGAACTCCATATTTATTGGTATACAATATATAATCACTTTATATTTATATGTACTTCGCAGCAATATCTTTTGACAAACTAATGAGCAATTTACTGTGAAGACCCTACTTGACTCTGCACCAGCATCTGCTCAGCTGTGATGCCTACTCTTACTTGTGTGCTTTTCCTTCTCTAACAAGTCACATTGTCTGTTGTGAAAAAGGCCTATTTATGCAGCACATTAATTGCTTTCAGTGGGCATGAATCCCTAAAGAATCCATAGACACGAGCCAAAAAAGTGATACGAGAGAAATTATATGGTCTCAGGCCAAGTCTCTTATTTCTCTTCATGCAACTCCTACCTGTTGATTTAGCTCCATGATCTCAGCATCAGTGCCCCCATTTCTAGACAAAGACGGATTCTTCCTTATGGCCGGAGTGTTGTGCTGGACCCGCTGTGGTGTTGGCATGTTTTTGGGAACTGTTGGAGATGTCCTCTGTGGTCCTGGATTGGTCAGAAGCAGTGAGAGTTGTTGAGCATTTTTGATTAAAAAGGAATCACAGCATTTATTTTGGTTTTGTAGCAACTGTGGCGATGGATGTAGCACATTATAGAGAGCTGATGTTATCAGCTTGTAGCATAATGTTGTGCCTTTGTTTTTTTTTTTTTTTTTACTTTTTTGAATGGATTTCAAATTGTTTTACAACAGAAATGATATTAAAGACATAAATTTAGATTGCCAGGTTAAAAAAAAAAGCCAAATTATAAATAAACTTAGAAAAAGGCTGAAAATCACACTTGAGTCAAACTTTAAAAAAAAAAACCCTGCCAAACCTCTATAAGTGCTTTAGCAGAGTTGTTTCAAATAAACTCAAAGACAAAACATGCCAACACGCATTATTATACTTTTAAAATAAATGCAGTCATTCTGACCATTTACAACCACACTTGCTTGCCAGTGACAAAGTCACAAAGCAGGCTTATGACACACTACAAATCAAATTAGATTGCTCGCCATGATTTTCAAGCAAAAAGCTTTACAGAAACAGAGCAAGGCTGGTCAGGCTGAAATTACTCTTGTTAGTAAAATGAGACACGCTTTCTTCTTTATCAGTCTGGCTTTCAAAGAGATGAGGCTACAACAGCGTAATGCAGATCACTGGAGAAAATAGTTGCATTTGATATATCTGTGGGTCATCTGGCATTAGACCCAAATTAGAATTGGAAAAGCGTGTTTAAACTGAAGGTGCATGATGTGAATTTGCAACCCCACCGATGCAGCATCCCGCTATGCACTGTGGCGATAACTACGGTCCCACCAGGGACTCACTTGTACCTACACAGTGCCATGTTGCTTGTGAATGCTGGGCAGTGAGATGGATCTAAGAAGACAGCAGTCATTCTGTGAATCGTGCTGCTCACACCACTTGCTTGCAGGGAGCGCCTTTGAGCCATCCAAAGCTCTGCAAGACCGTGCAGCAAAGGGCAAAACTGTTTGGTTTACCTGTGTTTCTCTTTGGTTTGTGGATAAAGTGATCACCTGGGTTGGGGGCAGGGGCCACGTCCTGCCCCTGTCTGGCTAGTAAAGGATCATACTCCTTCCCATCATAGTTGGCATCGAAGAACTTCTTGAACCACTGCACAAATTCGAAGTTGTCCTGGAACTTCCCTTTTACAAGTTTTTCTACAGGAATTATCTGGAGGTTGGAAACAGGAAATGGCTGAATTGCTCCATGTGATTAAAAGCAACATGCATCCTAGATAGGAGGATCAGATTTTAGCATTAATCATCTAAGATATTATCAATACTATTGAGTAATAAAAGGATTCTGACTTTGTCAACACTCATCCGTTTAAAAGCTGCCTGAAGAACTTTGAAGTTGTGTATAAATTCATGTTCCAGCTTGGCTTGAAATTTGACCTTCTTCAGAAGGATGCAACCTGGAAACAACATGTCCATGAACTGGCAATATGCTGCTCCTGGAAAAACACAAAGACATTGTCGTTTGTTTTGTTGTCTTATTGTGAACAGTATTTGATTAAAACTTTAGGGAATACAAACCCCCAGCCTTACCGGAACAGAGCTGTTCAATCTTGGTGTAGGTGAGATGCAAAGAATCGTTGACCCATGCCAGCATGTCATGTCGGCTGAGGTTGTCAATGGACACAGACGTGGCGTACACATTCACTGCCATCCCCTATCTGAAACAAACAACATAGAACAAAATAATTAGGTTTTCAGTCAGGCTTCTGTTTGTCTGTGAGTTAGCTGAACTAAAAAAAAAAGTGGCCGATTTTCAGCGGAATTTGGTGGAAAGTTCGGTTAAGGGCCAAAGAAGAAAAAAGAAAACTTCACACTGAAAAAAATCTTAATTAAATATTTCAAACTGATTGATCTGTCAGCGATTAACCATTGCATGTAAATTAAAGTATACTGATTGCTGTTATCATAAAATCAATTTGGGCTGAACTGTTTGAAGACTTAGTCTCCTCCATCTATCAAGCCCTCTGTCCTCCTCTTTACTCAACCAAGTTGCCCACCCTGATGTCCTCTACTGCCCTGTCCACTGATCTTTCTCATAACCTTTAACCAACCTACCTAACATCTTCGACTTAGACGAATGCCGAAGCGATGCTGGAGTTATTTAGGGCAACAAGCAATGATTATTTACTCCATTAATCCTCAGAAATGTCGGAAAATGGTGAGGGGGGGAAAAAATGTCTGTTAGTCTCCTAAAGACTAAGTTGATGTCTTCACATAACTTGTGATCAACAGTCAACGGTCCAAATCCCAAAACCTAATTAGTGTCACATACAGCAAATAAAAACAGCAAATCCTCGCATTTGAGAAGCAAAAACAAGGAAATGTTTGGTGTTCATGTTTGTGATGGTTACACAGTCGATTTATCAAAAGATTTGCTTATTAATGTTCCATCTTTATGCTGATCTAATTATTTCGGCTCTAGATGTCATTAATTTGTGGACCCTACTTTATCAGACTAATTTCACTGAACACATTTCTTGGTCTGATCATCCTAGGTTTTTTGATATAGAATGTGTAATTCATTAATATTAAACCCTATAATCTAAATAAACATTTACAAATATCTGGTAGCATGTCTTAGTTGACAACCACAGCTCTACTGTTAGGGGAGGGGGAAGTCTCTAAGATTACTTTCAGGAGCTTTCTACCATTTTCCCCCCTAATGTCCCAGGATTCGATGGGGATTTTTTTTTTTTTCTCTCGTGTCATGACAGATTAGAGATCCTGGACTGGTTCAGAAACAGTTGCAGCTGTGGGCCCCGTAATGACACCAGTAATATTGGCCTGTGGGGAAATACACTTGATGTTTGACTGTGTGTAAACACACTGCACTGAGAGGCATCTGTAGTTTTTGGTTTTTAATCTACAGATGTGTTGTGAGCATAATCCTCCCCTAGATTAAACGGAAATATCCTGATGTTTGCGAGCAGCTTTACACATCTGACAGCTCAGGCTTTCTTTGTGGTCACTTTGATTTCCAGATGGGTCATGTCGATATGGGACTATAGCACCCTGACATTTCCTGCGGTAAAAAATGCATATGAACGCATAAAGCAAGAAAGAGGGTTTAAAAATGACGGCTTTTAAGGACACACACACACACACACACACACACACACACACACAAAGTGTGGCTGCAGCTGTCAGGAGAGGTATGACAGCATGTCTCTCAGCTTCACACTAATAACAACTGAAACACGCTTACCTGCAATTTGGCATTTTCTGCTGAAAACACTGACACAGTGAATGCAGCTTCAGCAGCGCACATTACACCAGCATTCTCCCATGGGGGCTCGGCTAGCTCACAAATACATGATTATAACCTACAGCCACACAAGCTACTATAAAACCCGTTAATAAGACAAAAACCGCGCAGCTTCAGCTCCATTAAAAGGCACGGACCTTGCATGGGTGTAATTCCTGATAAATGTGGATTATTGCATCGAGGGCGGCGCACGGAAGAAGGAGGAGGAGGAGGAGGAGGGGAGTCAGTGTATTCTCAAAAATATCAGCCTGGCCTGTGCGAAAGCTCCGATAATGACTGCAGCAAAAAAAAAAATAAATAAAAAACACAGACTGAGTGCAGAACCCTGAGGTCCAACAGGAACAAATGGGCGGGGGTCTGGCATTTCAAGCCCGAGCCGAGAACAATAAATGAGCCCGTTTTGCTGGACGCCTTCTGTTTTTCTGTTTTTTTTTGTTTTTTCTTTTAACCCGCAACGCTGGTCTTCCAGCGCCCCCCCCCCTCTCTACAGGCCTCCCCGAATACCTCAGGACTGTCAATGCACGGGGAGAGATCCTCACTGCATGGGAATAAAAACACAAGTCCACCCCCGCACCACCCACCCCCCCAAAAACCCCCGACCGCAAACGCGTCTAGGTGCGTAAAAGGGGCACCGGGCGGTCCAGTGGCCTCCCCACGCGTTCGTACTCACTGTGTACAGTGGTGTCTGTGTTGTTATCACGCTGCCTGTGTTCCTTATGTCAGTGCCCGTTGCTGTCGTCGTTGTCAGCCCCTGCGCGGTGCAGTGCTTGGTAACGGGCCGCCCTGTCTGGGGCTGCAACAATCCAGCGCGCAGCGCGCATGCGCCCGACTCCATGCTGCTAAAGGTTCATTATAAATAGGACTTTGGCCCGTTCCAGCTAAGAGACACATGATGTGTCTGGTTGGGTTTTTTAGGCCTGCTAGTGACTAAGGTTTTAGTGTGGTCAGGCTAAACAAAAATTCCCTTTATGTTATTGTTTTATCTGCTGCGGGATAAGAAATGTAGTTCTCGGAACCTTTAGTTAAGCACGAGTGCTGATACAACAGTAATTAATCTGTTTTATTTCCTCTTTTTGATTAAATGCATAACTGTTTGGTCTAAAATGTAATAAAATAGTGAAAAATGACCACCACAACTTTTTAAAGCCAAAATTATTTTTCTCAAATGTCTTGTTTTGTCTGATGAATAGTCCAAAACACATAGATATTTGTTTACAGTGACATAAAATGAGTTCAGGAGGAAAACCTCATATTGGAGAAGCTGACACCAGAGAATAGGGGGAGTTTTTCCCTAAGGAATGACTGACTTGAATCAGCAAAATGTATCAAAAGCAGAAGCACTCATTCTGCAGCTATATGTCCCCTGTAAGCAATACATTATTCTAGTTTGTATTTTTAGATAGTTATTTCTAATATATCAATGCATAGGTAGAAGTTTTGTTTTTTGTAGTTGGTACAGTCTGAAATTCAGGCCCCCTCATACAGGTCATCTCAGATCAATCTGAGGGTTTCTGAAATCATGAATTGGACCAAGAAGAAGAAAACACAATGCTATGCTACAAATTTTTATTCATTTTTTTGTATCTGTGAAATACTGGAAAAGAGTTGTACCTTTTTTTTACTCCAGTAGTAATATAAATTAAACCATCTGCTAAGTTCTTTTGTAAGTGGTCACAACCCAAAAATGTTGGAAACCACTGGTTTAAAAATAACTAACTATTTCTATCAAATAAATGTAATATTTCCCTCCGAATGTACATAAGTAGCATAAATTGGAAGTAATCAAATGAAGTGAAAGTACCTCAAAATTGCACTGAAATACACTACATGAGTAAACGTAGGACTCATCTGAGGATTTCATTGTGGTTTATTTGCACTCAAATCATGTGATAAAGAGCTGCAAGAAAAATTAAAGAGATAAAAGGAATTCAATGTGACACCACATTCTTCAGCACCAGTGTACATTTGAGAGGGGGAAGACACAACAAGATTCGCTGGAGCGTCTAAAGATCAAAACTGAAATCTGTCCAAAAAACAATGTCGTAGGACTTTTACTGTAGCATGAGGATCTTCTGAAAATAACCAGGCCTAATTGTGAGCTAAATCTTGTTTGCATTCCTGCTTACACTGCCGTTTTGACAAAAAAACAAAACAACAAAATCAATTACTAAGACAGTCGTTCACAGGAAAAATTCTGTAACTAAACACAAACAATAAAAAGTACAGTAGTTGAGAACTTGACAAAGTATCAGTGCTTTTCTGTAGTTGCTAAATAGGCATGCCTTCCAGTTATGATGCTGAGCTTTCACTGGCACGTGAGGGCATTCGATCCCCTGAAGACATCACATTCACTGACTAACATCTCTGCTGTTAAACCTTTAACATTAGTGCTAAAGAAGATCATTTCACCTTTGCTATGCTTCACAGTGGTATGTTACATTGCAAGTGTCATTCAGAGAAACGTTTTTAAACACAGCAGATTCAAACCGGAACAAATCAGATGAGAAAAAGACAATACATTAATCACTATGTCAGAGGTCATGACCTGTTGCAACAGTATGGGTGTGTTTGAGAGTGTCAGTGTTCTCTGGTGAGAAAAAGGCAGTTTGGGTGAGACTTTTTGCTCTCTGTGGAAAATGAATACTATCACAAAGAATTCTGCAATATTAGTGCTTACTACAATGGTTCTAACTATGCTACCATGCACAGTACACACAGCATAGGTTCATTCACATTTGATAGGGGTGGAACAGAAGTCTGTTCTGCTATAAGGCTGTAAACATGATCTGAAATGCTAATCTGACAACTACTGAACAAAGACCTCATTCTTTTTTTTTTTAGGAAATAATTCTAACACAGTAGCATCAAAGGGAAATAGCTCAAAAAAATGAAATATAAAAAATAAATAAACAAACACATATAAACATTTGAAAGGTTAGCTTAGCTGTTTTTCATCAATTGGTCAATTGCAACTTTTTTTTTTTTTTTACTGACTGACATATCAATGTTGACACCCTTGTAATAATTTATTACATTTCATTCACCATGACTCGCAGATAAAAGACATTTGTGACATTTGTGACATTAAATCATGTAAAAAGGCATCTACATGATACAAGTGCAAAATCGTATTTTACAGTGAGGTAACACAATCGCATCATAAAAACCATGACTCACCTTCATATTCCTAAAACTATTAGTAAGATATTTCCCCTAATGTGATCCAATAGCCAAAGTAATTCACTGGCAACTTATTTTTTTTTCTTTGCTGCTTATTTTTGGTTAACGTTTTGACCGAAATTTGCTAACTATATCACTTAACAAAGGTTTACCTTGTTCCACATTCCAATATTATTTATGGCAATGTCATACATTTTAATGTTTTACTGTCCTAAATAACTGTGCTGAGTTCAAAACGAAAACATGACTCCATTACTCGACACATATTCTAAGCTTCCAGTGAGAAAAACAAAGTCATCGTGCTCTGGCCGTATGTTTCCCTCAGGTATCATTCTTCCGCTTCATGTAACTCCCGCCTGTTTAGTTACCAGATCCCGCTGGATCTCCCTCCAGGAGGAGCGAGGATCCTGGCCGAGGATCTCTTTGGAATGTTGTCATCGATCTGGGCACCTGAAACAGCGGGGAACGGATTTAGCAGTTAAAAACAAGGAGCTAGTTTTTCCTAATAGTGTTTATGTGCAGCTCAATCTTATTTTCTTGTGGTATTGTAGAGGGGTTCTGTAACCAGCTTATAATTAGTCCAAAGCAGGTCCAGTCAGATTTAAGGATTGCAACATACTTCATAAGATCAGAGTAATTCTTCTCATTTCATTTGAAATGCTCAAGCCTTTTAATGTTTATGTCAAGTTATAAGGTGTTGAGTATAGATTTTTGGCTTTGGCATTATATCTGATAATCTGTTGTTGGTATTATATTCATTCTCGAACAGAGAAAACTAAGTTATATTTCTAGGCAAAATGATTCCCCAGGCACTAATATGTTGTACATTTAATACCAAAAAATCTCTAACTACTCCTCATTGACCTAAATATATACTGGGGGACCTGGCGGTCTAGGGTTTAAAGCACCAACCATGAGCCGCAACAAACCTGGTTCGAGTTTGGCCAAAGACTTTTTGTTGCATGTCATTCCCCATTTCTCCCATCATGTCTTGTCTGCTCAGTAATGTCAAATCTCTCTGATTAAAAAAATACCCCCAAGAAATTTAAGAAGTGTACTAGGTAACTCTTAGGTCTGAATATGTATAACTATAAAAAAATATTTTTAAAAAATTGGATGGTGTAAGCTTTTCATATCATGGTTTGGCAAAGCAATTTCTACTAACATTACAAATCTGTCAAAATATAAGCTTAGAATAATGTGGAGACAGGTTTCTTAACATTTCATCCCTGACAACTGTGTAGTTGAACTGCACCACTACTGGGGCAACAATAGACCTTTTGAGGCTCACAAGATGCACTGTCACTGTAACTGTCCAAGTTACTTTAACCACAGCACCCTCATCAGGCCAATTTCCCATTTTTCTAAAGGCCAGAGCAGCAGTCCCAAAATGCAGCGATCCAGGTTGTACCACAAAACACCAGCTACCATTGCTCTCCCTTTTTATAAATGGACACAGTACATGAAAAACACATTTCCTCAAATATCTGATTCATGATATGAATCCGTTGGTCCTCACCAGACAAGCTGAAGCTGGACTCATGGAGGTCCCTCATGCCCCCATGCCTGGTGCAGGGGCGTGTCGGAGTGTCCAGATCTGAAGCCCCAAAGTCCCTCTTTCCTGAGTTGACCACCGCAACAACCTCACCTGTGTACGGCTCCCGCTCGACAGCTTTCACCGCCTGGCACTGGTAGGGCAAAGTGACATCACGCATACACAGACACACATGAACAAACGGGTCCGTAAACATGTTAAAACTAAAAATGTGTGCTTGTAAAATGTCACTGGAAAACTGTCTTGGGGGAAAAAAATGTGTTGTAAAGAAGTAGTGAACTGCAGTTGTAATTGTACTATTAACAGCAGGGTTGAATTAAATTGTCTTTCTCAGGTAGAACTGACGATTTTGTTTTTGTTTTTTTTTAACTTAAATATCTATCAAGTAGAATTAAGTAGAACTGAAACGACAAATGCGTCATCTACACTGTAAAAGCCTCAGTATCACACCACGTATGACACACTTGCAATTCCTTCCAGCTCAGTGATGTTTTTAAAAGGGGTGACTATCTTTTATCTATTACTAAAGCTTTCTCATAAGTCAATTTGTAATGAAAATCGACCAAAGGACATTTAAATGGTACTTCCTCCTGATTTTGTCATAACATCATCGCTACAGACTACTCCGTAGTTCTTGTATTTTTAAGAAAGTTTAAGTATATCTTACCTAAATACTATAACTAGAATTATTATTAATTAGTTACTTGACATGAGGTCCCAGTACTATGCAAATATTAGAAGTGGTTATTGCTATGGTAGCATCTTTAGTAGGTAGGTAGTAATTCAGTAATATATGCCATAATTTCAGGAGAAGTGGCAGTTACAGAAAAAGAGGTAGAAGTGGTAGATGTGATAGTAATAAAAGCAATAATAGTATCCTTGGCAAAAGAAATAGAGTAGTAGTAGTACTAGTAGTAAACATGCAGCTGAACCTTTACAGTAGAGATTGCAGCACCAGTGATATTAGTAGTAGTAGCAGTAGTGTTTCTACTTATATAATGATAAAGGTTAGTGTTTCTTGTTTAGAGCCAGCCCACAAATAATATTATTACATGCTAAGTTTTACAGTATTTCTAAATGGTATAAAGTCTGCATGGAAAATGAATGAAATCCCACCCGAGCAGCGGGCAAATTCAGTTTTTTATCATTACAATGTATGATTAATGGTTGCTGCTCACGCATGATTAAAAGCTAATAGAATGTCAATCCACTGTGGTTATGACAAATTCAGTTCTGTCTGATACCTTTTCCCTCTGAACCATCTTCTTGTAAAGATAATCTGGGAAGGTTCTCAGGGGGCAAAACTTTCCAGAGCCTTCAGCGCATGTGAACATGCCATTTTCATAGACCAGACGCCCACGGCTGATGGTCACCAGGGGTACACCATGACAACGAAGGCCTTCATAAAGGTTTATATCCCCACCCTGGACCTGGTTGTCCACAGTAATGGTCCTGCAGACAGAGAGAAAAGAAAGAGAAAGAAAGAGATGACTCAGACAAAACCTAATCGGCCTCTGAGAAATGGGATGAGAGCCACAGTGAGACAAGCTGGTCGATGACTGGATGGATCCAGTTTCATACTTGGATCCCTCGGGGTCCCAGACCACCACATCAGCATCTGCTCCTGGAATGATCCTGCCTTTCCTGGGGTAGAGGTTGTAGATCTTGGCTGCATTTGAGCTTGTGACTGCTACAAAGCGATTCTCATCCATTTTACCTCCAATCTGTGAATTATAAAAAACACAATAGCTGAAAAATGTTTGTAATCTTGGGAATAAATTCATACACAAAAACTGAATGATTCAACCGATGCACTAAAAGTAGGAGCTGAGGTTTTTTTGTACGGTGTGTGTGTGTATATTTTTTTTAAAAGTTCAAATCGATACCCTCCAAAGCAAAAAAAGATATCCTATTTATGGATGTTCTCTGGCAGCCCAACAGGACAAAAGAACTACACATACCACTCCTTTCTCCCAGATGACACTCATGCGGTCCTGAATTCCAGGGAGCCCATGGGGGATCTTTGTAAAATCATCCTTGCCCATGGCTTTCTGTTTGATGGTGAATGGACGGTGATCAGACCCCACAACATTGAGAGTGTCACTGGAGGCAGGAGAGAGTAAAAGGGTAGGTCACATTTAGATTTCAAAGCAGTGGGAAAAAAAACAAACACTCACATTCTATTGCATGAAATGTGAGATTTTATAGACTTCTACACACTTTCCCAGCAGGCTCATGAGGAAATTAGGAGTACTGGGGTCCAGGCGGAGAGGAGGCACGGTAACATGGGCAGCAGCATGAGCCCAGTCCTGATGATAGTACTGCATACCATTCAGCACGGTGTGGGCTGTGGTTGTTTCCCCGTGGACCACCTTACCTGTGGTCAGACGGTACAACATGAGTGTGGCAAGAAAAGGGGCTGAGATTAAGCAACCAAGAGATTAAAAGATTAAGCAAGCGCTTTAACTTTTAAGGCATTATTTTCTAAATTTAGTAGAGTGTAGATGCACATAACGTTCTTATATGTACATTACTTACACATATGGTGGTAACACCTAATGTAAAAGAAAATAGGCCTCACCTTGCATCTTGGCTGTAGCCACAACATCTCCTGCAGACATGCTGGACACATTCACAAGATAGATTGGGCAGTGGGCCTAACAGAAAACATGCACAAAAGGTATATAATCACTTTTTGACACGACTGTCTATAACCCTGCAAGCACCTCTGTGAGGCTGTAGGTCATTACTTTTTCAAGTATTTGGTCATAAACCAAAGTATTGGACAAATATAATTTTACCAAATAATGGTTTCCAGACGAAATGTTAAGGGATCACCAAAGTTATTAAAATTGATCCTGAGAGGGACGTGAATGAGTGAACAATTAACTCAAAACCACAAATAAGTATACCTCATGGTGGCGATAGAGGAAGAGTAATTAGAATACAACCTTTGAGAAGCATGAATTTCCTCTCAAACTTTGTGGCAATGCACCTAGTAGATCTTAAGATATTTCATGGGATAAGTGAAAGTTGATGGCCCTAGAGGAAAAGTCAGCTGATGACAAAAACTCAGTTCAATCCATCCAATAGTTGTTGAGCTATTTCAGTCTGCACCAAAAAACAGACCAACCAACAGGCCAACATTGCCATCCACTGAGCCGTGCTTTTGGCATGGCTGAAAACAAGACTGTCTTTACATATACTAGGTTTACATTACAATTTATTTTTTAAAAATTTTTTTTACATTCACGAATGACATCTCACTCACCCTGTTGGCGATGGTAATTGCCCTGTGGGTCGCCTCTGCTTCCAACTGTACAAGAGGAGCCAGTGAGGAATCATCATAGTATGTCCAGGGGCGGTGAGATAGAGAATGGATTAATTTCTTTACAGAAACAATATTAATACTCTTAGCAAGATTTTTGATATAATAAAACAGATATATATAAAGTAAAGAAACCTGGTTAAACCTGACTATCATACCTCTTCGGGCCTGCTGATTTCAATCCCCTCAGGGCCACTGATGCCCAGGTCCAGCGCCTCCTTTGCACCCTGAAAAAGAGGCAAGAGAATGCAATGAATGATATAGGTGTAGAACATACTGGCACACTAGACATTTGGAAACAACTCAGCCTAATTAACATAACTGAATAAATGAAAAACAAAATGTGAATGAATTGGCACTGGAATGATGCTCCGTCACCTCTGCCACCAGTTCCCCATTCTCAGCATGGACTCTCGCTATAGCTCCAATGTCCTTACAGTGCTGCAGGGCCTGGAACAGCTCGCTGTCTCTCAGCATGAAGGTTTCCTTATAGGCCATGAACATCTGAAAGGAATTCACTCCTTTCTCTCTCACCAGCTTCTCCATCTCAGCTCGTACCTGCAGTAGGGGAGGAGGTTAAATTGACTGTAGCATCTCTTAACATGAAAAGTGTCCTCGTACAGAATGAATGAACACAGCAATTGCTGAACATTCTTGTTTCCATGCTGGTTGTTTAGATATTTTTGTATTGTTCTGGTGGGTAAGTAGATTTTAGGAGTAGAACACTGTTAACCTAAATATAAATACATAAATATATTAAAAGTCTATTGTATACATCGGGTTTAGTGTATACTCAGAAAACCAAAGAACAGTTGGAACACGTCTAACGATCATACAGTGAGAAATCCATCATAGAGAGACAAAAAAGGGATTCTTTTATGCTCTTGATATTAAAAAAAAAAAAAACAAAAACAAAAATCCTCTTGTTTAGTTTTTTTTTTCTCACTATCACCATGTCCATGTACACATATATATATAAGCAGTTGAAAGTTACAAGTAAACATTTAGTCTCTAGAAGCTATCCTCCCATACCTTGGGTCCCCACCAAGTAACTCCAACATGCAGAGCGTAGTCGCAGCAGGTTTTGGAGTCTGCCGAGCTGCGGCACTTCTCGTAGGCCTCCAGCAAAGACTCATTCTTCTCCGGCAGAACGTGCCCGATCACCATTGTCGTACCGCCGGCTAAAGCCGCCTGGAGGAAATCCAGAATAGCACTCACCCAGTCACTCAAATGTAGGCTGTGATTCTGTTACTTCATATGCATTAGTAGTTGAGTAAATTGCTTCTGTCATGTGAGACTGAAATGAATATTTTCTGTGACAGGATCTTCTGTGTATAGGCTCTGTTGTCCTGATTTCACCCGTATTTTTATCAATTGCAATGTAAGACCAAAATGACCTGAGGTTAACTGAAAAGAAGACTATTCATTAACTGAAATGAAAATTAAACCTAAGCATTAAGTGACATTGAAGCAGAGTATACTGATTTATGAAGTCCATAAATACTGAGTAGACCATAATCTACTAATCAAACCAGCCCCCACTCTAAATGTAAACGTAAAAGCCTCAATTCACATAAATGCTTATCTTCATGGTTCTCTGCATATGACTGCAAAGGGAAATATAAATCCTTCAGCAGTTAAAGTGCAGGACTGACTGCCCCTCACAGTATAATTAAGAGACGTTTAAAGCTACAACTGCATAAATTCTCTACAGTATGAGCACCTCTTAATTCTTATCCTACAAAAAGATTTAGACTGTTTAAACTACAGTAAATCTTACCAACCCAAACAAAATGAAGACAGAGTGTGTTTTGTGTATAAGTGCATGCTTCAGCGAGCATCTGTCAGCTGACCCTAGAGATTCGAGTAGTATGTGGCAGGAGGGAAAACAAGGGGGGAGTGGGTCTGAGAACCATTGTCTACAAGCACAATGGCGTGAGTGAAAAGGCTTTGCGGCAGTCTTTGCAGCAGCCCCCTGGTATCCATGGAAACTGAGACTCATCTGCATTTGTCTCTGGACTCATTCTGGAGCACGGCATCAGGGTTGGGAGGGGTGGGGGGTGTTGGTGTTGGGGGGGGGGGGTAGCCGGCGAGAGGAATGAGGGGGGCGAGGAGATAGAAAACAGTGGAGAATAGTGTCTGTCACCACTGTCTACCGGTCTGTCCAGTCACTAAAACATCAGAATCTCAGCATCCGTCGTCTCTCGGCTCCCATTTTCTCGAAGTGCTACGGAGTGATGAGTCATCATGGTGCCCTGAAGCACAGTGGGGTATCCCAGTCCCATCAGCAACCGTGATGACTCCATTCCAGTCTTTGCGGCAGCTGTTAGCCTCGACCGCTTAGCTACAATGCAGACTGCAAAGTGCCAAATCATCTATGCGTGATGTTGGTGAAAGACTGACTCTACAACCTTGTGAAACTTCCAGAAAAAAAGACAAGTAGGCCAGAAGCCAACATTTATTTTCGTTGTCTTTAAATGTACTGATGATTTTCTTGAATAATCAATTAATAATTTTGTCTGTAGAATATTAAAAAAAATTTTTTTTTTCAATTTTTAGTCCAGGGAGACTTCTTCAGATGTCTTGTTTTGTCTAACCAAATAGCTGAAAACTCAAAGATATTCAGATTAGATTCTTTAAAAAGTAAGAAAACCAGAGAAGCTTCACATTTGAGACAATATTTTTTAGGGAGGAATTGATTTGATTAATTTTTGTTTTGTTTTTTTTTTTGTTTTTTTTTTTTTCTTCTTTCTCTCTCTGAATAATCAATCAATCAACTAATGGCTGCGACTCAGCTTCCAAGATTGATGCCATTGTGGTGAGATCATGTAAAGTATGTAATTACTAAATAGCCGACCATATGTCCAAGCAATACAGCAACATTAAATATATTAAAATTGTTACCTTCAGCTGCCATGTTTAAATAGCTCGAACCCAGTTTTCATTCTAATTTAATGCTTTATGTGTAATATTATTTTTTACTGTTGCAGTATCATTGTTTTATTTACAATCTGAACATCCTGTTTCCTAGGTTGACATCTTACTGTCTTACTCTGAAAAAGTAGTTCCGTCTAAAATAACCACCATATTGGATGCCAGTTATATTAAGAAAGCGGTCTCATTGCATCAAAACAGAAAACAGGACCCGCTGCTGACATCTTTGGTAAATTAAAACTAGTGGAGAGTTTTTGTTGGTCTCTATTTGATGGACACGATAACACATTTGTGATCATAAGCAATAACAGAATAAGAGGGGGCTTTCACTGTGTTATATATTTAGGACAATATCATTGGCTCTAATTCCAATCCAAACATTTTTTTCTTCTTCTGTCTTTCCATTTCAAGCAGGACTTTACCTTGGTGCCGCTGTAGTAGTCGTCTGCCGTGGTGGCGTTCATGAAGCTCTCCTCCAGGTGGACGCTGGTGTCGATGCCCCCGGGGAGGACCAGTTTTCCTGAGGCGTCGATCACTTTTGCCCCACCGGGGATCATCAGCTCTTTCCCCACCTGCTGGATGATGCCGTTCTCGATGTAGACGTCGGCCTCCTGGGTACAGTCGTCATTCACCACCTTGCCGCCCTTTATAAGGATCCGCACCATTGCTGAGCTGGAAGACATGGCTATAGCTCTGTAAGGCAGAGAGGAAAATTGGTTTGACGGTGGGGATCAGGCATCTGTTGTAGCTACAGTGATGGTCTGACTGTGTAAAAACCCTACAACACCAAAAAAAACAAGAAAAGTTACAGCTACCACCACCTTTTAAAATTTTTGGTCCTAGGATGCAATGCAGTAATCCGAGAAACAAGAGGAAAAACAAAACATTGGCATTTCTGTAAGAAAGTATGGAAAAATCTACATTTTACTGTACCTCATTCTGAGACAGAGTAGTGAGACTGACTATAGAAAGGAGAGAGAAGGGTCAGCGATGCTGCTCTGAGACCAGTCTGTCAGGCGGTGACTGACATCAGCTACAAGACTGAGTAGGCTGTGTCAGTCACCGCCTGTGACATGACATCCCAGTGGAACATGATGTAGTGGTAAACGGGAAGAAGCTTAGTCCAGTTGTGGAACACAATAAGGCAAACAATGGCCAATAAGGCCATTATTTTGAAAACACTGAGGCGCCATGAAGCTGCTTACAATGGTGTTCCCTCACTATGAGGCAATATACAAAGATTCATAGTGGCTAAAAATAATGAATGGAGTAAGCTGAGGTGGGTTCCCTTACACAATGTACATGCCAAATAGCTCTACTCCAGTGCTTCCCAAGCAGTGGGTCACTGCCATCACAATGGGTCACAAGAGGAATTTAAGGGGTCACTGAAGGATTACTGGGGTCAAAAATAATTAAAAAACAATTTATCCTACACAGAAACTTATTTTTTATCATATTTGTTTTTTGAACCTTTTTCCACTCTCTCCTTTTTTCTTAGATTTACCACAGACATAAAATGATTCTAATGAAACAGTCCTAAAAGGTTAATTTCTGTTTGAATTTAACTGCTCACTATGTCTTTGTACTAAATTGTCAAAGCCAGGCCTGTAGCTCCCACTTAGGGCTGATCACAGTGGGGTTTTTTTGTTGTTGCTGTTTTTTTTTTTAAAGCAGTTTGGAAGGAGTTTACATTCTACAATTAAAAATGTACAAGTGGTAGTATTTTTAAATACAGATCCTGGTATATTTTTTTTAACTCAGTATTTTTAAAGCAGATCACAGAGACAGAAAAATTGATTCAGTGTTCAGAAACTTACTCTTGACATAATGAAAAATCATTTGGACCTTTATGCTGCAAAATAAAAGTTGCTGAAATAAATAAATACATACATTTAGAAATAAAAATTGCCTTGTTGGACGTAAGATCCAAAACTAATTTTGGCCCTGCTCATAATCTCCACAAAGGTTGATCTACTCCAAAGAATCTGTTAAAAAAAATAACAAAGTAAAGCAACAGTTTTTTGATTCAAATCAGTTATTGAGTAAACCGAATGCAATTGATAGAAATTATTAACTATTCATCAACAACAAAGAAATCTCCAAGATCTACCTCCTCCCTTCCCTTTTACACAATTGTATTAATGATGTGATGTACTGTGTGTGTGTGTGTGTGTGTGTGTGTGTGTGTGTGTGTGTGTGTGTGTGTGTGTGTGTGTGTGTGTGTGTGTGTGTGTGTGTGTCCCCATCCGGCGTGCTTGCGTGTATATGTGCGTGCAGGATGCGTACGTATGAGGGTGCGGCAACTTTACTGCATGGCATGGACTCCTTCACACATCCAGATCTGATGGGTGATATTATGGAGGGTGGCTGATTCTTGAATGTTCATGCATTGATGATATTAACAGGCCACAAGTCAGAAAGAGAAACACTGATAAAATATCCCCTCTCTGCCCCCCAAAACCTGTAAGCTGCTACAGGCTATAATAAAGTTATTATTATTATTATTATTATTATTATTATTATTATTATTATTATTATTATTATGAGGCCTATAGCTCCATAACCACTATGGAAGTTGAGGCCGGTTAGTTAAAAATAATAAACAGGTGATATTATGTTGCCTGTTTAAATACTTCACACAATAAATCAATGTAAGGAAAATGTTTTGGCACAGTAAATACCAGATAAGACATCGACGACTGATAATGCAACCCCAGTATGAGCTGCTGCTTAACCAAGTGTTTTGAATTTTAATTTCGGTACAATTTGTAAAACTACAGGCCCTGGCACTTGCTTAAATGTCTTTTATAGATTTAATTTGTCAACAAAAATTATAAAGGGATATGAAATCCCTTTATACAAATCTACGCAGTCTGGAGTATGTGTAAATTAGCATCAAGCAGAATGATCAGACCGGTAAATTTGGTGATTTTTCTCGCCGGTTTCAAGTGTGAAAGCGGTGAAACGATGACACTTCTACTTCAGCGCGACCTGACACAAAGAAACCGGTCTCCATCCGGCACGGGCGGCCGCACGGCGTTGATTATCGACCCAGGGACCGCCTCCCGGCTCCCGGCTCCCGGCTCCCGGCTCCGTCCTGGTCCCCCCGTCCCCGTCCCCGTCCCCGTCCCCGTCCCCCGCCGACGACCGGCTCGCTATCCAGCAGCGCGAAAGTGGACTGGGGGTTGCCGGGGGGGGGTTTGGTTTGAGACCGCACGGCCCTCTCCCCGCCGGGCGAAGGTGGTGTAGGTGTACTTCAGGGTGTGTACGGGTCCCGGGAGGGTGACGGGAACAGCGGCCGGGGTAGACACCCAGACGTGTGGCCAAAGGGGGTGGGTGGGTGGGTGGGGGGGCAGGGAAACAAAGTCTCCAGCAGAGGATCACCCCCCCCCCCACCACCACCACCACCACCACCACCACCCACCCTCCCTAGACAGAGCCACTGCAGCCACCTAGTCAGAATAAGTCTGATGATGTGCACCACGTACCTCCTCTATGGGCCCTGATGCTGCTGTCGCTGCTGCTGCTGCTGCTGCTGCTGCTGCTGCTGCTGGTCCACTCGGTTCTCCGGTTGCTTCCTGACAGGATCCAGAAGGCAACACGATCCGCGGATGGCACTTCCCAAGGAGACACTCGCTCACACACTCCCTCACACACACAAACACACACACACACGCACACGCACACACCAGATGGATGCCTTCCTGGCCGGTCCGGGACCAGCAGACCGCAGCATCATCGCCGTCAAGACGGCAAGGGGGACGCACGGGAGTCTTCCGGTTACGGCTTTCAAAATAAAACCCAACAGGTCGCCCTTCACAACTTTTTAAACACGCGAAGTACTTAATTCAAGAAGGAACCTGCTTAACATTTGAACGACGATTTCCCTTTGTGTGACTTTCACAGCTTCGATCAACGGCCCCAAGTAGACCTACTTTACATAACTTTGCCTTTTTATGCACTGAAAAAGCAAGAAAATACCCATTGAGTTACAAATAGTCGAGCATAATGTTTAGCTACTGCCTGATAATGTATAAACTTACATAATCATAATTTCTTTCTAAACTTAAATCTGTACTTCTGCCCCCCCCCAAAAAAATCGTTACTTTAACATAAATCAACTAATATATATCTATAAAACTAAAGATGGTTAAGTAGGTTGTTTTGCAAGTTGCAAAATTTACGCCTAATATAGCTGCTATTTTGATTATCATGAGTAAAGTTTGGTAATATATAATATATATATATATATATATGGTGACCTTTCTCACGCACACAGTTGGATCCAAAAGTCTGCGTCTCAGAAGTTTGGACCCCACTGTTTCTACTGTTATGTTTCAACAACTTTAATTATATGCAGGTCAGTAGGCTTATTATTTTTGAAAAATGACAGTTTGATAATATTAAATAAGCCTAACACACTGGGTTACCAGTCTTATTTATTCTTTTAAAAAAAAAAAAAAAAAAAAAGCAGCACATTGCCTTCAATGATCAACATTTAAAAAGCTCCAACGTGTTTCACTGTCCGACCCTGTGCTGGCTCCGCGTTGTCGTTCTTTTATTTCGCAGGCAAAGCGCCCGTTTTCCGGTGACAGTCCACGTACCTTCGGGCGGCTTGACGCGGCTCGCAGCATCCAGGCCGTGCGACGGTGCCAAGCTCCAATCGGCGGCGGTGAGCGAAGGCTCGGTCGCTTAAGCAACCAATTACTTTGGACTTTGGGCGTGTCCTCGGTGATGAGGCTGTACCACTACCAGAGGAAGAGGGTGAGATTAAATCAACAGTGGGTGAGGCTGCATAATAGACTACTGTAATGTGTTATCACCACTGTTATCATTTCATAGACATTTAATGGATTAAATATTCCCTGTGACCTTTAATCACATGTATTCATTGCCTATTCGCCTTTATGTGTTAATTTAACATATCCCAGGCTTGATTTTGCAACATTTATAACTGGAGCAAAAAAAAAAAAAAAAAAAGAAATATAAGACAGATGAATTAAACATTTATGAGCATATGGCATTGGTGGAAAGAAACGCTGTCTGATGAAAGGCTGTAAGAGTGGCAACATCTTTGGGCCTGATCAGAAAGGAGGCGCAGGGCAACACCCTTACTTTTGAGAACCGAAGGTGATGGAGACCCAGGTGTCAGGACACTGAGGGGAGGGGGGGGACGAATCCCCTGCTGGAGAGAGAAAATCGAGCTGAATATCAATGTCCACATCTCCTATCAGCCTCCAGACATTTAGTAATAAAATAGGGTGATGAGAGCAGTGATTATTGTTGGAGTTGATCAAACATGCAAAATGTGATAATTATAATACGAGCATGTGATGTTGACGTCTCATTTTCACCACTAGAAGATTTCATTATTAGGCATTATTCATCATAATTATGACAGATTATCGCGTAATTATGCAGTAGTTGATCATAATTTTAAGGTTTGATGACAGTTTAGGCTATACATGAAATAATTAATCAATAGGACCGAGAACATAGGTTTGGTTTTGGGCAAACAATGGAGGTTGTTCAACCAAAAATAGGAATGGAATATGTGGATGCTATTTTTAGCAAGTGCATATAATTATATATGGTGCTTTCCAGAATAATGGTGGTATCAATATAGTAACCATATCTGAAATCATGTTTAGTGTCCTTTACAGAGATATAACATTAATGATATTTTTGCTTTTGTATCATCTAAAAAGCACCGTCCTTTACTGTCTGGTTTTCAATTATTGTTCAATTCTAGCACCTTTTAAGAAGAATATTAAGTTTTAATGCAGAAGTCTGAAAAACACCTGCTGCTGCTCCTCAACCTTTAAGCAGTTCTTATTTTTTTTTCTCTGTTCATGGGGATGAAAATAGGATTTTGAAACGTGAAGGGAACTTGTCCCTGCTGGAAGTTATGCTCTTAATTATGACAATAATTATAAGCCATACTAATAGGACTTATGTGAGATAATAAGTCATAATTATGAGAAAAAAAACATCTTATGAATGAAAAGCCCATTTCTCAAGTGGCAACGTTGAAAGTGGTAAAAAGCGCAGGTGTTACATTAATAACTCTAATGATGGCTCCAGCACCTGTGAGTCTCTGCAGTGTCAACATGTCAGCACTACACTGTAGTGTAGTGTAATTGCCTAATTTTAAAATGAAAGGAAATTAGAGATGGTGTTTAAAATGAACCCTTAATTCTCTGCTAATTTTCAACCAGTTTTGTTTTTTTCCCCCCATATTTAATATTTCCTCTATATTTTCCTGTATTCTTTTTATTACTGGTTTGACATGGGTGGGACTGAGTCAGCAATTTTTAATCAAAGCCTGATGACGGTAATGCAGCTGTTGGCAGATGGTTCCAGGCTACTGTCGATCAAATCTGATTATACCTTGCCCAAACTGTCCTGTATGGGAGTGGTACTTAAATTGTAACACATTTAATACTGAATATTTAATGTTAGCGAGAAATGCTTTAGATTCCGAATCAAATTTTCACGGACTTTAATGTAAATTACCTTTTTTAAAATTAAATATAAATTTTTAAAAAAGGACAGGAGTTTGCAGGTTTTTGCACAAAAACAATACATTTATTCAAGTGTTCTCCAGCACAAGTACATACGGAGCCTTTATCTTCTCTCTGGACACTAAACATAAGTATTGGGGGGTTCAAAGTGGAGAATGACTGCTACATTTGCTTTACGAACTGGTCTTGAGGAAACGCGTAGAAGCCATAAAACAGTTATGACAGAAAGAAAGTCACACAGAGTGTCAACAGTATCATCGAATATAGAATTATTGACCTGCCTTGAACAGTAAAAATGAAATGTTTCTGATTTAAAAAAAAAAAAAAAAAAGGAAAAAAAAAAGAAAGAAAGAAAAAGAAACAGATAAGCATCAATTAAAATTTTTTTTTTGAAAACAGACATGGAGAATATTACGGCATGGAATGTAGGATTAAGAATTAATGCGTATTAAGTGTACATTATGCTACAGTAAAAGTTATTACCGTTTTTTTTTTTCTCACACGATTTTCCCACAGATAAGCACCAACTACAGCAATCTCTAGTCTAAAACAATATAGGAAACCTTTCATTATTTGTTATCCTTTTTTTTTCAAGTACAAAGTTAAAATGCCTTTGTTAATATATTTATATGAGTGAAATAATAGTTCTTTTCCGTTACTACAAGGAACTTAAAAACAGTCATTGTCAAGACATGTTTTATTTCTCTTCCAATCAAATATATTTTTCTTGATTAGATAAAATGTTTAGCACCATTGGAAACACCTACAATCCCTCTTTTTTTTTTTTTAATTCTTACAAAAGAAACAGAAGCGAAAAACACCACTGTGTAGGGCTGTGCAGTGAAGTTGAGACCGTTCATCTTAAAGCTGTCCATAGGCCACTGTTAAGATCACATGACATTAAATCTGGATTCACTTGACACAAACAAATCAGTATGAAAAGAAAAAATAAAAATGTCGACTTGGAGTCTCCCTATATCTAATGCTCAAAGCAAGTTTTGAATCAAATTTGTCACTTGATTTTTAATTTTAACCTAAGATTTTTTTCTAATTTGATGATATATATTAGCAAAGAATTATATTTGTACATCTCAATTGTAAAAAAATAACTAAAAACAAAAATAACAACAACAAAAAAAGATAAAAAATAAATTGAAAACAGCAACCGGAAAACTCTATGTACAAAATGTACAAACATGAGGGGATGTTAGGTTCTATAGAAGGAGGAGGGGGAATAACATCTGGTTAAAATATGACAATGCACTGGAGCTCATATTGTGCTCAGCGTGCATGGACAAAAAAATTATAGCAATAAGGTCACTTAAGAAATTAATTACATTAAGAAATTAAATTTCAAATTTTGAATCTTAAATATGATATAGATAAGTGATAGCATCTGTTTTTTTTAATTATCCTCTTTATTCTTTGAGTGCTGACATCTTTGTCAAACACTGTGTCAGTTTTTCGTTTTGACAAACTGCAGCCTAAATCCTCCATGTTTAGCTTAAGAGGTTACAATCAAGAGAATTTAGTTTGTGAATGTAATCCAAATTTTGGATCAGCACTTAAATTTGTCAACATGACGACTGCGATTTATCAGGGAAATGGCAAAAGGGCCAACTGTCCTTCAGAAGGGACAAAATATTACACAAAGCGCATGACATAGTTCTTTTAACTCTGTCTTACATTTTACAATCTTAATGGAAGTAGACATTCTTTGAATCTGGGTAGTAACATACTGTTATCGCTGCTTTAAAACAGTAAACAATATGGATGATGGAAGTAGGGAAAAGGGGTTCGGGGGGGTTACAAATGTCGATCCATTTACTGTACACTGAGTCAAATAACATGGGTTTCACATATCAAAATCCATTCTTTCACTTCTATTGGCACAGCCCTACTGTATACAAAAGTATTACACGAGGGTAGATCAGTTCACATCATGAAACAAAAAACCAAAAACAAAAACCAAAAAAAAACAATTCACAAGAACCAATATCTTTTAAAAAAATATCAAGAAAAGAAAGTATACATATAAAAGTGCTTTATAATGTTGATAAAACAGCACAAAATTGCTATAAAAAGGTAGAAGAACTTTGTGAAGCCGCACCATATTGTTGAGGATTTGCACCTGACAGTTTTTCAGTTTAGAGAGGTGGAAGTTGAAGGAGGAGAGCTGACCGAGTTACCGGTCGCCCTCCCTCTCCTCCACCCACCACGCTTACTAACAGTTGTACAGTAATGTCATTGGTCAGGATGAAACTAGAAAAAAGTAGCTCACCACAGACTTTGATCTTAAGGGTTTTTTTTTTTGTTTTTTTTTGTTTTTTAGAATGACAGAAAACATCATTTCCCATGTGGCTAGCTTCACTCTCTGTTTGTGCAGATCCAGGCTTTGAGCCTGAGCGTAGCAAGGCTGAGAGATTAAATGAGCACCAGTACAAACTGTATAAAAGCTGTAAAACGCAGAAACGAGGATATGCTCAATTTTTGCAGTCTACTGTCTGTCACTCCTACGTTTCCTTTCGAAGTGAACAAAATGGCACAGAATGGATTTTTTTTTTTTTAAGTGTAAAAACATCAAACAAGTTTTTCCAGCAACAGGTTAAAGAGCTCCGTATTGTCTAAAGTTGTAGTGCCACATGGGCTATGATGTTTCTCATCATTTTTGAAGCACCATGGTATTGTAACCATATTACAGTAGTACCTTTTATTAACTTCAGTTGTGTATAGAAACTGTAAACAAAGAGGTATATGTGATCTGGTGTTTTGGATTCTCAGAGACACGGCTTTCCTGACACTGAAAAAAAAATTGCCTTTCTCTTCACATCTCTGTGAGGCTCAGTAGCTGGAAGCATGGCTGCACTACAGGTGGGAATCTCGCAGCCCCGACGTACAGTACGCTCACACAGCAGAAACATTTCACATATCTCAAAACCACTTCTCTAGCTTTCTGATGTTTCCCACTGCATTGCCGTAAAATACATGTTTAGCACTTTTTCTGTCTCAGTGTCTTGAGAAGAAAGCATAGTCTCAAGTATAGCTTGCACAAACAAATCAACAATACTTGATAACACTGCTAAAAGGTAAAATGACATATCAAAATTAAATAGAATAAGAATTACAATTCAAATACAAGAAATAATGTGAAATCTACGTCAATGTTTCGCTTGCAAATTATACTGGAGTATAATTTGAGGATCAAGGCTCTTATTTCTAGTCACAACATGTAGTTGCAGTTCTAAAATGGTTCCGAGCGGGTTCTCTTGCAGCTCAAACGCAAGCAAAGTAATCTTTGAGTGGTGCAAACAGGTGGCGTATGACCGGGACACTCCATGATCTGCCCAGGAGCCTCTGCCTCGCCAGCCGGCTCATGTTGGATACGTCCGTGTAGTGGACTGGAAAGCCAAAGACCCTGGAGGGGGCAACCAGGGAGACCACAGGATACCAACAGCCAGGGGGACAGAGACACACAGGGAGCAAAAACAGGGGAAGACACGGGAAGATAATCTTGAGATTCGAGTCTAAGAGTGAGAGTGCTGGGAAAAGTTAACTATAGGACGATCTTTACGTTTACATACCTCTCCATCTCAGTGCACCAGAGTATGTCCTCCTTCTCGTTCATGTAGACGGGGAAGTGCTGGTCCTTGCCCTGCTTGATGGAATTAGACCTGGTGGTGATGGTCCTCACCTTGTCAAACTGAAAAAATGGGTATAGGGGAAATATTAGTCCATGAGTATTAGTAGCTGCATGTTTTTCTTCATTAGTGCACATCAAAGGTGCAAAACCTGAAACTTTTACCTCTTTCACCAGAGTATTCATGATCACACAGGCGGGCTGAGAATCCAGTGTGAAGTTAACTAAGTTAAAGTTACCGGATTCCTCAGTACTGACTGACAGATTTTTCAAACTGTTACCTCTTGCTGCCACTGGGAGCCACCAGTGTGCAAAGTTGTGTCTTCCACTTTGAGAACTCAAATTAACCAATGTCATGCATCATTGCTTTTGGACTTACATTATTGATTATCACATTCATATGCACATGCTGTCACAGACTGCAAATGTCACAGACATATCACAAAGGAAATATAATTTCTTTTTCTGTGATCAGATCAGGATCACAGGATTATTATTATTTTTTAAACAAATTAATGCAATACAAATGTAAGGTTTCAGACAGGACATCCATGATTTCTCAAGTTCTGAGATGATATTTCACCAGGTGTTGCATGCGCTTCTTTTACAGTTTGCTTCGCTCGGTCAAAGAATCACAGGAAGTACCTTAGCCGTCCTGCCGTGTTCTAAACAGTCCTGGAGGTCCAGCCTATCAGTGCACATAGCAGTCAAAGGCCTGAAAGGGGTAATGACCAAGAGTCACAACTTGTATTTAGATGCATTTGTATGCACAAAGGACTGACATTGCCATTTTGTGATTTTTTTTACTTTGCTGATTGTGGTCTGAAAAGCTATGTATGATGTAGACTTAGTAGAGGAAAAAAACATTTTCTGTAAGATAAGTATGAGTAAGAATTCTGAATTTTATACCTACAACAATAATTTTTTTATAGTTGCTACAAAAGGTGCAGGATTAGGGAGAGGAAGACTGTTATCAAATGTTTAATAACTGGTTGGTCTCATATCTGACCTGGCTAAATTTATTTTTAATTGGATGTTTTCCCCTCCCTTTTTAGCAAAAAACGCACCATCGGAGAGAAGTCTGTGGTACATGGCTACAAATATTGGTGTTTGCTAACAAAAAGTAAGCTAAAATAACTTCAAAATGAGAAATGAATTATCGATTTATTTAATATTTAACTGCAACATTCACTATTTCATCTATTATAATGTTGAAAGCAGTTCTAATAAATGTAGTCCGTTGTTCATGGAGTTTGTTCCTTCCAATGTGTATGTCAAAGGCTGCTGCTTCCCTCACCATTCACACACCAACCTGTGCATGCCAGGAAGGTTACCCCAGAAGTAGCGGGCACGATGGGCCGCAGACACCTCCTTGGCATCAATCATCACCGGGTTACACTGACAGCAAAGCAGAGGAAAAACAAAACATCAGCCAGTGAGGAACCAAGGTAGGATGCTCTGCTATGCTTAAGTTTTCATATATGACATAATAGTTTGATGCAGTTACCACTCAATGGCACAGTATTGATGGTATTGGGAAAAAAAAACCTTATATAATTTTGACTGAGAAAAATCAATGTAGAGTCCAGCAAAACCCCCTCACAATTTCAGCTGCAATGCATTTTTCATAGTGTCCAATCATTTAAAGTAGAAAATACTTTTAAACCAATAGCTGACCGGTTCCTTCCAGGACAGAACGCAATATACGGAGCAAAATACGCTTTCTAGGAGCACATTAAAGAACATTAAACATAGCACATTAAACTGTTACATCAAGATTAAGAGGGTCGACGTTCCCCTCTAATGGTCTGTGTCTAAAGATAATGAATTAGTGCCACAAGGGGGCATTCATAATACATCCAGTACTGCTTTCAGTGAAGAGGCTGACCTCTAAAAAGCGAGAGATGTC
Source organism: Istiophorus platypterus (assembly GCA_016859345.1). Taxonomy (NCBI): domain Eukaryota; kingdom Metazoa; phylum Chordata; class Actinopteri; order Istiophoriformes; family Istiophoridae; genus Istiophorus; species Istiophorus platypterus. The sequence goes on from CM029120.1 coordinate 6,766,036, forward strand.
CCTCTTATCGCTAACACCCATGGCAACCACATTTTCAAAGAGCCAGAAGAAAGGCCGGTCGTCCCCGTCCTTCGGCCGCGCCTCATGGAGCAGCCTATAAAACTCAAAGAACAGGCGGCCAGTGCCCTCTGTGGGACAGAGGCGGCCATTAAATATTGCTGCAGTATAGTAAGGGGACACAAACTGATGATATCAATATACAAGTATAAATATATATATATATATATATATATATATATATATATATATATATATATATATATACATATACATTTGTGTATATATATATATATATACACATACATACATACACGCGCACACACACACACACACACGATCTAGTTATTTTACTAGTCAGTATATTAGCTGTCTTTAATTCAAACTAGCTGAATTTCCAAATACAATATCACAAAGTAAAAGTAGAGTGAACATTTTAAGACCTACCATAAAGACCTTTCCTTGCAGGATTGACTATAGAGAGTTCATTGCATGGGCTTCCACCAATAACTAGGTCAAACGGACCCCACTCCTGTATCTGTGTACAGATAAGAGATGGTCAGAAACAGAGATATATAGACAGAGAAAGCGATAGATAATGATATGTTGTAGGATTAGGTGAACCTGCATAACACTCTTCAACTTTCAGGTACATTGTGTTAACTGAAAAACAACGAATTAAAGGAACACTGTGTAGGATTTGGTGGCATCTAGCAGTGAGGCTGCATATTACAACCAAGTGAATACCCCTCTCATCTCCTCTCCCTTTCCAAGCATGCAGGAGGAACTGCAGTAGCCTTCGGGTTACCTAAAAACACAAAAGGCCCTCTCTAGAACCAGTGTTTGGTTTGTCCGTCCTGGGCCACTGTAGAAACATGGCGGACTCCATTGAAGGGGACCCACTCCCTACGCAGATATGAAGGTCTCAGTCTAAGCTAACAGAAATACAACGACTCTTAGTTTCAGGTGTTTTTACACTAATGAAAACATAATTATGAATATTATTTTGAATTTCTGCCAATAGACCCCCATAAATCTTACACACTGGTCCTTTAAGTTATGGCTTTAAAAATGTCTTTATTGTCTTCTAGTCTCCAATTTCTACCTTTATCGAGTTCATGCACTGTGGTTATGAGGCAAGGTAGAAACAGTCTTGGTTTAATGTCACTGCCTAGATACATCTGGCATGTTAAGGAACTTGGATATTCAGACTACATATTTTATCCTAGACAGAGGGTCTAGTTGTCTCTGGTTCACTAGTGTTATAAAAAATGAGGCCCACTGCTGTTTGGGAGACAATTTGTGGGCAGAAACATCTGTATATAAAATCAGTTCTTCAGTGGAGCTGTGGGTCCGACCTTAAACCTGATGCGGATAATAAAATAATAGCTACTCGCTCACTCATTACATTGTACATTGCATTTATAATCATAATCTGCTCGACAGTCCAACCTTAACCTCTCAGTCCCCGGCCAAATACTCTGTTCTTTTTCCTTCTTCCACTCATGTGCCTGTCAAAGTTATTAGCATTAACTCGGCATGTACTGGGCATTTCCTTTTCCAGCGTAACCAGGACTATTTGAAAATGAGCATTTGATGTGAATAGTTGCATTCAACATTTATAATGGATTATACATACATGTGGACTTTATGGTTGCCTGGAAAAAAAAACGTTGCAAATGGATTTTATCAGAACTGTGAAGATGTCAGATATGATGGAAGACATGGGACAGTAACATAGCTAACAACTGTCATCTGTGAGGTTTTTGGTGGGACTGACAGCAACTATACTATACCCATAACTAATAAGATAACAGCTAACATTGAAGAAGTGCAACAACAAAGATTTATTAACAGTAATTTTTATGTAAGCTTTGCTCAAATGAAGCCGTGGTCACTGAACTCTTTGGCTTCATAGAGGTTGACTGACAGCGAGATAGACCAATTGCTTCGTGTCTCAATTAAACAGTGGGTGGGACACCAGTGTTCCGTTGGGACTGAGGACGGACTCTCTGGCGCTGTTGAGACTCTATTAATAATTAGTTTATTGCATTGGTCTTTGTATGTTTCAGCCACTCCTCAGGTCTGCTCTCAGCTCTAGTGGCCAGCAGAACAACACTGCTGTTGTATAGTACAACTCTTATCATTGTGAGGCAACTTCAAAAGACCACATACGCTTAACAGCCCCAAGCAAAACAAACAAAGAAACGAAACCCCCCATTAGACTCACATGTTTGCGTGTGACTTTCCTCACATCTCCAACATACATGATGCGACCCTGATGCCGGACAATACCCACAGTGATGGAGTCTTCACAAACTTCAGAGGCTACGTAGCGATCTACTTGGATGCCAAGTTCTTTCAGCACCAGCAGCCCTACAGAGGACGGGGTAGAAGGTCAGAAAATAGGAACTAACCAAAACTAATGAACCCCATGCTCACTCACTCTCCCCACCATTATAATGCTTTTATACCAGTCATGGATTGACTGATAAACTCACACAGTGGCTATATATTAGTATTTAAATCACTACTTTATTGCATTATTTTGATGTTTTCATGTCCAATATGAGTAAAGTCATGACATGAAAGTGAACTAAAGGGACGAAATTTTAATTTTTTCATTTTAGTGCAAGCAAAATTATCATGAAAATGTTGCATTTAATGTAGAAATGGAGCATTTGCAGTAAATTGATACAATATAGAACATTTGATACAGACTCAAAGAAAAGGAGAGAAAGGGATCTGGTCTAACCTGTTGCTATGCCGTCAAATAGTGACAGGACACGAATGGGCCTCCTCTTCTCCACCATGACTGGGGGGTAAAGCTTTGGTGGATCCTGATATATAACACCCGGGGGGAGAGAGACACACATGAAAAAGATTCCTCGGTGAGACCGTTAGTGGGATTTATCGCCTACAGGTGCATTACTCACAAAATCTTGGTCGTGATTATTTGCAAAGAAGTGCTGGAGACGGCTGGGCCAGTCTGTGCGACGCTCCAACAGACCGAACGCGCCCTTCTGACTGCACATGTAGCAGTTCCACGGGTCTTCATTGATGGCAGCGTGGGCCGCTCCTTGGCCAACGAGAAGGTCGACACATTCCACACAGAAACACCTGAAAACGGGCCAAGGAAAATTATTACTACGATGGTTGGTACATCTTATTAGTGTCTACTAGAAGCTATGATTCATAGTGTTGAGTACAGTCATGGAACCCTAGCAGAAGTGTACATTTTTTAACCCATCTACATTACAGTTAGTCAAGTAAAGTCACACCACAACTTTTTCTTCACTTACTGTGAGCTGGCAATGCCATTGATGAATTTGTTCGGGAGATGTCATTAAACACATGTTAAGTACTATTGCATATTTTCCTTATTGTCAGCCAATCCCATTAAAATCCTTTAAAAAAAAAACAAAAAAAAACGAAACCTTGCCGAAGCCCGATATGTCTTTATTCCTCCTTTGTTGTCCAAATGAAACACACATAAATCAGTCACGCTGCTATGCTTGGTGACACGATCCTTCATTACAGTTAACACACATAGTGTATTTTACTCTGAGTTGACCACACCTACGCAATCTTGCCAATCTAAATACCCACATTGTGCGCTGATTTGTAGCTGAAAATGGTTCCAAACCAACGCACATTTACTCCCATTTGAATAATGACACTACACGATGATTGGGGAATTTTATCCCCCAAAAAAAAAAAAAAAAAAAATGAAACCATATATTTGTGGCCATTTCTAAAAAATTATCTCCTCAACAGGGCTCGGGCTTGAGAACCACAGATTGGGAAGTTTAGTCAAAAAGTATTTAGCATGTAAGAACAGTATATCTCCTGCCTCACCCTTTAATGCAGGCAGAGAAATAAATAACTGGCAGTTCTCTGCCACTTACATTAGTTTCTAAATCAATCAGCAGTCAGAAACAGGCCACATAGTTGCAGTATCAGTCTTTGTTTTATACCTACGGGGCCTAAACGGTTTTGAATGAGGTTTGGGAGTTTTGAGATGCAGCAAGTTATCGTCAAAATGTCACCCAAATGTCAAATGTCATCATCTTAACACACAGCAGACAATTGTTTATTGTTTGGTCCGGCATGTATTTGACAAGGCTCAATCTGTTCTCAGCAGTATTTTTCTAGACTGTAATATCCCAGTCTCACTGTGTGAGAATATTTTATCAGACTATTTCTTTATAGTTGGTCAATTCAATGGACATACAACTGCACTTTATATAATACTTGTGATTAGCTGCCTCTCCGCTGGACCTCCCGTGGGAATATTGGACATCACTACTACGAGATTTGTCACATCGCCACAAAGCTTCTATATTGTCTTCAGTGTGTGCAATGATGGCACAATCCTGCTATCTTTATTGGGAAATACAACTGTACACAGAAGGCCTTAAAATTACTGATCTCTATAAAGATGGTGTATTTATGTCCTATGGATATTTATTTTAAACAGTTTCAGGGTAAAGAACATTTATGGAAATGTTCGATTTTTAATTTATAAATATGATGACAATGATATGCCATTACATATGTATCAAACTCTCACAGGACTCCACTGAAACAGACTAAAGAAAGACAATTTGTGATGAAAGTGCAGAATGGAAGTGGGTCAAACTTATGTTAGTCCTGGTTTGAAGTTTTGTTTCACTACTCCCCTTGACTCTTGATGTTCAAATACGATTTTCCAAAATGTGCCTTTTCAGTTAATACAGTGGCATATTTACGGCCTCCATAATTAAGTTCTGGGTTTTAAAGTGTCATTACATGCAGAGATACAGTAATATCCCCGAGGTCTATTCTTAGTTGATTTAAAAAATGTCATTTGGGCTCTAAGAAAAAAATCAACAAAGTGACTGTTAAGATTTTAATTATAGCTAAGAACCTCCTTTGATGGGACTTCTTTTCTTTTTATTGAGGACTAGGACTCTTACTTTTGTATATATAGGATTTATTTTTATTTATTTAATCCACTTACTTTTTTATTTTCTACATCGTAATAGTGTCTATACTATTCTTGTGACCCTGACACGATGTGAAAATATACTTGCTGCCATGTGCAAACCCTTTCTTTAAAAGTTATACAAACTTCTGCCTAAAATTGCAAAAAGTGCCTGGAAGAACCAGCCCTTTATTTCTAATTTTCGTGCTTAGCATAGATATAAGACATTATACATCTTTTTAGATACAACGACACTGTCAACAAAAATACACACACATACATGCAACCTCACTGTAACACAGACTATCATGTTTTACATTACCCCCATAGTACAGTAGAAACCAGTAGGAACCTCACCGACAGCAGTTATGGTTTCCACACATGAGCACCTCTCGTCCTCCACAGCAGATAGTGCAGTATGACTGGTAACCATCATCGTCGTATTGATATGCACATTCTAGGAAGCAGTTCTGTGAAAATAGTGTAGTGGAAAGTCAGTGAGCAGTCTGACATATTTAAAAACTGAATTTTTTTTTCTGCGGTCACATCAGGTGCTGCCTGAAATATGTACAGGTCATTATTAGCCTTGAGCTGTGACTGTTACATTTTTTTATTTTTTTTTTATTTTTTTATGACACAGCAATTGGAGTTGAGTTTTTAATAACCTCTATCACAGCTTACCTTACAGCTCTGGCACATTCCTCCAGCAAATAGCGGGTGCTCAAGGCTAACATTCAGACTTCCACAGGAGATACAGATGTCTGTAGAAAGAGAAGTGCAGTATGTCAGCGTTTAACAGGGCGGAGGTTGGAGAGGCGTGAACACTCTGCTGCTGCACACTTCATTGAAATTATTTGAACAGCTGTGATGCAGGTCTAGATCTAATGAGCTTAGCTGGTATGTTTGGAGAGAACACACAAGGGAGCCAGTAAGGCAGCGGCAAAAAATCATGGAAATGTTATTTCTTCTTCTGTACTCTTTTATCATTTTTATCAACATAAACTCATACATGCTTTGCTTGACAACAACAAGGTCAAGTTTAGAAGTCTAGGTGTTCCTCCCTTGAGAGGCCCCCCAGTGCTGCTGCAAGCTAAGGCACGCAGAGGACACATCACTTACCTTCTATGCTGCGGCACTTTTGTCTCACTTCATAAACGAGCCGCTCTGAAAATAAAAATGACATGAGAAATGTTGTAGTTTAACATAATCTGCATTTAACATTGTATTTGTCAGGTCAACATTTAAACAGATCAACATTTCACCTTTCCACTTCCAATGTTACTGTTCTTTTTTCCAATCTGATTCATAGGTTAAAAATAAAATAAAAATACACATAAATTTTTAAAATATCTAAAAAATTATACATAAGGAAATATTCATAAAGTCAAAACAGCTCATTCAGAAACAATATAACTACAAATAATTACCATGCAATTGTCAGTATAAACCCAAAACTAAATTACTATTGTAAATGGTCTTTTACTTTGTGTTTATGTATGTGTATAAACTGAAGTATAAATGCACAGTGAAGTTATATATATATATATATATATATATATATATATATATATATATATATATATATATATATATGTTATAAACTCATTTATGGTATGGGGGGGGCATATAAAACATTCTTAGTCTTACTTAGTTCCACACAACTGGGAACTAATTCTAGATCCTAGGACCTTGATATGAAATTCAAATTCTGGTATTCATGTTCTGCAACTTCATCTATTTTAGTATTTTTGGTATTCTACGTGTGTTAAAATACTTATCAGTAACACAAGGTCTTTTTTTTTTTTTAAATCAGTATATAAGCTGCACAATCTACAATGGAAAATATTAAAATGGGAAAATTGCAAACCTAGGGTATCATATGTTACTGGTCATCTACACTAGGTGGAGTTAAAAGAAATCTCCTCTGTAAAAGCCTGTGAAACAAGCTCCATTTGCAAATGCTTTTGTAACATATAAGATGCCAATGAAGCCAGCAGATAAAGGTTTAGATGTCAGTTTACACACATAAGGCAGATTATTTCTGTATAGTTGAAACATCAAAGGCCCTAACATTGGGCCCTGCCCCACCAAATTCTAGGAGGAGCTATTATTATAAAAGAAAATATTACAAAAAAAGAGAAACCTCTGTCACTGGTCAGGCATTCAAACCACTGTGACTGATGCTCTGTTTTTGCAGGAAAACCAGAGCGTTGTTTGCAGTACAACTGAATGTTGCATTAAATTTCTTCAGTAGTATATTTTTTGCTAAAAGATCTTTTGAAATCATTCAGTTTAGGGCCAGAGTTGGATAAATAATCAGATGTTCATGAATATGATATAGGTCTAAGAGTGTTAGGGAGAGTGTATAACTGTTAAATGTATGAGAGTTAACATGAGAGGCTATTAAGCACCAAATAAATCAAAAACCTTTAAAGCGTTTTATTTTTTAACACTTTCAATTAGTCACTGCAATTACTAAAATAACTAACTCCAGCATACTAAAGATACTAAAAATTACTTTTGCTAATTACAGGCTACACTAATACGAGTGCCAGTTTTGTTACTGTATGTGTGTTGTTACTGCTACTCAGGTAATGCTCAGCACTGATTATAGAAGAACAACATTTGGGAATAAACTCAAACAAACATCTAGTCATTGTCTTTGGAACAGTCTGAGCCTTTTTTTGCCTGCTCACATCATTCACTTTCATCTTAAACATGTCACTCTAATGGATCTTGTCCATACACTAATTCTCCAACCACTTACTCTGATGTACAACTCTGCTGAGTCCTCACCAAGGGAAGGAATATAGAGTTCATGACTCCTATTTAACCTAATAAACGAGGCACCATACCTCGTGTCCTCTCATCAATGATGTCCTTGACCTTGGGTTTCTCTGCTGTGCTTTTGCGAGGCTTTTTGGCTGGAGGAGGCGTGTAGGCTGCTGCTTCTGGCTCTACCCACATTTCAGGGTAAACCTCTTTGTATGGGTTGCGCTCCTCTGGGTTGCAAAGCATATCAGACAATTAATATTACAGGTAGCATTATCAATTATTAAATCATGTGCTTAATTGGGGATATTTGAAAATGAGATGGTGACAAATTTAATACACATCGGGAGTTTTCACACTCCCATCTGCTAACAAACTGAGATATAAGGCCAAAATTAGAGTTTCATAATAATGACTTCCTCTTACCCTCCGGTGGCTCTAAGGCCTTGGGTCCAGTGGGCTGAAATCCTGTCATAGCCCAGTTAATCATCTGCTTGTTCAGTATTTCCCCTGATTTGGAGGTTTCTGTCTCATCACTGTCAGGGCAGGTCATGATGGCTCTGCCTGCCCGGCTGCTAGCCACCTATTGATACATTAAAGACATTTATGACTTAGGTTCTTCCTCAGTTTATCTACAAAAAGGACAATCTACCAGCTCAGTGGCCAGCATCTCAACAAGGACACAGCTGCATGCTATCCCTAAAACAGAACCATTATACATTTTTTTTTTTATCCATTAGACGATTTGATGTGTGATGGCATTTTTCATTCTATTTTAACTGAACTTGCACTTTACGGTCTTTTTTTTTGTATTTCCTATTTTGAATCGTTTTTTGGCAAGTAAAACTTGGCACTGAACAACTGCAATTTTGTTCCGATGTTAGAATGAGTATTGTATATGGAGAGAATGACTTCTGAATTTTTTTTTTTTTTTTGCATCTCGGTCTGCTAATAAAGCCAAGTGCAGGAATATGCGTCCCATGTTCATACAGTTTTATGGACTTTGTACGGGAAGCCTCTAGATGCTCAGGGAATAGTTGTATAATATGCCATATGATTTCTTTGCAAAGAATTAAAAAGGAAGAGAGAATTCCAGCATGCAAGTCCCTATAAAACCCTCAATTTTGTGACTTTTTATTTCTCTTCAAGTGTGGATTAAACTGGCAACATATTGCTTGTTAATTTGTGAGCTTTAGAGGTGTTGGTTAGCATAGTTTTGAACTTTGGAGTGAGCCAGGCTGGCTGTCTCCCCCTGCTTCCAGTCTTCATGCTAAGCTATGCTAATCTTCTGTTAGTTCTATCTTAATTTTTTAAGTACAGACACAAGAGTGGTCTCAGTCTTCAAATTAAGCACATGTCCTGCAGTTATTCCTGAAGAAGTGAAAGCAACTGTACAATGCTACTGACCAAATGTCATTTTGTCAGTTAAAAAGATAAGTTTTCTATTATAGAATGGCACTGCTATTCTGTAATTTTGAGGCCCTTGTTTTCGCCAGTTTAATAGGCTAATACTCATGATAGAATGGGATTCTACAAAAAATAATTGATACGGATTCAAACTCTTCTACTCACCTGTAGCACTTCACAGATGGCTTTCTTGTACATGGGCTGCTTGTTGTAAGTTGGTTGGTGAAAGGCATTGTTAAAGGAACTTAAAGGCATGAGTTTCTCTACACAGACCTGTAAATGCACATAAAAGTTAATCATTGTTCACTACTTTGAGGCATTAAAAAATATTATTTTTATTAGGTGAAAAGTGTCAAAAGATTAACAGCTCATGTTTATAGTGGAAAAGAGCAATTGGTTGACCAAAAACAAAAAAACAAACAAAAAAGGCTTATTATAAAGTTTGTCATCACTATAAAGACAAGTCTGCTTTGCTTAATTCCTGGCGAAAAAAAAAAAAGAAAAAAGAAAAAAAGAGAGAAAAAAAAAACACCTGACAGCAATATTAATGTTGGCTCTAAACACTCACCACTGAGAATTTTCCATCTCCAAACCACTTCACCCATCTGGTTCCCTCGGCAGCTCTGCTCCGCCCCGTCATCCACCAGGATACGATGCGGCCTGGCCACCATGAGAACCCTCGCAGCTTCCCCCAAACCAGCTCGCCGATGCCAAAACCACGACCATCCTTCAGCCAAAATAAAAGACAAATCATCCGCTCCGTATTAACTTCTGGGCTTAGTTGTGAAGCCTTTTTAAACACAGACTGACTCTGTTTTTGTATCTATTTATTTTCTTAATTTTGGGATGGTAGAGTTAGATTAAAAAACGTGTATAAACAACATCAGATAAACAAGATAAAAATACATTAACAATAATGAGTGAGGTGATTACTTATAATATAAAGGAGGGCTGCAACTAACAATTACTTTCAACATCTATTAATCACCACGTTATTTTCTTAATTAATCACCTAACCGATTGGTCTATAAAATGTCAGAAAATAATCATCACAGTATCTCAGATCCCTTAGTTATAGCTTCCAATTGCTTTTTTTTCCCCGTTCCAATAGTCCAAAACCCAGAATTTACCTCTTACTATCACATAGGACAATGAAATTTTTTTGTTGATCAGCCAGTCAATTAATCACCTAATCGTTTCATGTCTAATATAAATAATAATTTAGAATCCTCAAACTCAAAGCATGAATGAGTAAGTTTAACAGGTTGAAATTATTCATACCCTCTTTAAAATTTCCTATTAAAGTTTACTTGCCAAAACATGAATGATTCCATTAGGATTGACTTTGGCTGTAAACTTATTCCTTTTTCCAACAGAAAAATCATGTGAGTCCACAACTGGACATTAATCAGTGTGGATCCAGTTCAAAATGAGCTCACCTCATACTCGGGCTCAGTGTCTGCAGACTTGGGGCAGATCTTGTCTCCACCTACGATGGAGACAGGCTCAGGGGTAGTGGCCACAGTGGGGGAGGCTGGGTCAGTTGGCTGCTGTTGCTGCTGCTGTTGCTGCTGTTGCTGCTGTTGCTGCTGCTGCTGTTGCTGCTGTTGCTGCTGCTGTTGCTGCTGCTGTTGCTGTTGCTGCTGTTGCTGCTGCTGCTGTTGCTGCTGTTGTTGCTGCTGCTGCTGTTGCTGCTTCTGTTGCTGCTGCTGCTGAAGCGGCTGCTGATGCTGCTGCTGATGCTGAAGCGGCTGCTGATGCTGCTGTTGTTTTTGCAGTTGCTGTGGCAGCAATGGCTGTGATTGCTGTTGATACTGAGGCTGTGACTGACACTGAGTGTGCAACTGAAGCTGCTGCTGCTGCTGCTGCTGCTGCTGCTGCTGCTGCTGCTGCTGCTGCTGCTGTTGCTGCTGCTTTGAAGGCTGCGGGTGCTTTATTATTGAGACCTCTTCTCTCTGGGTCTCTGTTTCATTCTCTTCATGATCCTTCATAGCGTTCACCGCTGACATCAGTTTGGCCTTTTTCTCTGCCTGAAACACAGTCCAGTGACAGCAGAGATGAAGACAGATAATACTCATGGAAATAGGTCTGGAAATATGTCAAAAATGTAAGAAAGACACAAGCTTACAAACCAATATGAGCAAACATTCGGTGCAGTCTTTTAGTTCCTGATAGTCTTTGATTCTCTGTGATTTGGATACAACTTGGTACTAAAACATCTTGAGGTTTGTTAACCAGCCCTACAAGCTTCAACTCACTAGGCTAAACATATCCTGAAATTTCTTTGTAGAGGGCACACAGAGATGAAACAGATACTAACTTCTCATGTGACTAGTGGTATGACAGTAAACAAAGGTATTGTTCAAACTGTCATGCTGTTCCTTGATTTCTTTTTTTCTTTTTTGCCGCTTCAGGGCAGAGGTACAACAGCGTTGACATATCATCTCTTATCTTCAAGCTGTTATGGCAAATGTGTTTAAAAAAAGTTACTTATTTACATACTAAACAGACACGGAGCAACATAAGCATTTGTTTGGAGTTGTGTTTCTGGCCAACAGGAAAAAATTGACTCTGGTTTTGCTCTGGTTTGCTCTCCACCAACTCGTGAGGGGAAAATCCTGTTTTTCAGGCTCTAAATGCTCCACTGTATTTACTAGCTAGACTCTAACTTAGTGTTTGCAGGTAGCATGCGGTTGGTTCATCAGAGCTATGGAATGGTAACTGGACTGTAGAGCTCATATGGCACTTTTCTAGTCTTATCAACCACTCAAAGGGCTTTACACTACTGGCACATTCCCCTTTTCACACACATTCATACGGTCACACACACACACACACACACACACACTCATATTCATACACTGATGAGACAAAAAAGCTGCCTGCAGCAGCCCGAAACAACACTCATGTGGGTGAGACTGAACTGGAACAGTAATTTTGCGGGCTGTAAAACAAAAACAATGAGCTGAGAGGTGCTAAACTGAGTCCTTAGCTGGGGGGAGCTACAGAGCCTGAGTTCATCACTGAGTTCAACCTCTTTCATATTACACATAATCACAGTGACACATTTTTTATATAAAACACTGATTAGTGGTTTAAATAATAAAAAATACGTCCTGGTACATGCTTCTTTATTCCACCAGTAACTGTAGTTATATGCTCTCTTCATGCCCTGGTGTCAGCCATGAAGGACTTTGAGTAACACTTTATTACTGCAAGGTATGGTATAAGTAGAGGCTGACGGTGTTTTTAGCCATTTAGCTGAACAACATCTCTGCAGAATCTTCATTGTGGGAGTCTGAACGCCTTTGTAAACACTTCTTTATCTCCGCCTGTGAGGCCTATTCATCAGCACCCGTGTATACAGTAACTCTATAGTGTTCATAGCTGCAGCGGAGAGTTCACTGGGTTTGTGGTACCTGACACTGAACCGCTAGGTCGATCAGAGAGGACGAGACGCAGCCGGGACTTAAGCCTCTCACAGTAAATCCCCAACAGCTGCACTCATTCTGATGTCTCTCTCTCTCTCTCTCTCTCTCTCTCTCTCTCTCTCAAACACACACGGTAGGACCCACATGCTAACTTTCTTCTCCTTCTCTTACTCTCTCTTTCTTTTACACATACACATGCACACATAATATATATCTGCAGCCCCATATGTAAACACGTGTTAGGCATACTATAGGCTCCACGTGAGAGCACTGCTGCACAGCTGTGCTTACTTTCCTCAAGTCTTTCTCAGGTTCTCAGGTCTCACACACACTGTAAATGTCCAGAACTGAGTGTGTGGGAAGGGGAGAAAAAAGGCAAGCAAGAGAGAGACTTAGAGAAAGTATGGCACAATCCACAGTCCTCTCTCCCAGTGTGACTCGTAAACAATAGCGCCTTTAAGGGGAGGTGGTGCCTAGACGGCGTGGGGAGGGGAATATGCGCAGAAGAGTAAAAACATGTGCTCTTCAATCAAGAGGCTCTGCTGTGGTTTATAAATATCTGTACTGTAGTGCTGGATGGATGGATCAAAGCCCTCGGCCATATGTGTTAGGCACAAGCACACTGGAGTTAGTGTTCGACAGCCTGCTTGGATGTGTGGTTCCAGATGGTAAACTGCAAAAACTAACAAATGTCAATTAAGCTGCTAAATGTGTTATGTGTACCGGGAGAAACAATCCGTTATCATACTGGCATGTGAGGAGAGCAGTCACCGGGGCAGTCAGAAAATAAACGAGCTGACTGAGCATGGTCTTCATCTCTGGTGACCAGTGATCACAGGTATATTGGGAGATTTCTAAATGCCAATAAAGCGGCTGAGCTACTGTTGCTGTGCTTGTTATTGTGCCTCACCAACGGACTTTAGACAAAGAAGGCCCACATGCACACCTAAACCTGCAACTTAGCTAAAGACCACGTGTTGCTAGCTGGAAAAGACCAAGAACTCAGCTGAGACCATGTGTTGCTAGCAGAGAAAGACAAAGAACTCAGCCGAGCATCCCCCAACACATGGTCTCAGCTGACCAGCCAACCAGATGAGCCACCCCCAACACATGCAGCGTCAGCTGATCAGCGGCGCTCCCCCAAAATCCACGGCTCCCATTGGGTGAAACCTGCCACAGTCAGTCCCGACCGTGACCTCACCTAAAGTTATATTAACACAGAAACTCCTGAAACTCACGCTTCTGGCTTGGACCTTTAATACAAACAGTGAACTCCTCGCTGATAGAAGTAGCAACAATAGCCGCTCCTAAGACTAGACCGCACATGGCGAACACTCTAGTCATAGTTAGGAGTTTCTGTGTACATGATTAATTACTAGGCCTAAGGATTTCCCTCGCTGGTCGAGCTGATCTCCGCTCTCCCCCTGTGTTGAGAAAACACAGTACAGCCCGGGACGAGACCACAGATTGACCCTCTGGCCCGGATGCCCGTGGATGCGAAACCTGGTAGTTAACAAGTCCTACCCTTTTAAAGAGGAAGGAACACAGACCTTGCTTCCTTTAAAGTCAACTCACTAACTCTCTGCCATGAGCCAGAATTAGTTTGCCTCACGAAGACTAGCCATCTCGCCGAGAAGACACGTTAGCCACTGATAGCCGCTAACCAACGCCACCTCGCCTGCACAAAGGACGCCGAGGACGTATTAAACACACCGCTTCACCTTCAAGAGAGTAAGAGGCTTATAGCTCTGGGCAGATGTTATTAATTAGTGTGTGGTAAACTGATGCCGTTACAATACGGTGAAAATACTGTTTGTGCTGTTGCTGCTATTCGTTCACTTATGAAGTTTGAGCTTCCCATTCAGCTGTTCCCCTTTGTTCAAGTCGTGTTACCGGTGAGCCGCCATTAAACTCGACAGTCTTCCTTCCGGCCTACCCTCACGGGATGTGACTGTAACGAGTCACGTCCACCATCTTGCTCCGCGTCAGACACACGCACACATATATACACACACACACACACACACACACACACATCCACACCCGTACATACATACACATACATACACCAACACACACGCACTGCTTGCTTTGCTATACTTGTTTGTGATCTGTAGTTGGTAGCCAGTAGTTGTAGCGTATGATAAGATCTGTTAGACAGAAGTGATATTGATTGGAGACTGATGTTACTGATGTTAATAAATCCTGTCATATCTTAAAGAGAAGTTGCCCTGGTGTTTTTCTGTTTGCATATCGTGATACAAAGCTGGTTGATGGAGTCAGTGCCAACCTCCACTCCTTCTCTGTTCACTCTAGAAATACAAATATTTCCTAAATATTGGCATTTCTAAGTGAACAACCCCTTTGAGACTAAATCCACTATTTGGTTATTGGTCCGTGTCTTCCCGGTGGTGCCCCGTTTATTATTAATTTCAATTAATAAGATTCATTAATCTCAATAATAATTAATAATTATCTTTGATAATAACCAAACTTCGCTCCTGCACTGCACAACAAATGGTGCCCTGTGTGAGGCTCTGAAGATACCAGTTATCACAGTATCCATGCATAATAACACAAATTAATAATTTCGATTTACTAATTTTAGTTACCCGCCCAAAAAAATTCTCTTTGAAATTCAAAATTGTTTTGTTTTTTTTTGCACTTCTCTTATTACTTCTTGCCAAGAAGATAGATAGTGTGATAGTAGTTAGCGAGTTGTGGAAGACTGTTTCCACTTGCAGTAGAAAATCGCATAGTAATTACTCATAGAGGTGTGAGCCACCTAACTAACACCCTAACAAGGTAGGTTTAGAGACAGTAATTACTGCAGATTGTAAGCCGCAGGTTGAAACCACTCACCTTTGCACTCGTGCCAGCACAACAGCAATTTGTGTTCACAACAGTTCTTTTAGACTGAATGGGCAGGGCATATTCATTGGCCACAAAATTAATCCTCAGACACCCCAGATGGACGGAGCTGAAGCTCCCCAGAGGCCACTTGAACAAATCCTGACGGGTGTGGTCACTGGCCTCCTTTGCCTCTCTACAGAGGAATAATAGAGCCTCGATAATAACAGTCTGAGTGACTGCCACGCCGTGCTACAGGATCTCGCAGATTACACAAACAACCCGGCCTGGAAGCCAGAGCGCACCATTCAAGCTCGTCTGCAGGCCGCAGAGCATCAAATACAGATCGCTCGGCTGCAGAGGGAAAACGCCAGCCTGCGGCTGGAAGTGCACACCACCAAGGCTGAGCAGAACCAAATGCAGGAGGATCTTGATCTCCTGCAAGGAGAGGTCCACACTGCTCAATGAGGAGCAAAATCCAGGCGAGAGGACTGGTCCGGTATGGGAAATATTGGCACCAGCCTGGCAGGCTAGGAAGCACGTGACAACGTCCCTGGGCTAGAGGAGGTCACCCCCACAGGCTCAGACAGCCAACGCCACCTCTAACCAGAGGACCCACAGGACCCACAGGACCGGGAACCTCGTGCCTCTTTTGTCAAGTGAGACATTTCTGTCTCGGAGGCTCGAGACCCTGCAGCTGTCCAACACAGCATGACAGGAGGTGGGCACTAGGAACAGAACCACTCCTAGTGGGGTAACCCATCAACACTGCAGAAGGCCCTGTGTGAGGAATATTCGCAGTATACTGACGAAGCATCTGCCACCCTCGGCGCCTTTGCTAGCTTGAAAAAGACCAGTCCCCTCTGGACTAATACAGGCATCTGAGAACTGCGTACTTCCAAAGGTTATGAAACCAGGGGGGTAGCGACTATACCCGGCCCCAAGAACACACAAGGCCACAGCAACTGGACACCTTTCCACCAAAAGGAAAAGGCCAGTTTGAGCGGAACCCCAGACAAAGGAACCAAGGAGAAAAGTGGCGTGGGAACACCCTGAGCCCCGCCAGAGGGAGGGACATGCAACAGGAAATGGAGAGCTTGGTCCGGAGGTGTATATCAGAGGTGGTGAAGCAGCTTGAAGTGCCCCATCGCCCACCAGGCCCACCGGATTCCCCAAAGAAACCTGGCACCGGCCCAAAGAAACCTGGCACCGGCCCCCTGTCAGCAGGACTAGGCCAGGCACCTGTACCCTCTACTGCCAAGGTTTACTTTGTAGGTTGGGGTAGAGAGCCAGGGGACCTAGGGCATTCCCCGAGACCATCATACACACCACCCCGTTCCCTCCTTTCCCGTCCTTCTTGGGTGATTTGGTCCAGAAGGGTAACATCCAGCGTACCTACACCAAAGTGGGGATAGGGGTGTGCACAAGCACCCTTGCATTGCTTGACTCCGGTTCTGAGATGAGTCTGGTAAATTCACACACTTTCGCAGAAGTTGCCAGGGCAATGCTCACCCCAGGCAAGCCCCTGCAGATCGAGCCCTACAATGTGAGCATCACAAGCTACACGCAGGACAGGTCACACATCACCAGACGAGCCTGGGTTGACCTCACATTCCAGGAGATGACCCTTGTTCATCCTCTGCACATCCGCGTACTTGATGTCGAGCCACTCCTTATCGGTCAGGACCTGCTGGACTGGCTAGCTCCACTCATCGACTGTCACCACAGACACATCTGGGCTCAGGTTGATGCTCCCCAGGCCACTTGGCCTGGAGGCAGGTCGGCCAGTCTCAAGTGAGCGAGTTGCCGCCATCCAGGAATACGGGGAACCCCTCCCGATGCTCATGCCCCCTCCTGAGCCTGAGCCTGGCTCTGACCTCCTTACGCCGCCTGCGAGCCCTCAGTCGCTGCTGGCTGGCAACCACGAGTCTCTGCACAGCCATGAGTCATTCCTCTGTTCATTGAAGAACACAAGTGCAGCCTTGTACAGTGCCCGGGTCGTAGGAGGCGTGCACCTCAATGGCACCTTAGCCCCGGATGCACTCCTGGCACTCAGTCAGGATCTGTACAATGACTTGTACCGGATCAACCCTCCTCCTCCTCCTTTTGCACAGCGAAGCCACTGCCTGCCACCTGCGCAGACACTGCAGACCCCAGTCAAAGCAATCGGAGTGTGTGCCCTCTCCGTGCAGATTGGGAGAAAAGAGATGTGCACTTATTGAGCGTGACTCCACATCTCCATCCCCCATTCTTCATGGGGGCTGACCTACTGTCAGATTTGGCGCCCAGCTGGACACTGTCAACCAGGTCCTGTGGTCCCAAGCTGATGCTGGAAAGCACCCTCTTTCCCTCGAACCAGAACACTTGGTATCAGGGCAGACTATACCCCAGGCATGTCAGGTTGCCAGCAAGGTCAATGTGACCATTCCCACACGAACAGCGGGCACCCCATTCGCCTTGTGATACTCAAGGGGCAGAAGAGCCCTGGCTCACAAGCATTCTTTTGGCCCTTACCCCGCTCCAGGGAACTCAGCCTGTCGGTCTGTGGCTCGACCCTGCTTGAGCTGAACAACCGCTCAGCATACCTGCTGGTTCAGAATCTTACGAACGTCCCAATCCAGGTGAAGGTGCAACAGCCACTGGGGATGCTGATTGACAGCTCCTTCCATGACATCGAGGTAATGATACCAGTCATAGGAGAGCTGCCTCAATCCTGAACAAGAGATGACAGCCCAGATGAACTTGCTCTCACATCCCCGACCAACATGATCGCCATCGCCTGCCATGAGGTGTTGCAAAGTGAGGTAATCTGCAGCGCCACCCTGGGTACTGAAGGCGATCTGGTCGTATACACTCTTGTGACCCAACCAGGAGACACCCCTTCGAGGAGCTCTGGAGTTCACTCCCCTCCGGAGGAACCTAGGTCCACTCTTGAGTCTGAGACCAGTGAGCAGCTCGCGAAAGCAGACGCGCTGACGACAGAGGATCAGAGGGATGCACTTCGGAAATTGCTCTGCGAATTCCAGCACATTTTCTCAAAAGATCCTCAAAACTTAGAAATAGGCGTCATTCTCAACCTCACCATGGATGACATCCTTCAAGAGCAGCTTCTGGCTGAAGGGACCAAATTGGTGAAGTTCAGCCTCAAACTGACTGGACTCACCCCCTTGTTCACTAGTCACCCAAGCAGGTCGTCATCTTACAAAGATCACCCTGTTAGTTTGGCTGCCCTTGGGCTCCTCCTTAGCGGTTGGGTCATCACAGCAATTATTGCACATATCATGTACACATGGCACATACAAACCCTACAGACCAGACTGGACGTCCTCTGTCTCATCCCACCGTGATTTGCATACCAGCCTGTGTCCACCCCACAGGCTCACTTCAATCCTCCCCAGCCTTTTCTCCTTCTATCTCTTTTTTTCCATTCCTCTAATGAACAGCTGTGACAATCTAAAGGCAGCAAAGAATGTGAAAGTCTTTACTGATATTATGTTTGATGTTAGAAATGTAGCTAATGTGACGAGAACTCTGCCCAGAGTTAGCCTCAGAACTGCCCAGATGCAGTCCTCTGCACTCTAGGAACTGCATGGACTGTAACATCCTGCATGAACACATGGACTTTGAAACCCAGGTTACACACAACCGACAGAATTGTTCGGCCCTAAGTTGATCCAAACACTCGTTTTGGTATGTTTAGGGTCAGAGTGTCTCCAGGGTTCCTCCTCCTCAGAGCCAATGAGAAAGTGACGCTGAAAATGCCAGTGGGGGGAGGAGAGAAAGTACAGTGGCTATAAGAACCAGATATTTGTCTGGACTTCTTCCCAGTTGTAAATGCCCCCTTTTGGGGGCCTCACAGTGTGTGTGCAGCTCCACCAGCAAGACAGGCCCTCCGAGTCTAAAGGGGAAAATAGGAAAGGAGGTAGCAGAGACACAATGCAGTCTTTATCATTTATGCACGCCTGCCCGTCACTGACAGCTCAGAAATACCACCACTTATATCTGCTGTTGCACTGTGCTGAAGACAAATACCAAGAATGACAGCAGACATACTGTAGATGTATAAACACAGGGGAACAAATGTGTTTAAACAACCCGATAGTGGAAACATCTACTCCTTTTTCCCCCCTCGGAATTTTTTTTTTTTTTTTTTAAATCGTATGATATATAGGAATACAATGGAAAACTGAAATGAAGTTACTGTACTTACAGTAATCATGGATTTTGTCATGGATAAAGTGAAAACAGAAGCTCTACGGGCTGCTGGCAGAGTGCAGAGACATGTTGGGTGCACAATAAGGGATAATCTGACTTAGAGGCTGTGCAGCATGATACCCTGAGGGCTCAAGGGGTGACAGAGTGCACTGGGAGGCAGAAAAAAAGGGAAGAGATATTGGTCTCTGGGGTGTGCAGATGATACTTTAGTATACAATCTGGACTGTACTAGTTAACAAAAAGGTCATGTTTATTGCTTAGCTTTAAGTGTTTATATGACAACAACTATCTAATAACAGGTTATAAGGTTGTTAACTACACAATGAAAAGGTCTTAGGCTCAAAGGGTCAAAGAGTGAAAAATGCAGTTGTTGAGATGAAACACCAGGGTCAAACGGTAACAAAGACAACAAGCCTCAAAAAAACTGGACATCAGAGAAAAAGATGTTAAAGTGGCATGAATGGTGCCATCGAATCAAAACAACCGAGCCCTCTGCAGACTCTGATTGAAGGTAAAATGTTAGATGAAATAAACTGTCACTTAACATTACTTCCTCACACAACGTGGCAGTGAGCCTTTGAAGCAACACAAAAGAGTTTGACCTTTGAATGCAGTACGCAACAGGCAGGAGAGACACAGCAGGGACTGTTTTGTGTAATTGTTTGATGGATTATGCTGCGAGATATGTCTTTGGTGCAAAGACCTAAGCTTATCTGCTGAGCAAAAACTGCGGACCAACAGTAGAAACTTCCTTAAATCATGGCAGGTGTACTTAACTCAGGATGCATGAGACCAAGAATGCTGCAAAAAGCTGATCCTAAACCTTGAGAAATGGCTGCTTTTTAAAGTGGAAATACTGTCTGAAAATGCACAAGTGGCAGGTTCTGTTGTGCAGCGATGTGGCTACTGCATTCATTAGCCTGATTTTAGCACAGATCCCTACAAACGTAATGCATTTCATGAGTGGCCTTGGGGGGTCACACCAAAAGAGGCCATCTGGTTCTCATTGTATTGTGTCCTTTAAAGAGATAATTAGGAATATTACAGAGTCAGCTATGAATACATAAACAGATTCCCCATGAATCCACAAGTGGAGTTGTCAAAAAAATGCCCCCGGAGGAGGCTTCTTGGTTCACTCTTTAAAATCTTTTCAAGTTATCCAATTACTGTTCTGAGAGTAAATCTATAACCTGAGCCAAACAGAACAAAGTGCACGATGATAGGAAGGAAAAGGGCTTTGAGGCCTACACAACAACCTAACCTTTTTCCCATTAGAATGTTATATAAGGCAAAAATCTTGCTGGCTCTGAAAAACAAACAAACAAACAAACAAAAAACAACAAAAAAAACAGCAACATTTGTAAGGTACATGTATTTGACCTAAAAGAATGATGCTACTCTGACATTTCTAGGCACTGTTATGAAACAGGAAATAGTTTCAGCACAAATTCACCCCACGGGAAAAACTTTTTTCATGCAAGCAACTTTTTTCCCAAACACGGCTAAAGCCTGTGCAGCCTGTCCTTTTTTTAAAGAGACAGTTTGAGGGCTTGAGTTTTTTTTCACCCCCACTCTCGGGGTAGAAGAGATCGCTTAAAAAAAAGAAAACATGAAAAAATTTCTTTGTCTGGGAATTCAGGGTCAGGTGATTGCCAAAAGGAATTCTGGTTGGCTAGAAAGGACTTGCAAAATGTTGGCAGCGTGCCCAGATGTTGTCATGCAAGCAGGGCTGGAAATTTGCTGTAAACCTCATTTTCACCCTCACATCCATAGCACAGAGTTCCTTAGCTGGGGGAGGGGTCAGGAGAAGAATAGGGGAGGGAAACGGAGAGGGAGAGACGGAGAAGTCCACTGTAACACAAAGCACATGAAAAAAAAAAAAAGAGAGATCCTGGAGAAAGTGCAAGATGGCAGTAACCCTTTCAGCCACCATGTCCTCCCTGCTGCAGGGGCATGCAACAGCAAAAAGCAGCTCTATGGCCAGAGTAGAATCAGTACTGAAGGCTGTGCATCACATTAATCTTCAGGAAAGGGCTTTGATGCCAAAACAAAGTCTTTGTGCAAATTAGATCAAAGCTTGCAATACGCCAGATGAGAAAAGGGGAAAAAACAGGCACAGTTACAATTTGCATCTTGCAAATCCCCTCAAATCTAAGCCTTATACGGCCATTTGTTCAAGAATATCGACCTCTGTTTGGAAAAATGGAAACTGCTGCCTGCTTGCCTCGTATTTTACGACATTTCACTTGTGGGACTCTGGCATGTCCTGCTAATTTGGCAATATTTCCTCCCTGGAGACATTTTTATGGCCGCTCCCCAAGCCCTCTCCAGAGGAGAGCAGTGAGGGTGGGGTGGGGGGGTGGGGGGGGCAGAAGAAATGGAAGACCCCATGTTGATACTACGGAGACTCCTCATTATGTAATAGATGAAGTTGCTCTACATCACACTGCTACCAGAAATCATATTTACCATGACGAATTAATGAGCAATGTGGGGAATGTTGCATTCATACAGATTAAAATCACACTGGATCAATGTTTCACAAAAGAAATACGAACTTGGATAAACTGTCACATCTGCTAAGAAGCAGGGATGTTTGGTCATTCTGGATCCAGTAAAATACCTGCACATTTCGAACAAACCGACCTCACCACAGGGTCCAAGATTTACGCAGCAGCTGTTCTGGAGCTTTTGATCATATTACATGATCTTCCACAGAGGATGTTTGCATTTTGCCCAGTCGTCATGTAATTGTACATGGCTTAAAAATTGAGACTATAGCTTATTACTTACCCGGGGCTTTCAACTGATCGAAAAAAAAAAAAGAGAGATCCTGGAGAAAGTGCAAGATGGCAGTAACCCTTTCAGCCACCATGTCCTCCCTGCTGCAGGGGCATGCAACAGCAAAAAGCAGCTCTATGGCCAGAGTAGAATCAGTACTGAAGGCTGTGCATCACATTAATCTTCAGGAAAGGGCTTTGATGCCAAAACAAAGTCTTTGTGCAAATTAGATCAAAGCTTGCAATACGCCAGATGAGAAAAGGGGAAAAAACAGGCACAGTTACAATTTGCATCTTGCAAATCCCCTCAAATCTAAGCCTCATACGGCCATTTGTTCAAGAATATCGACCTCTGTTTGGAAAAATGGAAACTGCTGCCTGCTTGCCTCGTATTTTACGACATTTCACTTGTGGGACTCTGGCATGTCCTGCTAATTTGGCAATATTTCCTCCCTGGAGACATTTTTATGGCCGCTCCCCAAGCCCTCTCCAGAGGAGAGCAGTGAGGGTGGGGTGGGGGGGTGGGGGGGGCAGAAGAAATGGAAGACCCCATGTTGATACTACGAAGACTCCTCATTATGTAATAGATGAAGTTGCTCTACATCACACTGCTACCAGAAATCATATTTACCATGACGAATTAATGAGCAATGTGGGGAATGTTGCATTCATACAGATTAAAATCACACTGGATCAATGTTTCACAAAAGAAATACGAACTTGGATAAACTGTCACATCTGCTAAGAAGCAGGGATGTTTGGTCATTCTGGATCCAGTAAAAATACCTGCACATTTCGAACAAACCGACCTCACCACAGGGTCCAAGATTTACGCAGCAGCTGTTCTGGAGCTTTTGATCATATTACATGATCTTCCACAGAGGATGTTTGCATTTTGCCCAGTCGTCATGTAATTGTACATGGCTTAAAAATTGAGACTATAGCTTATTACTTACCCGGGGCTTTCAACTGATCGAAAAAAAAAAAAAATTATTTGGGGATCAAATTTCAATCAAATTCCATCTGAAGATCATGTGATACCATCAAAAGCTCCAAAACCACTACAAAGTGGACTTTGTGGTGATGAGATTGTTTTGTACTGTTTCCATATTTAAGCTATCATGGATGACAAGTCCTTAAAGTCCTCAGAAAAATGGAAATTTACAATGCCGAAGAAATTTGTCAATCTCCATCTGCTATTGAAGCCCATGTGTACCAATCAAAAGCTACAGAACGGATACAAAATGTAACTTGTGGTGATTATTTTATCAACTACTGTTCCCAGTAATGAACTTTAAACTGTTTGTTATTGCTCTACATTTACAAGGAAGCTTCACTGGAACCATTTTCCATTTAAGAAATAGTCCCAATGAAATCTGTTAACAGCGAAGGCCGCGTTCCAACCGACTTTAATCTTGTGTGAAAAACGCCGCCCCCTCATTCATTTGAATGTGGCCACTTTGCAGACACGGAGGGGGTAGAGCCAGGTTCAGAAACTTTAACCCGGCTCAACTTTTGCCACAATGCTACGTCATCCGCAAGATGCTGCGTTAGCCAATTTCGATGCTTTCAAGTACACATTCCTGGTTGATTACTTTGTGATGTGAACGCTGTACTTCTACTGTTTCCCTCGTAATTGTTATGATTAAAGATAAAATGATTGCTCTGACGATAACTTTCCAGAGCAGTAAAATCCTTCCTCCTAAAATTTTGAACGTCTCAGCGTTTTGCTTCAGGCTCATGGATCAGTAACTCACACTGGACTTTCTTGATTTCTTTAATGAAGGACTGGTCATGGTGGTAAAGTCTGTGGATTATCCTGAATTAGAAAGACCCCCCTCACCTTGAAAAAGATGTTGCTGTTAAATTTTTCAAGTTTCCAATGTCAAAACCTTTGCAAAAAACATTTGGTAAAAGGGTGTTACCATTAGGGGTAGAGGGTAAGATGTGGGTGTACCCGTGGTAGCCTAATGGGTAAGGCAAATGCCATATAACCACAATGTCCCATTCTACTGGGGGACTCTTGTTGTGTGTCATGGCCCCCTCTCTCTCCTCCAATGTTTCCTGTCCCTCTACACTGTCAAATATTGAACAAAAGGTAAAAGTGTCAGGCTTTTGGTTGAACTGATCCTTTATTCTGCAATAATTGCACCTTATCGTTGAGACATTAAAAAGCACTCAGAAAAATGCAACCCTAAATTTACCCAGGAAGCATGCATCATGTCAAGGCATCAAACAGATGTGTTCACTGCAGCTCCATGTAATTCTTCCTCTGCTAATATGGACAAGAACAAAGCCAGGGAACACAGGAGCCCCATGAGCCAATGGCCCCAGAAAAATCTGCTGAAATAAATGGTACCTTCATGAGATATCGAATGACCCATCAAATACACTTGGCAGTGAATACACCACAAGCCCTATCTTCGACCCTAGAAGCTTTAGTCCATGCCTGTCACTCACCCTGCTGTCTGCGGTGGCTGGGACAGAGCTCGGGTACTCACCTCCATCTTCCACTTGGCCAGCCACTCCTCTCTGGTCCGCTTGCTAATGTAATAAGGGTCACCAGCCTGGAAGGTTATTCTGGGCATGGGCCTCTGACGAAGGCTGATCTCCCAACCAACTCCCCCTCGCAGCCTGCCTCGACCTCCCTGTTTAAGGTGTTAAAAAAAAAAAAAGTTAGCTACTTGTTTTTGATTCTTCCCTTAAGAGTTTCACTCATAAGGAATCATCCAGATTTGTAGTAAATCTGCACATCCAATCTGTCACTAGAGCCTGTGTGACAAACTCTAGTTAACAAGTGGGTAATTCATAGTCGAGGCGATGGGATTATCTAATTTCTAAAATGATGATGACTCACATGTCGGTGTGCTGTTTTGGTGTTAACGGCTTCTGATAGGTCTGGCAGCAAGAAGTGATGCCACAGTGTCTAATCACAATTCCCTGGCAACAGCCTCAAGGTCATTGGCACCAACTGATACGAGGAGCTCCCAAGTGTATTTGATATTTCAAATCTATACACCATTAGGTACCATTTCTTTCACAAGTCCAAAGGCAAGAGAACTAGTCAGTTTTTCTGGACCTTGGAGTTGGGTGACTATACCAAGCTTCTACTTTTCATTGTGCAAGCTTTCACCATACGTTTGTTGCAGGTGGCAAAAGGTTTAACACAGAAATAAACTTAAAGTATTACTTTGATATTTTGATAATTCAATTCACTTTGTTGGATTAAAATTTCAATACCAGCCCATATCTTTCCGTTCAATGTAAAACTGGAGCCAGCAACAGGTTAGCTTAGCTTAGCATAAAGACTGCAAACGGTGGAAAACAGCTAGCTTGGCTCTGTCTGAAGGGAACACAATCCACCTGCCAGCAGCTCTAAAGCTCACTAATTAAAACACTATGACTTGTTGGTTTAATCCATGCAAAACCAAAGTGTAAAAACAAGTTGCAATGTTAAAGGAATAGTTCTTCATTTTTGGAAATATGTGCGTTTGTCTTCTTGAAGAAAGCTAGACAAGAAGATTGATACCACTCTAATGTAAGTATTCAACATATATAACAGGAACCAACAGCTATTTAGCTTAGCTTAGCAGAAAGACTGGACAGCGCTAGGAAAAGCTGGCCTGGCTCTGTCCAAAGTTAACAAAATCCATCAACCAGCACCTTTAAAGCTCCCTAATTAATATGTTATATCTTGTTTGTTCAATCCCTGTGCAATCCCAGCAAGTTACTGGTCCCAGCCAAGAAACAGTTTGACAAACAAGCCCTCTTAAAAATGGTGAACTGTTGAACTGTTTTTCACTCTGGGTTTTGTACAGATAAACAGTGCAAGATTTAGCATATCATTAGTGAGATTTAGAGGTGCTTGTAGGCAAATTTTGTTATCGTTGGACAGAGTCAGGCTAGCTGTTTCTCTCATTTCCAGTCTTTATGTTAAGATAAGCTAACAGAATGTTAGGAAAGTGATATCAATCTTGTTATCTAAATCTCTGCAAGAAAGCAAATAAACTTCCCAAAATGCTGAACTTTTCCTATATGGGGACTTATGTACTGGAATAACTTTAGATAAAACCAAGCTATCTTTTTCCCCCTTGTCTCCAGTCTTTATGCTAATCTAAGGCAGCTGTTTGTTAGCCATAATGTCATAATTACCTATAAATCCCATCTTCCAACTCCAGGAAACAAAACAAATAATTGTATTTCCCAAAATGATGAACACTTCCAACCTAGCTACAGTAATAAAAAAAAACAAAAAACAAAAAACAGAACAACACACACAAATCCTCCCCTCAGCAAGCATACAACCTGACCTATAGTAAAGAAGAGGCAATAAGACAGAAAAGGACATTGCTATACTAGCACTGGATTGCCTGACACTTGACCTGACAGCCCACCAGTATGTTTCAAGTTTTGTTCCAGGCATGTTCCTTCATTATTTCCAGTTTTTTCCAGGTATGTTCCTTCAGTATTTCTTCTACAGAAACTGTCCTTTTTTCAAGTCAAGAAACTCCACTCCTGGTTCTGTTCAATCTGTGCCACGACCATCTATCATGCTGGCAAGCAGAGGACTCACGGTTTGTGACAGGAAAGATAATTCACCCTCAAAAAGGAAGCTACAACCCTGGCAAGTGTGAAAGACACCTCAAGAGTTTCATCAGTCAGAGAACAAAGACACAAACAGAGCAGGAATCTTACCTCTGTCTTGACTGCATCAGCCCCGTCCTCCTCCTTGTGCTCCACATCTAGAAAGGAGACAGCGACACAATGGATGGCCTAAATCATTCATAGGAGAGTGGAAAATGGCCACATCGGTTATCCCTGTATCTGTGTTAAACTTAAGTGGCCTCTCATTCATCAACAGACCATATGACACATTTATTAACCCAGATTGTTAAGCTTGCCATCCATATAATCCCATTAACTATATGTTTGACCAAATTAAAGTCAAAAGAATAAATCTCCCTGAGAGATATTTGCTCTGGAAGACTCCTTATGCATGCTCAAAATCGCTTCAGGATCACCGGCGCTCGTGCACTCAGGTGCCATAAGAGGGTTTGATGCAACCCAGAGGGTTTGGAGTGGCTGCCCAGGTTATGATGAGTGTGGAGAGGGGCCACGTTTATTTTGGCGAATGTCACACTTCTGACCTTATATCCTCCCTTCATGAGACACACAGCTGGTTGCTATTAGCATTACCCCTCCCACGCCGCTGACACTGAGCCGTAAAGGCAACAACATACTGCTTCACTTCGGCGACTCTGGGGCGGTATATAATCTCTCTGCCAATCTCCAGAGCTTCAACTGCACCAGGACATGAATCTCCTCTTGCTGCTGTCGCGGCATGTAGGAGTGGACCGTGTAGAAGCTGGTATTTGCCCACGCTATTCGGAACAAAAAAAAGGTGGTAGAGCCTAAAAATTGCTGAATGTTGTGCCACGACTCAAGTGGTGTATTTTATGCACTACAGTGCTGAAAAGTAATTATTTTACTCAAGTGCTCCATCTAAGTGCATTTTAAGGTACGTGCTCTTCAAGTTTAAAAGTTCAATCTTGACCATCGAAACAGCAGTTGATATAAAAAAAAAAAATGATCTCAGAGACCATTTGGTAGCTTCTGTGTTTCCAAGTTTTTGATCATATCATATGATCTTCGTTGTCAGATGGAGTTTGTCCAGAAAATCTAACTTTTGTAGCACTCTCAGACATCTGAAATGCGTACAACCACAACACATAAGCAAACACCATCTAATGATGAAGTTCATGAGACATGACTCAAAACGCCAGAACTGGATAGATTGTTTAGTTCTAACTCTTTCTGCTATATTGTACTTCTCCTCCAGCACAATACAGAATTTTTTTCATTTAAGTGAAAGCTATAATTAATAGGGACTTTTAGCTGGTCAAACAAAAAGGAAAAAAAGAAATGATTAATTGACTGATTTTTCCGCTCTAATGGTGACTGCATTATTTGTGATACTTAAGTATATTCTCTTGCTTATACTTTTGTACTTTATCTTACACAAAATATTGCAGGCAAGACATTTAGCTTTATCTGAGAATGCTTAATTAGTAGTATTGTAACCTTTAATCAAACGAAAGACCTGCATGATTACTCGATCGATCTCGGGTTTATTATAATGGATCAGAACTCTTGAATACTATCAGCACTTTTATTAAAAAGAAATATTTTGCGAGAGGAAATGCCCAGAGGAAGTTGCAAAACCAAAATAGAGAGGTGCAGAAGCAGGCTAGAGATTAACAAATATAGCACAGAAAACAATTGGTGAAACATGCACTGAAACCACAGTCTAATAAAAATGTCTTAAACACAATAAAAGCGGCAGTTGGGATTTCCCATTAACTTGGCCATAATTTAGGATCTGGAGGTCTACAACAACAAGGGCATGTTATTCATTCTTCTCAACAGCGTTGTTTGCCTGTGTTCAGCAGAGCAGTGAGGGGTTAGCCAGGGAGCATGGATACCACCCAAATGAAACATTATTCATGAAAAACTTTTTCACGCGCAGTGGCAGAAAAAGAGATAAGGAGGCCTAAGTCATCTTGATCACGGCAGCTCAGACCAACACACCTCTGGTCTTACTTTCACAGTGATTAATTCGAATGTAAACTAGTGATTCTAAACGTGCCCAGGCAAGGTGATGTGACACCAGTGCGCACACACGTCACTCAAGCAGCTGTGGCCTAAAATTGCATGATGGCCTGGCCTGAGTAAACATGACTATCTGCTTAGTCGAAGCCCAAACACTATCATAACACTTGAGCCCTGAGAGGCTAAGGACAACTTCTGATGGCATGTTTTCCACACAGCCAACACTGGCTTGTCAGTGAAGTACCCTACAGACCTGTCCAAACAATAGTCCGCTCTCTTACCACCCTCTTCAAGTTGGTTCCATGTGTAGCCGAGCCCCCTGCTCCTCCCTCCTCACTTGCTCTTTTTTATTTTTTTTTTTTTTTTTTGGAGATTGCATGTGCTGATTCCTGCTGCTTTTTGCGCCACAGTCACCTGCCCCAACTCTCCTTTGCACCAAGTCTTCTCGCTGACCTGAAATCTTTACAGTTCGCCTTTTACTTTCTAATTTCCCTCATATAATTTTGATGTGCTGATTGAAAAAAATAACAACAAAAAAAACCTGCTGTGTCAGCGTGTCATAGGCGCCAAACTTTACACACAAACTGATGACAAACAGCATTTCTGTGTATTTTCACATGTTACGGATGTGACTGCCTGCAGCCTTGAAAGAAAAAAATAGTGTCAGTAACATCTACTGTGAGTCTAGAGGGACCTGTGGAATGAATGTTAACCTCTAATCTGTATATTTGTAAAAGGAAGTCTTTTCTATGACTTTGTGGCTAACACTGCTCATGCTGACTACTAACTTCAGTTCCTCTTTCAGTTTATTCTCCCTGCAATTTAATGTTGTCCATCTATAAAGTTGGGGGACTGAAAAGAGAAACACCAAATGCAACGCAAAAGCATTTTTGTTTTAGACCCTCTCTGCTTGTTAAACCCTGATGATACTGTCAGGGCTTTTTTCAGGGTAATATTACTGTATTATTACTAGAGGAATGGCCCATTTAACAGCTCCCTAAAAACGTACACATTATCCAGTCACATTATCCTGCCTCATCTTTCTTTAACTCTACGTCCTCATTAAAAACAAAGCACTCTGCAATGCTCAAGTGTTTAAACTAACTGTTTAGCTTATTAAAATAAACAATATTTCTGCAGATGATATACAAATGAAATAGATTTATGGTATTGATTTTGTTATGCCTTCTGCATTGACCACTGCATCACACAAAAGCTGAGCAGCTCTGGATCCATCACTCAGAAAATCTTGTTCTGAGCCATTTACACCGAAAGCAAACAGGGTTATCCCTGGTTTCTGCTTGGAAGTGAAGTAACAGATCCCAGAAACACAGACCAGGTGAATACAGAGTGCAGACTCAGTTTGTAAAGAGTTCTGGGCACGACGCCATCCACCTGGCAGGGCCCCCTGACGGAGAGGCGGCCACAACAGAGACCTGCCAGCTCCCAACAGAGACTCGTTGCCAGGAGACGAGTCGCTCCTCCCCTGGCTTTATTTACCGCACTTCTCATCAAGGTCATAGCCGGTGTCTCTGCGGCCGAGAGAGGAGCGAGAAAGACACGTGGCTCAGAGAGAGAGAGAGAGAGAGAAAGAGAGAGATAGGACAGAAAACCAGAGAGTGGGGAGGGGGGCTGGCTAAGTGATACGGTTAATCTCCATCTTGGGCTGAAAACTACCTGTCAGCACCACTCTCTCCCAACTATGCCCCTCTGATTTATATCTCCTTTATATGCTAATTTTATCTACTTCTGCTCTGTGGCCTATGCAGCTTTGGTTCTGTGTGACCAAGATTCAATTTAAAGTAGTTTTTCATAATAAAAATGTGAACAGTTTGAATTTAAGCTTCTTACTGTAGTTTACGTAACAGTGCAATGTCAGTTATAAGTCATGTCACGTTTTTGTTCTTTAAAAAGCAAAGCTTTAAATTCTTGTCTCCCTTCCTGTTGTATTAGCTGTCAATGAGCCTTTAGTAACAAAAAAAAAATAATTAGGGCAACTAATGATTGCTTTCATAATCTCACATTTGTTCTCTCAGTTTATCATCAAACATATGGAAAATAGTGTAAAAATTACCATCATAATTGCCTAAATTCCTGGGTGACGATTTTTCATCGGCTATTTTTTTGTTTTGTTTTGTTTTTTTACCAACAATCAAAAGCCCTGAAATACTCATTTTACTTTGACCTAAGAAAAAGAAAAATAGAAAATATTAAAATTTAAGAAGCTGAAAAAAAATGTGTCTGACATTTTTGCTTTAAGAGCGACTTAACAACAATTAATCGTTTATCAAAATTCTTGTCGATTAATTCTCTTTCAGTTGACTGAAAATTTAATCTAGTGGTTTTTAAAAAAAAAAAAAAAAAATACTACTTCAATTCTTTTGCGTTAAGTTACAGCCCAGAGGCAAACTGTACATAGAACTTGTATCTGCTATATTACATCTAAGATGGTGAAGTTGGTTTTACTGTCTGTCCTTAACACTGGAGCCGCCTGTTTCTCCATCTTAACTCAGTTACATGGCGCAAGCTGCACATTCCAATGTCAACTTGTGGTGGATAGTTAAAGCATTTGGTGATCCACAGGGAGACATTCAGAGGAAATCAACACATGCAAACATTCAGTATAATATGTCAAATGTGAATATTAACAGTATAAATATAACAATTATGTGTAATTTACTCTGCAGAACTAATATTTACTGGTGCCTCCTCTCCCCGCTGTGCAGCAGCGTAAACGCAACACTTTCAGCCTCTGTGTTACTAATCCTGGCAGTGTCAGTCCCATGCTCTGTGCAGACCCACTCAGTCTGACATCCATTTACTGTTCATTACTCAACTCCTTGTACAAGTCACAGGCACGTGACTTTTCCTGCCAGATCCGCAGAGAGCAGATTAAAAGATAGCGAAGCTGAACAAGCAGAGGGCCAAAAACTCACATTTCGTTGGGCGCTCCAGTTTCCGCCTCCCTCTTTTCTTGCGCGGTGTTGTCAGGCTGTCGTCCTTGTCTTTCTCCGAGTCCTGCTCTTCCCGGCTGGGCAGGAATCCGTTCTCCTGGGAAGGGCTCAGGCTCTGACCCTGGGAGCTGTCCTCTGCCCGGCAGGAGGAGGGGTCTCTGGGGATCCCATTCTCCAGTTCCCTCTTCTCCTGTTTGGGGAAGCAGGCGTCCGACGTCCTGTCTCTGTGCCCACCCACGTCTCCATTGTGGACCTGTGCCATGGACGGCCTACCCACCCCAGTGTAGCTTTTGCCGACACCCACACCATCTTTGAGAGAGCCACAGCTCTCAACCTGCAGGCAGGGCAAGAGAGAGTTGAACTGTTAACATCCTAGCAATCTATCAGCTTTATAGATTGCTATTGCTGAATCAGTATGTTGCATTTTGATGTTCCAAAAGTGTACAGCACTGGATAAACTGTAGCTGTCTGTGTAATAAACAAAACCTTTCGGGATTTACAACGATTCATGCAGAACACTTGGAGAAAAGGTCATCTGAGTGAGCAACAATGAGACAGTTGGCACTATCAGAGTGAGGATAACCGCTCTTCAGTCTTTGTTGGCTAAGTGGGCTATTTGAAATAAAATGTCAATTAAAGCATTCACCCATTTCATATCAAATAAGCTTAATTTACCCCCCTTAAGCCTCCTCAGCTCTATCTCGACAGAATCAAACGTGTAGCTCAACTTCTACACTTATTAGTCAGTGAATTACGGCATTTCCCATTTAGCTCTGTTAAACTAGAGTTGTAAACTTCAAAGCTGTGTCGGGAAATCTGCTGTACAGCCATTAACTTGGAAGCCGAGGAAGGGATTACATTAAAGTTCATCAGGTACACTAGTGAGATTCCTGCATTCCTGAAGTCGTGCATTCATATTACAGCAGCATGGAAATATGTGAAGAATGTTGGCTGTTTGACAACAGAGAAGTTTTTCTCTCCGTCCAGTTTGGTACGCCCAGTTAAACTATTTCATTCTATGCAGAGGGGTAAATTCAAAGAGACTTGACCCATCTAAAGCTGCAGTTTAAGTTACAGCAGCAGACATTCAGTTCTTACACCACCACCCCCAAAAAAGCACCAACTGTCTTAGAAAACCTAAAAAAGATTTGTCTCATACCTACATGTTTGAAGAAACGTGTTCTTGTCTCTGCTGCTACCTAAAAATAGCCACTAAAAAAAAAAACCAATACTATTTCTCAGACAGTCTCATTATTGGGTCACCGGGAGCAGAAAGTGGAGCATGTCTTGTGAGATCAGACTGTCAACACTGATGAGAGCAGCGCTGAAGCTTTCATCTCCTGCAGACGTGGGTAAAGCAGGTTGCATTGAAGGCAGGTGACAGTAACGCCTCAGGAGGCTCCTGTCTGTCAGCACACGATATTTAGCAAACACAAGACCCTGTGCTGGAAGCTTAAAGGTCAAATGTAATTGGATTCCTGCAAACTGAATAGGTAAACACAATGTAAACGGGCTTTGGTGTGACCCAGAGACCGATAAAATGTCTTTGTGATGAAAACAATGCATATTATGTGGAACAGAGACACAAGATAAACTTCAGTGGAAGTTGTTCTGTATCATAAAACAAAGATACATCAAGTCAAAGTTGGTGTTTAAGCATTCCTCGCAAACCACAACACTCTAAATGATTCCACTGTTGTAGTAACTGTGAAGAATTCAAACACTGAAAACAGTTGAACAGTTTCACTCTCAAAAAGAGCAGCGCTCTAGTAAATCTATTTGACACAATCAAAACAATAATTTCAAAACAACAATCCCACAATTCAAACAATATCAATTTTCAGATTCCTCTCAAAGCTAGAAAAAGAGGTTGCAGTTTGAGTGTGGGTTTTGGCTAATATACAGACACAGATACAGACACACACACACACACACACACAGAAACACACCAAAGCAAACAGACACAAACAGAAAGTCAAACACATGCATGCACAAACTCAGGCAATATGCTCAAACACACACACACACACAAACAGTACACACAAATGTCGCTGAAAGAATTACGCAACAGATTAGCGACCCAGTGAACTACATGAGGCCCCTGCCAGAGGTCAGAGTTCACAGTCAGTAAATCGAGCTGCTCAGACGGGCAGACAGGGGTCAAAACAAAACACTGTCTACATAATCCAGTTTACTGCTGCAGCATTACAACCTAAACACAACCATGCAATTATATGTTGTGGTATATACTAGTACACTAGTATAAAACTATTAAAGCTGTACTAATCAATATTTTCAAACTAACAATGGATCAGAAGACCATGTGTAATGTGAAAGGCCTCGCTCGTAGTGATAAACCTATTGTTAGATGTCATACAACTCGGAAGTCCTCAGCTCCACATGCCGCTTTAGTGTCTTTCAGTGCAGTCTTTTGGTTTTTACAGTTCAGTTCTCACTGCTCATATTAGTGCTGGTTTGGAGAATTTAGCTAAAAATCCGGGATATTTTTCCCCAGAAGTCGGTGGAGACCAAAAGGAGAACTAAAAGAAGAATGAAAACAACTATTAATGCTGCTTTAATTGTTCATTTAATGATGAGGAAGCTTTCAATCAATCAATCAATCAATCAATCAATCAATGTTATATCTCAGTGATGAACCTTGGCTAAGATACATGTCAACATGCAGCCTGTTTGTCCTAAATTTTACTGCAAGTTTCACAGGCTTTAAGATAAAATGACATTAAGATAAGTTTGATCCTAAGGTGTTAATATTATATCAGGAATTTAGAGCAGATTAATGAATAATGTGACCAGCTTAGCATTTTGCAACCACCTTCAGACTAATTGAAGGTCCCTGAAAGTTACAGTCTGGGCCCCATGACAATAAAGAGCAGTTAACAGAAGTTAATATTTAAAATGTAAAATCCTGTGAGATGAGGAGAATGAGTTAATACTTGTTTTGCATTTTTTCTAGCAGGCTATGCTTGGGGCTGGTGATAAGCCGCCCTCTTCAGCCGTCGACAGCTTAACCGTTTTGTTTTTACCAAAGACTTAATAATTAACCCTAAAAAAGGAAAAATGCCCATCACTGATCCATGTCAGAGAACCCATCAGTGTCTTTTTGATGGCATTTTAATTCGGCAGGTACATGATTGAGTGATTGACTCATTTTGGGAAGAACAACAACAAGTTGTCTGCAAGACTGGAGCGTCTGTACATGTTTCTGAGAATAGTTTTTCTATATGCGGACTACACTGACACAGACCCTCAGGCATATCCCCACTGTATATAACCTGTAAATATTTCTCTAATCCCCTTTTTGGTTTGTTGAATCACACTGTGAGAATTAATTAACATGTCTTTAAGCACAGGCTTATGCAAATGATAACATCTCAGGGAAAAACATACCCAGATACACGCTGGCCCAAGAGTCATTATTAACTCAGGGCTTTTAAAAACAAAAGACATCATAAACAGATTACAAATGGTGTTAGTATAGTGTCTGCGTGTATCTTAAAAACATGGTGGAGAATGTGTGATGTTTATTCATGAGTACAAATAGGTACATGTGGTCTCTTAGAAGCTAAAAGGATTCTGCAGCCTGAAACAACACCGAGGCTGCTAATAGGTGTAATATCTGGTGCACACATTCAATGTTGCATAATTCTTTCCATTTCATTGCAAAGAAACATACAAATGTGCAGAAGTTCTGCTGAAATTTGCAACGTTTCTCAGAGACCTTTTACTGTTCAAAGCCTCATAAGCAGCATTTACTCCATCATGGGAGACTTAAAGCTGGGTAATGCTCAAAAGTAGTTTGTATGATATTATGGGAAAATGCTTTTAGCTATTCCAGCAGGCTACACTCAATGATGGGTTGGAATGCCTGCTGTCATAGAGAGGGAGAGACATGGTAATTGTGCAAATGGATAGCAATGTACACTTTTGGGCTCAAGGAGAAGACATTCATGGTTCCTCCACTTGTTTTGAGGAAGAATGAAAAAAGGAGAATTCGAGAGAGATGTTTAAAACTCTCATACTTTTGCCCATTGGTGTGTTAACTGGGCATGAGTTTCTGATTGTTGCTTCTGGAAAGTTAAAAAACTGATGCGATTCAGACCACCCAATTTCAACATCCGAAATGTGACCAGCTTAAAAGCTTATCTGACGGCTGACCAGCATGCTAAACACCTTTCTGATGACGGAGTTTGCGAGGGCCATGTCTCACAATTTCTTAAATCTGACGTTGACAGTCACGTCATGCAGTGACATGTGGGAAAGTGAGCGAGGGGGGAGGGAGGTTCGGAACAGCTGCCTTCAGATGTGATTGGACATCTTGTTGTACGAGCTACTTCTTTTTTTTTTTTTTTGTCTTTTATTTGACAGTTGACATTGAAGAGGCAGACAAGAAACAAGTGGAACAAAGGTCCCCAGTTGGAATGAAACTGTAGGCACTGCGGTTTTGTTACACGGGCTGTTAACTTCTTGAAGTGATGGAAGTTCCTTAAAGATTGTTGACCCGTTCTACCCATTAAATAGCACAAAAACCAGAACTTTCACAAAAAAACCCTACTGACCAAACTAAATTCATCAAATATGCAGTTTAACAGATTTGTTTAATGTTACTGTGCTCAAGGACCAGCTGATATCTACTCTTGACTATTAGCAATATTTAACCGACACATCTGGAAAACGGATGGAGTATGAATATCTGTATCCATTCAAGTATGAATGGATATAGATGTAAAATATCTGACATTCCACATCAACACTCACCAGAAACTGCTTGCGCTTTCTTCCGGGCTTGCCAATCTTACAAGATGCACTACTTTTAGCAGACTTCTCCTCTGTCATCAGGTCCATGTCCAGTATTGTGCTCTCGCCCTGTGAACAAAAAGAGCACATAATGACTTGGACATAATATCCTGCAATAACCAAAGCAACAGTGCACTTTCTTTTATGGGAGTGTCAAGTTTATTTTTAAGGCTGCAGAGGCACATAAGACACTACATCTTTCCGGGGGTATGAAAGATTGTGTTTGTGCATACAGTAAACTAAGTAGCTGTTTCACCTCAGCCAAAATGCAGCAGGAGACACTAGATCACTAGATCTGCAGGACACACACAAATCTCCACCTAACTAAAACACTTGAACATTTTTTTTTGCGGGGGGGGGGGCTGTGGCAGGTCCTTGAGTGTCTGCGGGCTGAGTGGACAATGAGAACAGACAGCAATTGAATGACACGTTCCTTTGAACAAGGCTGAAGTGAAAGCTCCGCGGACGCAGCACTGACCTTCCACAGACAATCCCCTCTTGACACGCTTACAAAGACATCCAGCGGCCCCACCGTCCCTTGGTGCAATTTTCTCTTTGATTAATAAAACTGTCTAACCCCCATGAACAAAGACCCGTGACCACCGCCACCAAGTATCCCCTGGGGTTGATGGGAGAAAAGATGATCCTAATGTAGATGCTTTGAGTGTCAATATTGACTGAATAGGACCACCAGCACCAGGTCTGAATGCAAATTAGATTGCAAGGCCATTCCTGACAGCTGCGGTTGGGGGGGGGCTGTTGAGGGCTTGGTCCTTATTAAATTCCATCACTATTGAATTTGAGATTCCCTTAAAGATAAATGGGCTCCCCTGCACTGTAAGGCGTTCTAAAACCGAGACCCCCCGCTGACCTGATGTTAAGTGCTTTTATT
The DNA here is from genome assembly GCA_016859345.1 of Istiophorus platypterus. NCBI lineage: Eukaryota > Metazoa > Chordata > Actinopteri > Istiophoriformes > Istiophoridae > Istiophorus > Istiophorus platypterus. The sequence goes on from CM029120.1 coordinate 6,803,724, forward strand.
TTAAGCTTGGGCAGTGTGACGTAGGATAACACGAGAGACCAGTACTGTAGGACACTACGTGACTTTGTCATTGTATGATGGGTGTAGTTAAAACCAGAAAGAGGATTCAGTGGCTGAATTACAGGGGACAAGTGAAGCACCTTTAATAATGCCAATAAGCAGCAAACTAGGTTGATAACACTCTATATTCTACACTGCATGTGTGCGGTTAAGACTTTCTAATTAGAGAAAAAAAGATGATCTCAAAACTACCTGGACGAAAGCTGAAAATGCGAAAAAGAAAAAAGAATTGTGTTTAGGGGTCTCACACTTACTGCTATTCAACATCATAAAAAAAATCACTGTGTTTTGCCTTCTATGGAGTAATCAATAGTGTATTTTAAGACACATACGTTCATCTCTCCTCTCAAGTATCTGCATTTGAATTAATTCTAGCATCCTGGTTTTACATGAAAGTATTTAAACAGTTTATTTCAGCTGAAGTTCAAGGTTTACGCTGGATCTTGAAAACAGCAGGCTACAAGGTCTATTTAGTAGGGGGTCCTATCCCATGATCTTTTTCATCAGGCGGCATTCACCCAGTTGTCATGCAATTGCAGATGTTCAGTTTTCCATTTTTTTTTCCTGTGCACTTTAAGGACTTATCTTGTCCAAGTTAGATTTAAACCCTTTGGCAAACTCCATCTGTTGCCGGAAGCTCATGTGATATCATCAAAAGCTCCAGAACAGTTACTGAATGGGCCTTGTGGTGGTATTTGTTTTCTTAGCTGCTGTTTTGCTGTCTTCAAGGTCAGATATACTTTGAACATCATGTTTTAAATCAACACAAGACATCATTTGAGTGCTGCAAAAAAATCTAAAATATGTAAACATATATGAATTCATGACTATTGGGCAAACTCTGTCTGTTGATGGAGATCTTGTGATATGATCAAAAGCTCTGGTAGTGCTGCTAAATAGTGAGGCAAATGGGAGGTTCTAGGATTATTCTGGGAAATATGTAACTGCGAGGTCCCCTGATCAGTTCTGACGTTGTCCTGGGATGCTCGAGGGTTAGGAATAGAAAAGACATTGTTGAGTACCTTAAAAAAAATTGACAGACCGGAGTAACATATCACTGCTATCAAAATTCATGATGTTATACTTTGAGATTTGCACCTGCGGTCATAGTTATCAATGTATGTGACCTGTGTAAACACTGGTGCCCCATTTGTAGACACAACAAAAATGTATAACTTCATGTGGCACGACTAAAAAAAGTTTTCAGTGGAAATAATGTTAAAAATTCCTGATCAGGCCACAGACCCTCTTATTATCTTACTCTATATTGGTAACTGTCCAGTTAAAATATTTTTTTTTTTTTTTAAATGGCGTAAAAGTATTCTTTACAGAAATAAAACAGCCTTTGCAGCATGAACAGATTCCAACAGACTCCCACTTTTAAATAATGTAAAAGGATGCTTATAAACATGCTTCTAAACAAAATGGTCAAGCCATGCTGATTCCTGAGAGTGTTGGCTCCTAAAATGGAATAACTCCATCAACCTTTAGTGTCCCAGGGTGATAAACTGATTTGCATCAAGCGATGGCTGTGATCAGAGTAGCCGATGCTTTGAGTAATTAGCGTAGGCGTATAACTGATAGAAATGGCTCTAAAAATCTGGGGAAAAAAACACATCATAGAATATTCAACAGGGAATTTATGGATACAAATACAGAGACTGTTAAAAAGCCTTTAAAAGGTTATTTTAAATGTAGATGCTGATGCTTTTGTGAGAGAAAGTGTTTTGCAGATGGTGTTGGTTCATTTTTGGGATTGCTAATAGAGGGCTGGTGCCTTGTTTTTTTTCCCCCTCCCTTACCGGGGTGGCAGAATTTGCATAGATAATAGCACGTTTTGAGTGCAGCCTGGTGTGCAGGCTCATTTGGGAACCACTTACGTGGATGACACAATTCAGTGGTGCCTGGCTATCTCTGCAGTGACAGCCTACATCCAGCTCATCCAACTCTCAACCTGAGAGCGGAGACACACTGAGGGAAAATAAAGGGCCATTTTTTTCCCCCAAACAGCTTCCCCCCTTATATCTTCTGAAAAAAAAATAAAATACACAACAGAAAATCCTGAAATGTGATTTGTTGTAGCCTGGAGTGAACCCTACTACACTGTCAATATCTCTGCACTATTTCTGTCTGGGTAGCCGGTTATTTAAGGCAATGTCTGTTGCCAGGCAACAAGAATAAGGGCAGTACTGTGTAATGGGAATGTAGAGGAAAAAGGACAGACACCCCCCCCCCCAGTAAAAGAGCTGTGGAGCCACTCCAGCTCCAACATACACCAGCCAACGCCCACGTCATCAACCACCATTACAACAGTAAATGTCACAGAATACAGCTTCAACCCGCGACAGCCTCCTTGGCGATGCCTCTGACGCTGCGGAGCATCAGTGATGCTGCAGTTACACGAGGACCGTGATAATGGGTCCATCTGCAATCATGAAAGGTGACATGGCACTCCTCATGCTGTCGGATTCTTCGGCAAATATCGGGCCATCGGTTCTAATCAATACAACTAAGTCTACCCCAGTAAGTCTTTGGATTACAGAGATCAATAAGGCTTCACCAGCAGATTAACTCCGAAAAATTAGGTGAGATTTTAAATTGGCTGCGGCATGAAGCAACTGCACAAACCACATTGCTCTTATTTTAAGGCTCTATCCCTATAATAGCCATATAACAACTGAAATTCAATGCACTCTTACGTGTACATTGATCTATTCATAGATATTTTTTGAAAAATATTAAATGGCAAATTGTTCCCCAGCTGTGTTCGATGAGCTGGGGAGTGAATAATCTCCTTTGAAATCAGCTTTGGTGAGTTTGAGGCCTTAAAAAAAAAAAATGGATAGTAAAATAAAAATAAAAAATGCTCTTTGCAGCGATTGACAGTCAAATCACAAAACAATCTACAGCTCAGCTCAAGTCATTCAAAAACCTGACTGAATAGACTCTCGAAAAACCCACCACCCACAAAGCTGAGGGATACCGAGTCATTCACTGGCAATACCAAGCTTCAAGAGGAAGTCTCCTCTGAATTCCTTCAGTGAGATTCCAGACGCATATTCACACCTGTTCCTTACCATTCTTTTCCCAGGTGAATCGGTGAAGTCTGAGCCTTTGAACGCGGCGGTGTTGGTGTTGGTGACAGCGTTGGACGGCATCGCTTGAGAGTCTTACTTGAGGGGCTTATGGGGTAATGTCTCGATGGCGGGTGATGATGTTGCAGGTGAGGGAAGTTGGAAGTGAACAAAAAAAAAAAACAAAACAAAAAAAAAAAAGCCAAAGGGAACAAAAATAAAGAAATGCGAGATGATCCCTCCTCTCTCCTGCAAGATAAGACAGATATCCGCTTGTTCACTGCTCACACATTAGATACACTTTTACATTAATGCTCCAAGCCTTTGGTTCACAGGTGACCGGAGTTTGCCGCACTGACAAAAACTGATAACGTCTAAATACATTTCCTCAAACAGTTTTAGTTAAATCATATTTTCTGTCATAAAGCGCCACTTTTCTGGGCATCCGCCTTCCCTCTGGCAGTGAGCGTCACATAGTAAGCTCCCATGCTGCTATACAGGATACTGTATGGCTGCTCTCTCCTATAGAGCCTAGGCCACTTTTTATTTTTATTTTTTTAAACACCAAATAGATGGATGGAGGACAAGTGTCAAATGCCAACTACTGTGCACGCAAGAACTTGACTACTGCTGTAAATTTAACTGAGGATGATCATAAAGATGAGCAGTTTGTGCCCCCCCCCCCCTTTGAAATTATTAATATTTGATTTTCACCTCCACAGTCTGGGTTAAAGTTATTCCAGCAGTCAGCCATGCGCACACCGCGGAGCCACAGTTACATCGTTGCCCTCGTGGAAAATGTGCTAAAAAATAACTAAATAAATAAATAAATCATAGGCCTGTATATCTATAGTCACACAGGATGTTTCCTCGAAAGGGTTAAGTCAAGAAAGATGACAATCTGTTCTGGTTTCTGTAGAGAGTCTAACGGGGCTACCGGGATGAAGCCCTGAAAAAATATTATAATAATTTTGCAGGCAACAACCTGAACGCGTCATTTTCATGAAAAAATATTTATTATAAAAAGGGCCACACGGACGTTTTTGGTTTTTTTTTTTTCTTCTAAAAAGTCAGCGCGTTTCCGTGCACACTAAACTACAACCAGGGGCACAGCGCCCGTACATGACTGCGATCGACTGACTTGCGTTTGTAAATTCAACTGGCTTTTAGCGTAGAAAAGTGCAAAGTTTTAGACGTCTTTTTGCAGGGGGAGAGAGGAGAGGAGGAGGAGGAGGAGGGGGGGGGTCTGCAATATGACCCAGGGGATTGTGGCTATTTCACAGGCCACGGCCACTGTAGGATACCCCCCCTCCTCCTCCTCCTCCTCCTCCTTCCTCCTCCCCGGTATTTTTTTTTTTTTTTTTTTAAATGAGGCCAAGTGTTTTAAGGAGCCACGATCCCGGTTTCTGTGCCGTAAAAATATTTCGGTCAAGCTCAAGTGCACATCGCGATGTCCAATCAGCACATCTGCAGAAAACGCGAGCCCTAAATCGCTATTTCCCCGTTTCCACCGAGCGCCTTCCGCTCTCGGGGCTTTTTTTTTTTTCCTCCACATAAAGGTTACCCTTCCTGCGCGGCTACTGGTGCCGGGTTAAACGGATTTTAAAATGTGTGTATCGCTGTGCGTTTTCGTTACCCGATTTTTTCCCAAGTCCCAGGCCTGACCCTTTTTGTCTCGCTTGCTCCCGGAGCCTCCTTCCTCTTCTCTCCCCGTCCTCCACCTCCCCAGCCGGCCAGCTCTCTTCCAGATGCTCCGCTCTCACTGCAGGGGCCTGCAGACGGGTCCGCTGGTGGCCACCGGGTCCTAGAGCCCGGTCGCTTACGCCCTGCCTTGCCACGCCGGGGTATAATGGGTGGATGGGTGTGTGTGTATGTGAGAGTGAGTGTGAGTGTGAGTGTGTGTGTGTGTGTGTGTGTGTGTTGGGGGGGGGGGGTCTGAGACTAATAAGAAGCTAATTATAACAGACCCCTCTAAACAAACACATACCTAGATTCAGCAGATTTTTATTAACATGACATCAGCTTATCTATATTAAAACAATACCGAAACACACCCCCCCCCCCTTTTTAAAACCCTCTATTTATTTACTCACTTTCATATAATTCTTTGCAGATATTTGACAGATGACAGAAGAGCCACGGGCAGGAAACATCTGGAGAGAGCGAGCCGGCAGACAGGCAGCGGAGGTTCAAAGGCCCGCTACCGCCAGGCCTCCGAGATGCCCGACACCTTTTTATATCAGCACCCAATTTTAACGCTCCCATGCTTAATTTCTGAACTGGACAATTTAATGGCCCAAATGTCCCATAATGAGTGCTCTGGTGGGCCTGGGTGCCCCTCTGCAAAAAAAAAAAAAAAAAAAAAAAGGGGGGCTGCTCTTTCTAGTTAAAGCTGGCTCCGTGGAGTCTGTACATCCCAGCGAGGACCCCTCATACAATTATTTTTTTCATGTTGATTTACCAGCTTAGGTGCTACTGTGAGGAACAAACCGATTTGGGCCTTTAAGGAAAATTTGTTTGACCCAATCATCAACTGACCCCCGACCTCCTTCATGTGCATCACATTGTCACAGAACAGTCACAAATTCAGCTATGTGAAAACTGAAGAGGGAAGTGTGAATTATTGCCATATATTGTTATATATATATATATATATATACACACACATATATATTGTTATGTGACACTTAACGTTGGTGGTGTTGGAAATGTGGTAAAACAGCAAACCAGGCCACAAGGCATCTGAACTCATGTTTAATGTTTCCTATCGTTGAATGAATTATCAAATAAGTGCATTACAATTAAAATAACCAAAAGGTGGAAAATATATCACTTAGGTAAAATGTAATATCTGTTCAGTGCATTTTTATTCCTTTTGGAGAGGCCATAAAAAAAAATACATAACAATCAAATGTACGACAAACCTAAACTGACATGAAATAAATAATTGAAGACAGGAACCTGAGGAGACTTCCCATTTTTAATTTGCTTCATTTATGGGCCCCCTGGTGGTTATGGGGCCCTAAGCAGCCATGCAATTCCTCTGCGCCTCGAGCGACTTCTGCGGCCTAATGAAGTGAAACATGTGCCCCCAGTTAGTTACTATTCAGATTATGCTACACTCTATACTTACCCGTTGACACTGATACACTCCGTGTCTTATGCCTCGCCCTCCGCACGTATTCATACTGTACACTGGTTTAAATAAGGCTGGCTGTGCCCAGTACATGCTCATTTTGTGTTGGTGCCGATGCTTGAGTACATGCAGTGTGGTAAAGTGGTGAGTGCTTTATATATAGTGGTTGCCGCTGACATTTGCACACTTTGCACATTCCACTTTACAGACCTCAACTATTACACCACATAGTCCCTCCATCCCAGTACATGTGCAATGGTTCCATCTGCCCACTTTTGGCGTTCCTTTTTCATTACCAGAGTTCTGTAATTTCACTAATTCTTCATGTTTGTCTATTTTGTTCTTTTTTACTTGAAATTCTGTTCGTGGGTAAATAGAGCGTACTCTCGATCTTTTTTTCGCCGAAGACGTTTGACTTGTCAAACACAGGTGCATCTAATAACATTTTTAATTGCTGCATCGCCTCGCATTAATTGCTGGAGCAGAGCCATCATTAATGTTATTAGTTCCACCTGTGCCTCTCCTGCTACGACAAGTCAAAACGTCTGCCGTGAAAAAAAAGTTTGACAAATCGGATTCATTTGGGAACAATTAAAAAAAAAAGTGCTTTGATGCTATAAGGCTATTAAGATTTATGTTTGCAAGATTTCCTGGTAAGAATAAACAACATGGGATGTGCAGTGTAATGTGGACAGATTTCTGACAGGAAATTCAAAATAAATAAATAAATAAATGGTGATACTCATCAAGCGAATGTATTAATAACATCCAGAGTATCGTAGTAGCAGGAGAGTGTTGTGTCTCTCTGGAAGTTCGGTCAAGCATACGGGAAACTAATGAGAAACATGCACGAAAAGAAACCTGCAGTTTATGTTCTTGATAATGAGTTCCCTGATTTTTTTTTTTCTTCTAACTTTTTGAACTTGGATACTCCTGTGCTGTACTCTCCTATGCAAGTGTCGTGGCTCCTCTCACAAAATAGAATAGGATTTTTGTATATATACTGACACTGCACTGAGCACTGAGATAAATATGGAAAAGATGTTGTGCACCTTTGAAGTATGTGCACTTATGACACAACTTCACACATTCCTTGTTTCAAGACCTGTCCAAATTAGAGTTACTAGACTTTTAAAAAAACAAGGAATTATATATATCTATATCTATATATACCTCAAACAGATGTGGAAGTATCTAGCCTAGTCCATACAGCCTCATAGATTTTATCCTCTGAGCAGATTCTTTCATCTGACACCACGTCCCCAGTTCATTTCCTAGAGTGCAGCTAGAAAAAAAAAAAGTATCAAATCTCATATCACTTTCATTCCATTAATCCCTGCAGCAGCGTACCACTGGAACAAACATTTATCTATCCCACCCCTGCCCACTAGACGGAGACACAGTGAGGTAAACATTACAGGTTGCCAAATGCAGGACAGCTAAAGGCTTGCAGAGCGACTCCCCGTGGGGCAGATGTGAGGGCATTTAGGGGCAAAGAGGGAGTGAGGGAGTGTCTGTGCGGCGGGCGAATGTGGTTCACTGATCTGGAAGCAGGGGCGTCTCCTCTCTCTCTCAAAGAGTCAGTGGCACCGTGTAGTTCATCTGAGGACAGCAGCCGCGGCGGAAACAAGACGATGCCTTGTGACCTCTAGACAGGAGCAGTGTGCTACTTGCCGGTGGGAGCTCGCTGTCTCCTCTCAGAGCACATGGGAAGGATGCTGAGAGGTCAGTGTGCCCGGGACTCATCTCACCTGTGTAGTTTTTCTCCCCATTGCCTGTGCCTGAAGCAAGAGGGGAGGAGGAAAAAAAAAGGTCGGACTGTTTTAGAATCAGGTTTGTAGGTGAAGCAGGAAAGGGCATTGTTTTCAGTTGAACTATTTGGAGGAAGTGTTTTTTTGTTTTGTTCTTATGAGAAGATGATAAAGAGGAACATTGTGAGGGACTGCGGGTTTTTATTTTCTATTTTTAACAGGCCCCTTTAACTTGAAGGAGAACACATTTAAAATAACAAAGTAGTGCGTGTATTTTCATCTCCTGTGACCCGAGGACAGAAGGTGTCTGAATGACAAATGGACATGAGCGAAAGGAGGACCGGGGTGAAAATAAAATACCCGAGTACACAAGTACTCAGACCCTTTATTTAAGTGAAAATACTAACTTTACTCGAGTAAAATGTTTCTTATTTGAGTAAAAGATGGCAAAAGTAAAGGTAAAATGAAATGTGATTTTTTTTGGGGGGGTTGGGGACACAACTCAACTAGTGTATTTACTGCAAGAGATATGACGACTGTGACTGTACCTTCAAAAACTGTGTTGGCTTATCTGATCATTATATTAGTGTTTCGTTACCAGTGCATTTATGTGTATGCAGCATTTCAGTTTTGCAGCTTGTTGAGCTGGAGCTCATTTTAAGAATTTTATGTGTAGCATCATGTTTTATAAACTGATCACACGTTATGACAGATATATTGAATTTGCAAAGTAAGTAGTAAATCCAACCGGCAGAAAAAATGTAATGGAGTAAAAGAAGTAGACATTTTCCCACTGACATGTATTGAGCGGAGGCCAATTAGCAGATAAGGGAAATAGTCACGTAAACTGCAAGTGTCTCAACATTGTCCTTAGGGTGCAGTACTTGAGTGTGTTTGGTGATGACGAATTAAACAAAAAGCAACGACCAATCATGACAAGGCTAATCAGACATATTTTAAATCTTTTTAATATATCTCACATTTGATTTATTTACAAAAGACAGTGGCTTCGTGACATAAAACTATGTGTTGTAAAATCAACATGAGAAACAAATATGTACCAGAAGCATAACCATACAGAACACATACATAGATAAATAACATCCGGGGAGCGTTGTCGTCGAGGTCGTCCTCTTTGCACATTGTCTCTCTGCAAACGATAAAAGGATCACAATGTATGCATCTCTGTATGATGGGCTGTATTTTATGTGTATCACCCCAAGTTTGGTCTGGCAGGGTATACAGTATGGCCTCTGCATCGGTTAAAATGACATCAGTGACCTGGAATGTGTTTCTTATCTTCATTAACTATTAAATGAGAGGTGTGGTTTTTTTTCCAGCAGTGGACACTATTCAGGCATTCTGTGAACAAACTATGGGCAACGACGACGTACTAATGCAGATATACTTTGATATATACCTGTAATTTGTATGACACACAATGTCTGCAAACAGTTTGGCACAAATGTAAAGGCTGAGTGTTATTCTCCCGCGAAAACACATTAAATAACTGAATAAAATCTCTACAAAGTCACAGACTCAAACGCTAACATTAAAGGCTGATAGATCATCTTATTTGCTGAATGGTTACTTTGTACAGCACTTTACAGAACAGCTACAGGCACAAACTGAAAGAACAAAAACAAAGCTAAGTCTTGCATTCAAATGTGTGGCCAGAGGGAAGGGGAAGACAATTACTCCTTAAATATTTACCTCTGCATTTTTAATAATTTCTGGAACCTTTCAGCTGAATAAAATAAAACCTTTCGAAGGAAGCGGTAGCAGAACCTGAAACTGTGGCATTTCAGTTTTGACACCAGCTTTGTAAGAACTAATATTCAGGGCGACAATGCAAGTGTGCACGTGAATCTGCGTTTCGATAAACTCATTACAATGACTAGACTCCACCAATACTGTAAAGCAGAATAAGAACAATAATGATGACACAGAGCAGAATAGAGAACTGAATGAAAAACATCACATGTAGAACGACGATAACTGAGGAACCTCTTTTTGTTCCTTTTCTCGACACAGTGTAGCAGGTTGTTGAAACCTTATACTTAGCTTATAGGGTGGGCGTAATGTACAAATTTCTAAACAAACCTTAGTTCAAACCTTATGTGGTTTAGTTCAGACAGATTTGACTAATTACTTTCATTTGAGAACTGAAGACACATCTCAAACTGCTCCCAGACCTTTGTCACATAGCATTTACTAATAACCAGACGTAGCTCATTTTTGATTTGAGTTAAATGGCTACCCCGAAGGACAAAAGACACTTAACCAGGGGACAAAAATGTAAAGGTAACTTAGACCCAATCTCTGTCCGACTGAATTAAAAAAAACCTTTTTCTGGTTGACTTCTACCTCTGTAGCAGACAGATCTCTCCATGACAGACACAAATTCACACAAAGACAAACTATAGCCAGACAACATGCTTCATCGAACAGCACTTCAGAAAAAAAAAATATTTCTCCCCTTCTTCTAATCCACATTCTTTACCCAGCATTTAATCACTTGCTGTTGATATCCACTAAAATATTTGAAGAGTTTCATTCCAAAATGAGACAAATTGACTGGTGAACTTAAAGTAAAGTAAACCTCTCTAGGAGGTAAAAAAGCAGCTCAAAGGACTGACTTGTCATGAAATTTGCCCACAGGATACATACAATTTTAGAATGAAATCCTTCATTTTAAACGTTCATTGACCTTTAACATTTCTCTCCGTGGCAATGATTTCCAGTACTTGAATGACATTGCCACCACATTTCACCTAGAGGAGCTCTTCAGTCCCTGAGCACCTGCCATCATTGCACATAAACATTTTCAATTTACCTTTATTAACTAAATAAAGCTATCAAAGCGTTTCCTACTTGCTTGTGACTGACTACCTTACATCCTCACACACTGTATAAGTAACTCAATGCCTAATTCATTACTATTAAACATCCTGAGGTGCTTCCCTACGCCTAAAACTATAAATACTGAGGCTACCTGCTAGTCAGTGTATTTTGGAAGGAGGCACCATGCTGCGTTGAGTGTTACAATGCCCTTCAGGTGGTTCAGTTAAGTTTTCATTGGGAGGAAACAATGAGCATCGGCTCATTATTGTGTTTGGAGTAGCCCCTCGGTTTCTCTTAACCGCACAGCCCTCTTATTTACAAGGGGTGGCTCACTGGGAGCACAGTAGCAGCAGTACAGTATGGGACTCACTGAGTGTGTTTACATGCACGCAGTATTTTGGAGACCAGCTCATATTTTCCTGGTTAAGGTCACAATTGGGAAGAGCTGCTTATTTGCATCTTTACACTGCACTAATGGATACAGTTTTACACAAGAATGGAAAGAAGTAATATTGCAGGAAATTTCCGTTGTGTCGTGGCAATGGCTGCGACTCACAGTTCTTTTCATCATGATCTGCTATTTGCTTAAAATAAGAAGATCAATACCAGTCTAGTGTCTGTGAGGTCAATGTGAGACAACACTCTGCAAGCAGCTAGCTTAGCGTAGCATAAAAACTAAAAGCAGGGGCTGGCTGCATTTCACTTATTTTAGTTTGTGGTTTTACGGGGGGTTGTTGCCTGGCTTGCAGCCTCAAGGCTGCGCTGAGTCACTGAGTCTGGCCAAGAAATAGTCCAGCATGTAGCCCTCCACATACCACAACGTGTTTGTTTTTACACTTTGGTTTTTGTACAGATTAAAGACATAACATGTTAATTAGTCAGCTTTAGTGGCTCTGGTACGTGGATTTTATGGCCTTTGGACAGGATCAGGCTAGCTGGTTTCCCCGGTTTAAAGTATTTATGCTAAGCTCAGCAAACTTTTTTCCAATTGATTACTTTTTCTTTATTTTTTAATCTATAACATTTCATAAAATGATTAAAAAAAAAAGGCACAATACATTTTCCAGAACCTAAGGTGATGCCTTGGTTTGTTAGAATTAACTTTAAAGATGAAAACTAACTAACTAAAATAACTCTGGTACAATTCATTAAATGGTTCCATTTTGTATCTTGTACATGGTCCCTGAAAGACAAAATAAGAAAAAAACAAACAAAACAAAAAAAACCCCAAAGGTTTGGGACCTTTAGCTTAGCTTTATTGAAGACTAGGAAATAGCTAGTTTTAGAGTTAAAGATCCACCTACCAGCATCTCTAAAGCTCACTTCGTAAAAAAGTTATATCTCAGGAAAAAAAAACAAAAAAACAAAAAAATTAAGTATGAAAATGACAAGTTGTGGTTTTGCAAGGAATTGTGTTTCAGACCATTTCTTGGTCGGACGTTGACTTTCTTGCGTTTCTGCTGGTGGCCTGGGAACCTAATAGTGACAGCAAGACTCTGGGAAGTCACTTTCTTACCTTCCTGCAGAGCCAGGTTCGCTGTTTACCCCTGTTTCCAGCCTTTACGCCGAGTTAAGCTGTGTCCTGTCTCCAGCTCAATATTTACACACACGGGAGAATGGTATTGACCTTCTCGTTTAAAGCAAATAATGTATTTCCCAAAATGCTGAACTATTCCTTTAACTGAGGCTCCAGCCTGTCCTGGCTAAACCTGACACTTCAGCCTCAGTGTGCGGATGCGCAGTAAACACACTCGGCATGAATTCTGAGGCGGGACACGTCTGACACCCCAGCTGTCATCAAAAACCCACAAAGAGCTGGCATAGCATGGTACAGTACCTAAATCCAGACATGAGTGCAACTTCATGCAAAAATAATAATTGAAAAAAAGGAAAAATAAATAAAGAAATACTGGCGCTAATCATACCAAAAGCAACGACAGGGAACATGTTGCGACGGGAGGTCTTCTCCATGTCGGGGTGTTCCCGAGGTCATGTGTTTACAGTATTTTATATACAGAATGACCTGCTGCAGTGGAACAGTTGGGGGAGAAAGCACAGCAAGCCATTCCTTAGCAGTCATGAGGGAAATCATTGGGTAATTACAGCAGTTTTTGTTTACAGGAAAACACACACACACATTCGCTAATTAGACACATCTTGCTACCTGCAAGGTGTGAAGAAACAATTTTTTTTTTTTTTTCACATAGTGAAATCCTGTTAGATTACAGCATGCATTACTCTACGTGCTAATGCCAGGTTTGTTGTTGTTGTTGTTGTTGTTGTTACTGATTCTTCCCAGGTGATGACTGTATGTCCTTACAGGATGGGATATTGTTCTCTCCCCCTCAGTGCTTCTGTACTCTCACTGTGCCTGGATATACACACAGAAGAGCAAATTTAGTGTTGCTGACAGTCTGCATAGCCTGGATGAAGGAAAAAAAAAAAGGATAAATGACTCTGAGGCAATGTGTCACATTGCTTCGCTACTTTTGGATGCAGCAGAAGCCGATTATAAGGAGCTCCGATTATAAGGAGCCAAAGAAGTAAGTACGTATGTTATTGGCTGTTATGGTGCCATGCAAATCTTTTGCTGCAGTCAACTCCTCCAGACTAAATAATGAATAAAACAATGCAGTCGATATTAGTTCTAGTTAGTATCTTGCTAGCTGTAGAAAACAAATGTGCTTCAGGCAACTTGTTTCTATAAAATTATAATAAGCCAAGAGGGGCCGAGATTGCAATAATTTTATTACATCACATTATCTCAATGTCACGTGTAAATTATCCTCTCATCTCATTATATCAGTCATTTTCTTGTGATAATGGTTAATTATTGTGTTATCTTGGGACAACAGTACTGTATCTGAGTTAAATATGGTTAAAACAATATTAATCAATTATAGTTCCTACTTTTTGTTCTTCACTCTGCTTCAGCTGAAAAAAAGAAAGGAAATATTACATGTTTATGTTTTGGCCAATCTTAATGGTGGACACAAATAATTCTCCATTGTTTTTGAATGGCTTACTGTATGTTCTGTATAGTATGACTGGCTTTAAAAGATTCAGTTGGAGAAATACTGTAATAAGATGTACCTGGACTCACCTCTGTCCCCACCGTTCCTCATGTTGGTCTCCTCCTCCTCTCCCCCGTCATCTACTTTAAAAAAAAAAAAAGAAAAGAAAAAATAAAAACCCAGTTTTAAGTGACAATGTTTTTGGTCACAATGTAAAAACTCAAAAAATATAAAGGGAAATACATCGCAAGCAGGTGTAAGAATGACAGAAATTCAGAGAAAGATTAATTCTCTGATAGGAAAAAAAGGAAACCCAGGAAACAGAGGGAAACACGATCCAGATGGTAAAACACACTCAAATCATAAAACATGCTAAAGACTAACCTGAGTGGAGCTCTTTCACCAGAGATGACATGGTGTTTGTGATTGAATCAGCAGCAACTAATAGATCATTCCGAAGATTTCTAGGTACACCTGGGAAACAGAGAATTAAAAACACATGCAGCTTCTAGTTTTGCAGTGGAACTGTATGGAAGATTGAATAGGCAAAGGAAGTTGAAGTGCATATTGTGAGACTATTTTCACTGATCACTCTTCAGTAATGTTACTCTTTTATGAATGAGGCCTTTCACAAGTTTCTACGAGTTAAATTTCAACACCAACGTGAATGGCTCAGTATGTTCTGCATTTTGCATGAGTTTGTAATGAATGCTCTTTGTTTTCGGGCGTTGGTTTGGACTCACCCTGAGCAAAGGCCTCCAGGACGTCCCCTCCCACCCCTGCCAGGCAGTCCTGTGGTGTGTGAGTCGGGGTGGACCCAGCCGAGGTGGAGCGTATGGGCATGGGCATGGAGCAGCCCGCACCGTGACTGGGGGAAGAATGAGGGGAGCCTCCAGACTGGGACTGCAAGATAAAAAAAGAAAACACCCATGACAGTTACAGTATCATCAGCAAATTGTTTAATCTTCCAAAATTTTGATATTTACTGTATTCCCTGATGTTTAGATGGGAGATGAAGTGTTGTTCTATTCTTTTTTAAATAGTTCAACATTTTGGGAAATATGTTTGTTCTCTTTCTTGTTCAGAGGTAGATGAGAAGATCGATTGCCACTGTCGTGACTGTATGTAACCGTAATGTCTCACTTTTTTGTTCGGATAAGAAAAATTAGATATAACATGATAATTGGTGAGCTTTGGATGTGCTTATAGGCAGAGTTTGCTACAATTGGACAGTGCCAGACCAGTAGTTTACAGTCTTTATTAAAGCTATGCTGACCGACAGTTTGGGGCAGCTTCCTATTTACCATGCACGAGAATGGTATCGATCCTTGTCAGGAAAGCATATTCCCCAAAATGTTCAGCTATTCCTCTTAGGGTAGCTGGTCTTCAAACACATTTATGAATTAGGAACAATCTTAATGTGCATCGGCAGATAAATGAGATAAATATATTGTTTATATGTGTTTGACTCTTTTACCAGTGAATTTAAGCAAATCATCCCTAGTAGAAAGCTAACAAATAACACAGAACATCTGGCTATTTTGATGACATACTGGATAATCTTCCGAGCGCAAACCTTTTGTGAATCTGGGATCCTGATTGAGAGGAAGAAAAAAAAAAAAAACTTAAATCCAATAATCTCTTCATCATCAAAGCCAGTTCTGGAACAACTGTGTTTCAATGGAAGATGCTCTATTGCAATCACAGATTGCATCCTTTAGAAGAGATGGCCTTTTTGCTTTTAAAGGTGATTTTATTAAAACAAGCACAGTCACAGATGTGACCGAAAGATCTTAATCCTTTTAGGGAGAACAAACAAAAACAACGGTGTAAAGGTAAGAAAACGTCCTGGTAATCCTATACAGGCTGGCTCTATAGTACAGCTTTACTGCATCAAGAGGGTAACGAGAACCATGTGTGGGTGAGCGACTGAGGCCTGTGCTGAGTCGGGAGCTATATCTCACAGAGAAAGGATCACTGTGTGTCTCCGGGACTAGTGCGGGCCCAGGTCGATGGCTCGGAGCCAGGCAGCAGATGGCTGGCCAGACTGCAGTCACATTAGAAGGGAGGCTGTTAGTGGCGATGAAAGGAACAGGTCCCTGATATTTGGGCTAAGAAATACACAGTTCTCTCAACTTGTTTGGACAGCAGTCATTAAAAACCTGGTTTTAAAGATTGTGTCTCAGTCTGTGGTTTGAGAAGTGTTGCGGTGGCCTGGATAAGAGGACTAGATCAGTGTAACTCAATTAGATAGTGGAATCCTATCATCTTTCCTAACATCCTTCTTAAAATCTATTATAAAAACTTCCTTCAATTACATCTGTATGAAGGGGGAAGTGTAGAGGCATTAAACTAAGTGCTTTGACTAGAGCCAGGTATTGAACCTGGCAAACTGAATTAAGGGCAACTTACAGCCTGCTTCTGCTCCTCATCCTATCAGCCAGCAAAGGTAAGCAGAGAGAGGGAGAGCGAGAAGGGTGAGAGCAACAGAATTACAGCAGTGAAAGAAGAAGAAGAAAGGGATTTCTGCATGCACCATACGGCACATTAACATAACTTAAGATTGCTGCAGTGTCTCGGTTTTGAAGAATTTAACACGTCAGCATCTCATTTCATCAAGCATGCCACCAAGCTTTAAAGAGCAAATTGTGTAAGACATATTAACACTGACAAAACCGGTAAAATACCAGAGGAGAACAGCAGATCTACATTTAGTATGTATGCACTATCTGAGGATATTAATACTGATTCAGAGGCCTTTTTTCGTCCGACTTAAGACATAAATCCCCCAGGAGCAGGTGATCGTCTTACCTTTAGCAGCCTCATGAGCCCCTCCAGCTGCACCATCAGCTCCCGTCTGCTCTCCTGCAGGGCTGACATGCGCCTCTCCAGCTCGTCCTTCCTGTGTCTGCAGCAGAGGGATAGGGTTTTTCAGGATACGTCAAAAAAAAATGGAGGAAGGCGCTACTTGGATATGAATGTAACAGAACACAAAGCAAGTGCTCCTGATGCCCAAGTTACCATAATACTGTTCACGAAAAAAAACTCTTGTGCCTTAACTAATCAGAGTATCTTGATTCTTTGGTGAATCATTTATATGTATTTCCTGTAGATCTTTGGCAAATACCTATAATTAAGAGGTGCTCAACTTTGTATCTGTGAGCCAGAGTTACCCGAGGGTCCGTAATGCAACGATCATTTGCAGACACACAGATACTATGTGTTGAATGTACATATGGATTTGTTGAGTCAAGGGGCATTTGCGACATTTGAACTCTATTTGGGCTCCTGATTGTCTAGTATCAAATTATTTCTCCACATTTTTTCACATGCACTGATGTCACAGCCACAAATACATACATTGTCATCGTCTCCCTCGACACTGAAAAGTATGATGTATGATATATACTTCACACCCAACCCTCTTAAAGGAGGGGTATCAAACTGCTGAGCAGGAGGCCGAATTCGCCTGATAAAGGCTCAGATGTGTTTAATGTACTGTGGAATCCAGCCTACAAATTATTATTATTTTTTCCCGCTGTGATTTTTCTCCAGCCTTTGATTTTACAGTTATCTACTTTTTTCCTTTTTTTAAGCAAGCCTGCAATACTGCAGCATAAAAATGGGCTTTTTTTACCCACCCCCCAGCATTTAACATTCAGCAAGCAGCTGAGTAAAACTGGCTGTACTACTACTATACATAAACGTTTAAGTTACCATTGTGCACCTGGCAAAATATCTCTCGCTGAACATAAAAGATTGAGCTGGATAGTTTCAAGAGAGATATATAAGTGATTATTATTGCACATATGCATTTGCAGAGCAGTATGACAGGTACAAGTGAGAGGAAGGGGACAAGTTGCTAAGCTTCACCTTGTAAAAAAAGTAGGGAAAAAAAGGGTTTTATTTTCCAGTGATTGTTCAACTGTCTCCTTTAAAAGCCTGCCCTCAGGTCATCTGCGTCTGAGACACCTATTAAGTGGTATAGTGGTGATGCTGGCATTTTATCACCCTCTGGTGTTCATGGTGCATAGCTGCATTCTGGAAAAGCCTCAGAGTAATGTAGCAATCTGTCTGGTGGAAGCTGTCCTATCAGAAACTCACAAACATCTGCAGACCATAAACAACTCTGGTCTGGTTTGTTTCCCCGGGCTGGAGAAAGGCGATATCAGAGCTGTCCAGCCAAACTCCAAACACAGTCTGTGATAGAATAGTTACCACTTAATAATACCCTGGTCTAAAGCCTGAATCACGAGCAGGCTCAGTGAGCTGAGTAGTGCTTCTAAAAATGTCTGAATTAAAACTGGTTCGAAATAATAACTGGAATAAGTGTTTCCAACGGTAATATAAACCAGTTATGTGACTGTTTAATTATTCTGTTTATATATTAGTCCATATAGTTGTCAAAACGATCCTTTAACATGCCAAAGATTCAATGGAGTCAATGTGAAGATGTTGAAATTGGGAAAAATGTTAAAATACATCCACTATAACTAAATATTGATGTGCAGCCTTTAATTCATCTTATAAATGATTAGATGAACATAAATTTTAACTTGGTCACAACTGCTGACCTTAAACCTTTCTGCTGATTCATTATTTAGGGCAGACTAGACAAACAGGGAGTCATTCGGGGCAACAAGTGCCATAACACGTCCTCACAGGTTGAGTCTCTTCCAAGAACTGAACCCAAGGGTCTCAGTGTCCTGCCAGCATGATAAATGCCCACGCTGCTGATTCAAAAACACCCTCCTGAATTAGGAAGACATTATTTCTACTTGAAGAATGAGTCCAGCCTACATAAATACAACATCCCTGCATTGGTTTTACTACCTCATTTCCGTAATATACTGCCCTTTCTACCTTTCGTTGGGAAGAAGATGATCTTGAAAGTGGCGCAGTGGTGGTAGCTGGGGACAATACCTGAGGAGTCGCAGTTCGGTCAGAAGCGTGGGGTTCTGCTGGGCTTTTTCTGGGGTCGGCTGAGAGGCCTGTTCATGCTCCAAACGCAGCCTCTGGATCTCCTGGAGGATCTCCCTGAATGGGTCAGACAGCCAGTTAACTATTCAGCAGCGGTGGAGGAATCACAGAGATTCTTTAATTAAGCTGAGGTAGCAATAATGTAAAAATGCTCAGTTACAAGTGAATCATTCAAGTCCTGCATTCAAAATTTTACTCAAGTTAAAGTACAGAGGTATTATCAGCAGAGTATACTCTAAGTATCAAAAGTACAAGTACTACTCGTGCATAAACCACTGGATTATTATTACTGATGCCCTAACATGTAGAAAGCTAACTGGCATGGAGATAATTTCAAACGAATGGTTCAGCATTTTGAGAAATAGGCTCTTCACTTTTTTAAGAGCAAGTCTCTATCCCACTGGTTGCCTGGCAACATCATGATGATGACAAGACTTAAGGAAGTTACTGATCCCTGCCAAGAAATCTGTCTGTCTTGTGCCTGCCCCCCCCCCAGCCCATCATCATTTTGATTATTGAGCTTTAGAGGTACTGGTAGGCAGATTTTTTTTTACCTTTGGTCAGAGCCATGCTAGCTGTTTCCCTTTATTTGCAGTCTTTATGCTAAGCTAAGCTAACGGACCGCTTGCTGTTGCCTTGTATTTACCAGACAGATATTAGAGTGGCATCAGTCTCGTAATCTCAATAGCAAATGAAAACAAATATGTCTATTTCTCTCATTTTACTATTCTATATTGTGCTTGGTTGTTAAATCTGCATCATATATTGTCAAATGTTTAACATGCAGTACAAATCTGCAATTTGTTTCCAATGAATACATAATGTTAAAAAGATGAATTGTACCTGTTTTTGTTCTCCAGCTCTGCAATCAGCTGTCTCTGCTGCTTATTGGCATCGAAGTTGAAACTCAGATCTGTTGGAGGACATTGTTGCTGAAAAACAAAATTATCATAGAATGGAATTAACAACAGTGTGCAAACAATAGTCAAACACCAGAAGCTACCTTCTGACCACAGCGAGCAGTAATGACGCTCTGCTGGAGACTGATTATGTTTCTGCATAAACAGGAAGCCATTTTAGTACACCACAGGTTTCCTTTATCCTTCCACATCACAGTCAGACAGGAAGCTACAAATCCAATTAAACCCTAAACCCAAAGTAACCCTACATTAATGCTTTCTGCCTTAAAATAATAATAAAAAAGAAATAGAAAGTTGTTGTTTTTTTAACTTTGATGTAGCTTTTTAGTCACAAATATTTACTGCTATAGAGAAATAGTGTTGAGTGAAAGGGCTTTAAATTTCTGTTCCTTAAAGGACCAAGTGTGGAGGCATCTAAAAGCAACCGACTCACTCACCCACCCCTCACCGCTTCCTTTCCAAGCGTGTAAGAGTACCTACGGTGGATGTCAGATAAGGTAAAAACTCGAAAGGCCCCCTCTAGAGCCAGTGTTTGGTTTGTCCATTCTGGGCCACCGAAGAAAACATGGCGGGTTCCACGAAAGAGGACCCGCTCACTACGCAGACGTGAAGGTCTAATTCTAAGCTAACGAAAACACATTGAGTTGTAGTTCTGGGTGATTATACACTGAATGAAAACATAATCATGAATATCGCATTCAATTTCTGCAAATAGACCCCCCCTGAATCCTACACACAAGGCTTTTAATTTTTCTGCGAAACCAAACCACGTGTTTGATAGTGTTCGTGCTTGGGATTTTGATCTGCAAAAGCCACTCGGTGTATTTGCATTAAGCCCTTACATCCCTATATAGTAGCTTTTATCGGTAGTGGCAGAGTCCACCTTTTCCGAACTGAATTCAGATTGCCTACTTACGCAAAGGGAATTCACAGGAAAACAATGCATGCATTTAATACGGTGTAATTTTATCTCATGAATGTCAGCCTGACTGTTTACCCTTGATTCCCTTTTCACTGTATTAAGTTAGTGCTTATGCTAAACCCAACATCTGCTACCGCAGGTGCTTCAGGTTAAAGGAATGCGACTGGCGAAATGCTATGTATTTACCGCCGTGGTAAGTGCTGACTGTGATCAGCTATCAAAAAAATGTCTCCAAAAACTGACAACAGTCATTTCAGGCACTTATTGACCGTGGATCATTTTCCAATTTTTTTTCACAGTCAGCTGCATACCTCCAACTCCTCAGCAGGAGAGCCAATTCCCTTTACTATGCCCTTCTACTAATACCATGCGTGGCATGAAATCAAATTCAGTTCTTATCGACTAGCTTCTTTATTAAAACAATGTGATGCTGTTCCTTAAGGAGTGTTTGCTGTAGTATTAAACTGTACTTCCTGTTCCCATGTTGACCACAGATGTAGCCAAATTCAGCCTGGACTGAAATCTTCAGGACCACCACTCTGAGAGCTGATGGCAGGTGTTTCCTATTTCCTCGGGTTTCCAGAAAAACGATCACACGATCAACCGCTGGAAAATAAGTTACCTCATCTTTCCCATTCCCCCATTATTTATGACTGACTTTAACTGTGAGAAGTCTTTAAAACTTCAGCTTTAACGCTCAGGTTCTCCAGCCACGGCGTAGCACGTAACGGTAACTTGTCAAGGCACGGAATGGGAAATGCAAGGTGACTGCAATCCACCACAGGGCGTTCTGCGAGACACTCACTGTGGAGTTGCCCGCCTCGGCAGCCAGGCGGGCAGCGTAGCGAGCGATGAGGCGGTGCTCTTCATCTAGCCGGCTGGGACTCTCCAAGACACTGCCCAAAGTCAAAGACATGGAGATACATCAGACGCACACATATACATACATATACACACACACACACACGCACACACACTAACACTAATGTCAAAGCTCTTATATAAGTAGAGGGAACATTTTTTACAGTCAAAGTGATTATGTAAAAGAATTTGGATTAAAAAACCCACTTCATAATTGAGGTGACCTTAATATATCACGCTTGGCTTTAAATCCAGCGTTGATAGACAGTCTGAGATAATTGGTCATAACAATGAACTGAGATGGATAAGAGAGAATGCAGCATGCCAAAGGCATTTGTGACTGTGCCAATGCCCGTTCTGGCCATTTCACCACTGACTGGAAATGTCATATACAGCATGAGACTTTAAATGATCATGGGCGTTGCATATGGCGCGGACAGATGACAGAACATAGGCTGTCGTTTCTCGTCAGGCGGCCTGAAACGAGGAGGGAAGGGGAGCTGAAATGGTGCTGGGTGCTATCTAACTCTGGACTGGAGAGTGAGTGATGATTAAGATCATTAAACACAATCTGGCTTCAAACACGCTGCATCAACAACCACGTCCCCTGCACGGTTCTTTACCCGGCTACCCAGAAATACACTTGCAAACCAGCGTTTTTAATCGACATTTGTATTAAAATCAAAATCTTATCTTTCTCAAAGCAGGATTTAAAAAAAATAAATAAATAAAAGGCTGCCAGTCTGACGAGATAATTTTAGCTGCCCCGGCTCCTACCTCGCTTGTTTAAAGGGTTTTTCTTACTTCAGTGATGATATCTTAAAACACTCTGCAGATCATTTGACTTGTTTCAAGATAATGTCACATGACTCAAGAAAACTCGGTTGATATGCTACAGGAAAAAGTGAAATCACTCGGCAAACTGCAAAAGCACTTGTTTTCAGGGAGGATGTCAAAAAAATGTCTTTTTTAAATGGAACACTTTCTAAATAATTTACAGCCCCTTCCTCAGGCTAAAGCATAGACCGAGCCTGAGGTTTCTGGAAGGATTAAAGAAATACATTAACAGACATCACAAGGAGCTGCTCGGGTTGGCTGAGGAGAAGCTCTGACCCTACATGGTCTTTCAGACTTGGACCACATGTCAGTCTAGAAGCTGCTCCTGGCTTTGCTTCTTTGGGGGGGGGGGTGTTCCTGGCAATACCTGAAGATCTGTCGCAAACAAACTGCCTCTATGCCCTCCCCATACTGGCGCTCTTCTGTAAAGCGTTTTGTTTTCACTCACGCACAATACACCAGATGCTAATGGTCTTTTTTTTGTTGGAAAGAGACACGCGATGATCTCGAGCATTGTCTCCGACCGGGCCTTGCGACACTTAAAATAAGGCCAAAGATCGGAATGTTGTGAACATCTGGAGAGGTGAAGCACTTTATTTCCAGCTGCAGCACTCATGGCAGCTGCTTACTTTTTAATCAGACAAGTTAATAAGAATATTTTCATATTAATGTATATTATACTGAATTTCTTTATTACTTATATTTTTTCTTTTTTAAATCCTGTAATTTAACCAATAGAAAAATAACCAGAGATATTCTATAGGTTGGGGATGCACGGATCTGATTTGCCAGATCTGCCTCAGCCCCAACACTCAACTTATTGCGTGTATTGGCCATGATGTGACAGACCCACATAAAATAGAGTCTCTGTTATAAAATTCCGTGTGTCATCTACATTCATTCAGCCATGGCGGGCTGCTGACTCTTTTCATGTTACCTCACACAAAAAAAATCCCCCTCTCTCAACAAGCTCAAGACAGCGTTTTCTTTATTTTTCTAATTAAATTTTATCTTCTGCTGCCGTGGTTCTGCACAACCAACAGGCAGTAAATACCGCGTCGTCGGCCTTAGAGGACCAGCCAGTGGTAGGAGACTGTCATATGAGAGAGAGAGAGAGAGAGAGCGAGCGAGCGAGGTGGGAGGGAACAGATGCCATGTCAACAGAGCAGACAGTATCAGAGAGCAGACTGTGATGGAGGCTGGAAGCACAACAGCAAGCACAGTTTTTTTTTTTGTTTTTCCAAACAGTGTATGTCCAGCTTCAACTCTTCACTCACAGACAATAATGAATGTGTTTTTTATTTTATTTTATTTTTTTCTGATAAAAAGTGGAACTTGAAAGGGTCAGCAGACAAAGAGAGCACTAGTGCTGCTCTTTAGTTTTGGGGACTCTTGAAATGAAGCAGAGCCACGAGGAGCTTTGCATTATTCAACAGTGGCATCTTTGGCGCACAGGCCCTTCATGTGAAAGCAGGCAGGCCAGCGCAGGGTAATTATAACAATAGATTAATATTTACAAGCCGAATGTGACAGAAAGAGGGAGACTGTTAGCAGCTGGCCTTCTGTTCTCTGCAACCAAACCTAAGTGAAATCTCCTCCTTCCCTCCCCATTCTACACCTTATCTACCGGTATCCATACCGACACGCAGCACAACCTATTTCTGAATCGTCACGGTGACTTAATGCGTAATTTCTGCCCTAAATAAAACAGCTTTGTAGTTGTTATGCCCCCCCCGGGCAACAGCATCCTCAGTGCATGACATCTTCCCAAAGCAGCTCTGACTCACAGAGCAAAATGTCAAGACAAAGGTTATCAGGCTTCTTCATTACTGCCACACTGAAACAAACCTCAGGAGAGCGTCGTCTTCCACTTGTACACGCTGCAACGCGTGATGTCTTCCACTGACCTCCACGGGTCTGGATACAAGGCATCGTTTACCGCCTCGGGTGTCCCTGTCTTGTCAGCTTCCTTCAAACCTGCTCTAATCTCGATACTGTCAGCCCTCGGAGACAAGACTTCACTGCACAAAATGTTCATCATAGCGAGAGACTTAACCTAGTATTGATTGTTAGCATCTCATTTTTCTAAATACAGAAAGGAAAACCCTACAGCAATAGTAGATGATTGCATTTTTCTTCAAAATGTATCGTCAGTTCTGAGCGTAAAGTAAGGGAGTAGTGGCATGATATCAACCCTTTGGCAGATTTATACATTTTAAAGGCTTTTTCTTGCTGCATCGGATATTCTTTGCAGTGTGCATGCTGCCCTTCGGCTGCCCGGATCCTTGGTGTAGAACTGTATGATAACCCTTCCCCAGAGGAGGACAAGTGGAAAAAACAGCCATCCGAGCTCTCTCTGAATTCTCCACCAAAGCCTCTGCCTGGATTTCAAAACAAAAACCTGGTCTTAAACAAGGTAGATGGTCGCACCTCTACTATTTCTGTACAGTGGACAGTGATATCTCGTCCCTCCTAATGTGCTGTGGGAAGTCCTGAGTCCCCGAGCAGTCCCATCTTGCCAACCAAAATTGCCAGAAAGATGTGACAGACAGAAGCTGCACACAATAGAAAAAAAAAAAAATTCACCCGGCACAGACCTGCAGGACAGTGCAGATACATCGCGGCTCCCTCAGAGTTCTCCCCGTTATCAAATTCATGATCACAATGGTCCATTACCACTCTGGGTAAATAATAATAGAGGTGGCCTTTAACGGAGAGGGGCTCAAATGCGAGGACAATTAGGGCTGCTTTCCCGGGGCCCTCGCCTGCTATCTGCATACACGATGAGGCTCCAATTCTTTCATAATCTATTTGTCAAATCAGCCCTTTAAGTAGGAGTGCTCACATACCCTTCATGACAGCGTAACAAATTTTTCTCTAAAAATACACTCACAAGGGCGTGCTGCTAAGATGCATAAATGTGTGTCAAGTGTGAGGGAACAAATAACATCTGTAGTCTGATCTGTTGCACTATTCTTGTTTTTTCCACTGATGAGAGAGAATATGTCACCTATTCTGGGCACAGACTTATTTCTGTGTGATTAAAAGGACTTATTTTGCATGTGCGTGACTTAAAGTGACATGTTGTCTTTTCTTGGGCAATCATTACAAAAGTTAACCTAATTCTGCGGAAATAATCTGAATATCTATTTTCAAAAAGACAGTATGCCTGGGGGTCGCTTACCTTTTGGTGGGAGTAGGTGCCCCAGAGGACATGAGCATTGTGTCGTTCATGTTGTTGGCCACTGGTTTCGGCTGACTAAAAGACAAGATTAGAGGTCTTTAATGCTACACTGCAGAGGCCTGTGGTGCTTGTCACCGGGAATGGAGGAGAGGGAATTTGCATTTTATTAATATTCATAAATCAGTGATCCTGACTTCAATTTAATCCAACTGTACAAAAGGGGTAAGAGGGGAGGCAGGTGGTGATCATTACAAACTGCTGCATGCGGTGCACAAAATAGGCGGCATGTTGTACTCGAGTTAACTTAAAATCGTTGCGAAATAATTAACTTTTCCGGGAAACAGCAATTTAGATCTTTTTGGGCTATTAGCTTAAACCCAATTAATATGCGCAAAAAGCAACAATAGCAGACAAGAAATCTAATTAAACTGGAAGTCTGTGAAAAACTAGGAAAGGTGACATTGTGAGGGGTAATTTGTGAGAGTAAACAAAGCAATGGGGTCCATCTGGCGGCTGAATCCATGGCCCCCGACGAGCTCATCGAAGCCCCCGACCACAGAGTCTTGTTAACGGATCGAAAATATCTCTCTGCAGATCTCAGGTGCTCTCGGCTTCACACTTCACCCGGCACAGAAAATAGCAGCCACTCACGACGGCACTTGATTTCCATGTCTCTGTAGTTTGCATCTCCCCGATCTGCACGTAGTATCTCTCTGTAATTATCAGCCTTGATTCTGTTGTAACTGACTCTTTTATTTAAAGCGCTCATTATCACATGAAAGGCAAGGCACTGAACAGCGTTGTGTTCTATAAGTCTTATTTGTCCAATCAGCAATTTCTTTTTTTTTTTTTGCCAAATCAAACTATTTTTATCCACATTGTGCAGAATACTGTTATCAGCATGAAGCACTGAGAGCCCTTTTTTTCTTTCTACGGTGCCACCAAATGCCTCAACAGCACACAGACTCTTTTCTGTATATCATTGTGCTACTAAAAACAAAACAGAAATCAGGGCAAGAAAAAAGTGCTTAATTTTTGGAACACTAATTGTATTCAAATAATGTTATTTTGCAGTGTTATTTGTTCTCAAACTAAAGTATATATTCCCTGCATTAATGTGGATGCTCGAGGGGGTTAGTATGTTCTCTTTTAAAGACATGCTGCAATTATTGGTTCATACATTTAAATTTCCCTCAGGACTCGCCTAACAGATTCAAAAGAAAACCACGGACAGCCCTACATGAGCAATTCATCAGCCCTAATTTTTAGTTTCTAAGGCAATTTGCACAAACACAATCCTGCTAGTTCTTATGTTTCATGCATTATGATGATAACAGGAGAAGGAAAAAGCAACCGTCACTACTCAAACCTGCACATGTTGCCCTGGAGTCTCCCTCAGAAGCAGAGAAACACTCCAAGTAAATCCCAGAACCATGTGAAAAAGAAAAAAAAAAAAATTGTTTGGCTCTCATTTAACGCTCATTGTGTTACAGTAATCCATCCTGGAGGTGAGCTCCAGACAGAGGACGAGACACGAGGCTTCGCACTTACCCCTGTGAGGAGAGAGAGCACCTGCCTGGCTGGCAAAATACATCCAACTGCTGCTGCTGCTGCCAGATGCCTAACCTGCCCTCAACTGAGCAGGCGAGCATCTCAATGTACTACACTGCTGCTGTCTCCAAGGAAACTCAGCGGTCACATGACTTTATGACGACGTAGATTTTCTCTATCTCTCCCTCTCTCTCCCTCTCTCTCTCTCTGTCTCACACACACACACACACACACACACACACACACACACACACACTCACTCACACGCGCACGTACTCGCTCTCTCTTTCTCTCTTTCCCTCTTTCTCTCTCTCTCTCTCTCTCCTCTCTGTCTCGCTCTGAAGCTCTCTGCTCTCTTCACCTTTCTCTCACACACTCACTGGAAATTAGGGAAAATGCCATTTGCTCAAAATATCCCAATTGCAACTTCAAAAAAAAAAAAAAAGTAAAAGCCTACTCTCTTCCCTTCAGGAGGAAAATGTGTAATAAACTGGCCTCTACAGTCTATATGTCTATATGGTAACTGCATTTACATTCTGTATCTTAGCCCCCCCCCCAGCTTTGGCGAATCACATAAGTCAACACTATCCTTCTATAAATAATCATCAGTCTTTTTCAAGAACACCAATATCACCTCAGAGGGGGACAATAATAAAAAGAGCTTGCTCTTACATAAAAGCCTCAGAGTAGCCGTATTTCATTTCCCTCTAAAAACATGGACTGATTCAAACAGGCGTCCTAACTCCGTCACATCAGTAACTGCAGCCCTGTGCCTCACTGGCTGAGGGAAGTGTTGATTAAGGACCCACGGTGCACACACACACTCAGCCCACGTCCTAGAGGTCAAATGGGAGTGAATTGACATAACATTTAGGAACTGAGGGATCAAAGTCTGCAATGCGCTAAGCCTCATTCTACCTGTGTGCAGTGAATGACAATGTGCCACCCTTTCTTTGCACTTGGCAGTTGGCAGAGGTTCAGGGTAAAATTAAGTCTGGTTGGGCTTCACACACACACACACACACACACACACACACACACACATACACACACACATATTCACCTTATTTCTGACAACGATGGATTCGCGGCCGCCTTCAATCGCCCTCGGCCCTGCTAAAAATAATACGCAATACATGAAGCGTCCTCTCCCGCTGGCAACGGCGCTCCCATTTCCCCGTGAGGCTGTCAGTACCTCGGCCATAAAAACCAAACGGATCACGCTCACAGAAAAGTGAATTTCATGCCTGCTCTCTCCCATTTTAATGACACTGATGGAATTCGCATTGACCCGGAGAATAAAAAAAAATAAAATAAAAAAAAAAAAAGATGTATAACAGAGGAAGGCATTTTAAAATGTTAAGGGATTTCTGGGGGATTATATAGAGAGTGGAAAATTGGTTGCTAAATATTAAACATGGCACTGAGAATCTGACGCCAAAGTGTGTTCCACATTAATGCAAAGTAAGGTAGGATGCCTATTTTCGACTTTTAGACTATTTCCGTGCTTAAAGTCTTTTGGCAGAAGCAGCGCTAAGTCTGAAGGTAAGAAGCCGTATCATAGAATTAAAGTTCCTGGGACAGACGGTGCATCCAAAACCTATAACTCCTCTGCAAAACACAAATCCCCAAGAATCTCTCTGACAGTTTGAGCAGAGGGACAAATTCATAGCTCAGTTCACTGTTAGTTTTTGCTTTCAGATGCCAGTAAATATTTCAAAACGGTATCAGAGTAGCTGCACTTTGTCTGAAGACGACCCAAAAGTGGGAGACTTGTGTCCGTTCAATTTGAGAGTTTTTATCAAACCTGACACTCTACCCTGATTCTGCCATTATTACTCACTCTCACTTGCACTTTGTCAGGCCTCGCACACACTCTCACACACACACACACACACACACTCACACACATACACACACCTGAGAGACCACGCTGAAGGATGTCTCCTGCTGTACAACATGAAATAACACCTCTTCACAGACAACATTCAACAGGATTGGCAACTGGCTGTGCTAGTTTGAGAATACCAACAATACATTTGTCTCTGTTAAGTATCATCAATAAAATGGAATCAATGTAGAGTAAAATTGGAGGTTTGGCAGTTTTCCTGTGACTAATTATCTGAGGGATCCAGTTTCTGCAGCCAACGGAGAGATCAACTTGGGAATAGTGGGCAGATAATTACTGCATTTACCTATAATTTCTCTGAAATCGACCATTAACAAATGGGAATTACTCCATTAGTGCCAGTTCTTCTACCTTATGGCTCAAAGAGTGCAGAAGATTTGCACTCAGGTAGAAAGACGTAGTTCAACTTTTTGAGAAACATTTGCATTGTTGCCGAGACTGAGATAAAAAGATCGATGACACTCTCGTTAATAAATCAAACATGAAGCTACAGACAGAAGCCAATTAGCATGGTGTAGTGTAAAGACTGGAAACAGTGGGAAGCAGTTGGCTTGGCACTGTCCGAAGGTAACAAAATCCAACCACCAGCACCTCCAAAGATCACTTATTTTGCAGGCTGTATGTTTGCTGTTTAATCTATACAAACTCCATAGTTTAATAACAACATATTGTGTCCTTTTATGAACAACAAAAAAATTGCCCATTTTTCTGGTATTTGTATTCTGCTGCAGATATGCATATTCTTTGAAAATGATTATCCAATTTACCTGTTTGTCATTTTTTTTGAAGCCTCACACGGGCAAATACAGAACCAAAATTGAGAATGGCACTAATTGCTGAATACATATTTTGAAAGGTTGTCTGGTTAAAAGCATTTTTTCATTGCACGATTGGTGAGAGGCACTACTTAATCACAACACACAAATACAAACGTGAAAGCGTCTGGAACCACAAACAGCCTTTTTTTATTTATTTTTTTTTTTCATCGTCAAAGACGGAGACTTTTGGTGGATACTGTCCCTGTGTCAGACATAACAATAGAGACAGAGGTACATACGAACAACTCTCAGGGGTCAAAAGTCACATCTATTATCCTAAAAGTCAGTGAACATACACACACACACACACACACACACACACACACACACACACACACACACACACACAGTGCTATCAAACCTTGAAATGCCATTTGTGAGGGCATGAGAATGCACTTTGTTCATTAAAATCTTAAAGGAGAACATGACCACAAGAAATTCCTGGAATTTCTATCTCAAAACCTCCCATTTAGAGGTATTCCAGAGATATACAGTTTATTGTCTGTTACATATTGCTTTTAACAACCGATAGACAACTGAAAGGGGCGTTTTTGTAAGGGGTCATTAGTCAAAATGATCAGGAGCCACTGGATTAATCTTTAAGAAATATTTTTTTTATGTCGGCTTCTTATGTGTTTTTATGATGTAAGATATTAATTTGAAAAGTAGCTGGTCAGATAATTGTACCAGAGTAAGAAATACATACTGAATGTAGTGGTGGAGAAATATAAAGTGGCATTAAAAGGAAATACTCAAGTAAAGTACAAGTACCTCAAACATGTACTTATGTACAGACCTTGAGTAAATGTACTTAGTCACGTTCCACCACTGCATATAACTTATATATTTATTTACAGTGAAAAGAAATACTCAAACATGACCCTTCAGTTCATGGAAAAATCATTTAGAGAAAAGGAATTATGATGAAAGGCCTTTGTGCCTCAAAATCCAATATAACCAAGAGCCCCAAATGGCCAGAACTCAATATTCACGGGGCCTCCATCATCTGAAATAATCAACATCGTAAAAAAAAAAGAAAGAAAAGCAAAAACGACACGGATTACTGCTTGCTAAGGGCACTGGAGAGACATAATCCAAAATAGTTTTAGCCACAAATTTTATTTTAATCAATATTAATCTACTTGTGTTATGTAATTTCATGCTAGACAGCCTATACTCTGCAGGCTAATCCAATCACCTCATCTCTCGGTTTGAAGAAAACATCGGGGTCGACAGTTGATTCTCCACGTTGTGATGAATTGTAAATTTATGCAAATGTAAAACTTGCACAAGTTCGGTCACAATGCAGAAAAGTCCTACCACCAGTGGACAGGGCCTGGATATGAGAACTGATTCGGAGATTATGACATCTATCGCACGGTAAAACAGGAAATCATGCTTCTGTATATACGTTATGTCTATTTTTCTTGGGATTCACTGAGCTACTTTCTCCCCCATGATGTAGCTCACTATCAATTACTCACTGACACTTGCCAGCAGCAAAAGCATATACAGACGGCTCAGATTTATTGCTGTGACTGGAATGTGAAACAGGATTTTATTATGAAATATGCCATGAGAAATGTAGACCGCTCAAATGAGAAAGTTGAGAGATTTCCTGTGATCCTAGCGATGTCACGAACAACTGAAGTCATGAATCTCCCTTTTTTTTTCTTTTTTTCAAAAAATCTGAAACATTATTAGATTGTGTCTTGGTGGAGTCCACCAGCGTCAGAGTTTCAGTGCAACAATGATGAGAAAAATATTAAGTGACCTTAGCAATGTGGACTACTGCGGATGTGTCTCTGTGGTGGAATTGATTATGGAAATTGTACTATTTTTCAACTGAAATGTAAATGAATGCGCAGGGTTTAAGACAGCAGCACAATATAATGCATTTCCCATAATGACTTCGAGGAGCTTCAAAGCCTGGAGTGTGAGATTTATACCATCGTCCCCGTTTCATTGCCAACAGACTGATGAGGACGACTGTGCTGTTAACAGCAGCGCCGTCTGAACCTGCATAGTATATCAGCATTTCCACATTAGCAAATAATCAGGGGCTTGACAGCTCAGCGAGATGGCACACTATTAGTCATGTGGAGACAGCGAAGTGGAAAAGATGGAGGCAGTTACATGACAAGAACAGACTATAGATCATGAGCACACTGGCCCTCGTTGTTGCTGTTAATCAACAAACCGCTTGGGTATCCCTCATTAATGACACAAGCAGTGGTAACGAACGCCTTGGGAACGGCACTTACACGGTATGGGTGAGTTCCTGTGGTCGCTCGGCCTGCTCGGGGAACACGGGATGCGGCGGCTCTCCGATGGGGACGCAGCCCAGAGATTTACTGATGGCGTGGCTAAGCTTTTTGGCTGGAGACTTCTGTGGGGAGGGCAGGAAAAACAGAGTATTGTCACCTCGTCTGTTGTATCCACCGCTAGTCGTCCTGTTGGAGCAGCGGAATCACTTTTAGGCTGCTTCCAAAGTCATTTGCATAACTGGGCCAACAGTTTGTTTACTGTGTCAAAAAGTTTGGATCGGCGGCGGTTTGTGCGTACTCAGGAATGGCTTTTATCTGATACTTCACAGGCGGTTTTATATGCTGCCGTCATCCAAACTGCCCCACAGCCCTAAAACTGCAATGCATTATGGCTATTATGGTGCATTTATGTCACATGGGACGTATGGGAAAAATGTTTACTATGAGTGTTCCAACATCAGACCACTAAGTACAGTTTTATGATTGCGGAGTTGCTTTTAAAAAGGACTGAAAACTCTCTGCATTGACAATTTAACACCATGTCAATTAAAGTTAAGTTTAGGCACCTCAGTGTTATTAAGTGCCAAGTCAGAGCTTTCAGAGAAAAATTTTCTGAGTAATCAGTGAACTATGAGTGTGATTCACAAGTCAGAAAGTGATAATTACTGTGACTCCGACATGACCTGAACAGAGCACAGCCATACAACACTCTCACTGATCCTAGTTTGGGGTGAGTGATACCGTAACTGTGTTTGTTTATCTACATTCAATTTGAAGTCACTGATTACACCTGATTCAATATCCTCGGATCTGACCATTGTCATGTTGTTCTTGGCAGAAAAGCCTTTGAAACAGGTTTTAGTTTCCTCTAACACAGAAAAAGTCAGAATAATCAACCGATTTTAGGTAGAATAGTTGTTGTAGTCCCTAAAGGCAGGATGATCAGTGTCAAATCCTCCTATATTGAGGAAAAAAGACAAGGTCAAAACCTAGAATGTGGCTGGACCGTCCTCTCGTCCTCTATCTTTTTGTGTCTCTCCATCTGTCTGTCCTCAAATATACAGTAATTTAATATATCCGAACTTCCAACAAAGCTATTCTCATTTTAGTTTTTCTGTTTCTGTTGTCAAACAATGGAAAAAGTATAAAATAGTGACTGAAACGCAGCCCATTAAGACCACGTGTTAAATATTAGTCACTTCAAAGCCATTTCCAAGCTGCAGCTCTGCAGCTAAAATACTGAATTTATAACCGTGTCAGTGGTTCGTTAACATCCATGTCAGCTGACCTGCAGTCAACTGACTGAGACACACAGAGAGGTGAGCCTGCGGAGGGAAATGCCGCCCTTGCACTCGTGGAGCAATCCCGGCTACTGAAAGTAGCTAAGGTTTTCTCTGAACGGTTGCTAGATTTGCCACTCGGTGCTTTTGTGCAGAAACGTTGCCAAAGGGCGTGAAAAGTTGGTAAATCTGGCGACAGCGGGACTAAGTTGGCAACACTCCCTGTAAATGCCCCCCTGATGATGAAACAGACACTGTTTGAGCCAATTCATTTTGAAAGAGTTTCCCAATGGAGAAATGCCAACATTTGATGTAAGTTTGTGAGTCAGTCACGGACATTAGCATTTATAGGGGTGCCTAGATAAAGATAGTAAACAAATAAAACAGGATTTTAAAGGGTTTTCTATTGTCAGGGGGGAACATCTTTATAAAGTCAATGGACACCTGGTATTTAATAAACAAGAACTGTCCGCTCTTGGGGTACAATTTTGCTACCAAACATATTTACTTAAGTGCTGATTGAAATGTGTAGCTGCTCTTCAAATTTCAACTTATTTTTACAGTGATGAAAAGGCAAGATATAAACATGCCTGAGAAAACCGTCCCTCAATCTAATATCACAGAGGGAATTTTACTGTGTAATACAGATTGTATGCTGACAGACTTTCTTCCTCCTAAAAGGGGATAAGCAATGTCTGAGCCAATTGTAGACGGGGATTTTGAAACACCTTCATTCAGCATTTTGCATCATCACTGTGAGATGTATTGTTGCATAACTGTAACTAATTAATTGCTAAAACTGTGAAACAAAAAGGAGACATTGCTTTGTTGTATTTCCAACAAAAAGTAGAGTAGATTCCATAAACACAACATTTTTCATCTTTTGCAATTTTGCAAATATTACAGTGCTCTTAGTGACTTTGGTCCTGTTCATACATGTATATTCTCTGTAACACGTATGAATTTTAATGTAAAGCCCATTGGATTTACTTGTGAAATGTACTACAGAAACAAATTGCCTTGCCTTGCCTATGCAGTGCATACAATTTACACCACACTACACTTGGACATACATAGTGAGCTTGGTAGCGGGAAGGAAGTGATACAGCAGTTACATTTTCTGTCACAGGAAGGGATATGGGCAGTAATACTGCCAGCTAATCAGAGCAGAGGTGAACTGAAAACGCTGCCGAAACCAACACTGCAGATGGTTTCGTGAGAACTGAAAACCCAACGACATGGTGAAAATAGTCAAGGATGTGTTTCATAGACCTAAGATTTAAAAAAAAAAAAATTGTCAAAAAAAAGTAAGAACACATCCAGAGCAGATTTAACCTAACCTTCAAAATAATGTCACCATGGTTTTATTTATTTATTTATTTTTTTAAATAAGTTTGTCTTTCACACACCCAGGCAAGTCATTCCAGTCCTGAGGCTTCACGAACAGTCATTTTTGTCGCCTATGACTTCCCTTGTTTCGATTTGTAACATAATGATCGAGCTTTGGGGGAATGCGGCAACACAGCGAATTCAATCAATACAATTTAATTTGCCAAAAATGAGTAAAACCCCATAAAATCCCTCTTGGATTGCTTTGCAAGGACAGGAAATGTAAGAGGACGGTTGAGTAGTCCGCCATGTTGTAAAATCATTCCACATTCACAGCGAGATATCGACTTTTGAATTGTTTAGAAAAGAGGAAGAAAAAAAAACCAATGTAAAAACTGAGAGTGATCTGGGTTTTGCCTTACCCAAGATGAGTGCTCCTTCATCTGGTGCTGGTTGCTATGGGGACCATTGGCATGGCCACGCCAGAAGCAGCTCTGACAAAGCTGGTAGCCATGGCACTGCTGGCACCGATACCGGAAACCCATCATGCTCTCGCTCCGGCAATATGAACATTCCACCGGATGGAAGACTGGATGGTGAAAAACAACAAGAAAGACGGGATTTTTCAGCCGGAGCTGCGACGCCTCTACTCACAGGGTCACTGACAAAAAGCTCTGCATGCAGTTTGATTTAAGGCAGTGGATCCCAGCCTCCTTTCATCTGATAAACCTCTACAATCAGTGGTGGAAAGTAACTAAGTAGAATTACTCAAGAAATGTACTCAGGTCAAATTCTGAAGTACTTGAACTTTTATTCACTCTTATTTTATTTATTTCTCCTACCAAATAATAACTATCTCTGGATCCCTCAGGTTTAATTGTGATTGAAGTACAGGATCTGAAAACTGAATAGTACAAGATGCTAAAATACCCCTTTATCTCCGCAGCATCTGTCATGAGAGATGAGATTATTGTAAATCAGATGTTATAAAATTATTCCTTGTTAAATAATTACTTATAATAAGTGGATTCTGTTACAATATTTTTTTAAATTAGCTGAGCTACTGCACAGTCTGTCTTCCTGTACCTGTACTGCCTGGCAGCTGCAGAATCCCCCCTATTGTGGTAGATTTTACAGTTGGGAAACACAGTTTTAAGGGAATAAAATAAATCTGAGGGTCATCATACAATGTCAGTGGCAAATTTAGAAAAAATTCAATGAGGAACTAAACTTATCAAACACTGAAACTACAACATGGATGTACAGTGTAAACAGAGGGAACTGAGTTGCATATCTACCATTAAATCATCCCACACATTGTCCAGATCTTACCATTTTCAACATTGGCAAGTCGGTGCATGAGTGGCAGCCATACGAGACACTGAGGAGGAGGATCTGCCATCAACACATCCAAAAACGTGTTCAGCATGATCTTCTTCTAGATACAAACACATACATGCGTGTATCTGGGTGAGGAGTGTACATCATTGAACATTTAAAAGAAAAGAAGAAGAAGAAGAAGAAGAAGAAGAAGAAGAAGAAGAAGAAGAAGAAGAGGCAGAGGGTAGGTCATTCAAATATCCTACCTGCTGGGGGAAGCATGTCCGCACCGAATGCTCCGTGTAGCCGAACGAAGGGCCCTCGAACACCGCTGTGGGCAGTTTCAGCACCTCCCGGAGAAACTGATCAAACTTGGCAAACACCATGACTCCACTCGAGTCGGAGATCTGTGAGAAAATGTCTGAGAGAGGGCGAGCATCAGACTTTGTTTTCAGCGAAAACAGAGCGAAAGTAGGCTTTTGACTTTCATGTCCAAAGTGCATATACTCTGCTGAGCATATACTCTTCAGGGGTATATGCACTTGTACAAATGTACAGTAAATGAGTTCTGCCTGTGTGTATTCCAACAGTGCCCCTGTGTGTTTAACTTGAGAAACAACATTCAGCAGTCCCGGGATTGTGGAAAAATTTTGCATGTGCATCTAACCAGGCCACGGAATTTTAGAAAATGGTGAAAAAGGCCAATTTACATCTTGGTCTTCTCACATGTCATAGATGAAGCAGTCAAATATGCACTTACAACGTAGTTTGTCCACAATTTTGCCCCCGCACATCGTTGCCAGCATTGATTTCATTGAGAAAACTGTCAGCTTCCCATGGCTTTCACTGCGGGGAGACAGAAAAGTGGCTTTTTGAAAGAAGTAGCATAATCTTAGTCTTGGAAGTGACAAATTGAATTCCGACGCAATAAAAAAAAACAAACCCAAAAACACCTTTGTTCAGAGGATTTGCTGCTGCAGCCTTACTTTGGTTATTAATGTAGGTAACCATGTTTTATAGTCATATGATAATCTACCATAACTGTCACCCATGGCCACCGCAGCCACTTTTCTCCTTGATAAAAGATAAATATTATACATTTACGACCACTCAAATCAAGAATTTGCCCACAGTAAAAAGTAGAATGTTTTTAGTTTTTTCCCATTTGGTTTAGAACCCTTCATCTAAGAATAATGCTGAGATTTAAGAATTTAAGAGGGAAACCCAAAGAAAAATTTGCACCAAGCATAAGCATAACATAGAGCAATGCGTACGAGCAGGAATATAATTAAAACATATTGCGGTTGCATCCATTAGAGCCTACAATGTCAAAAATCATGAACTAGGCCTTATATCACAGCTTAATATGGTATACACAGGTCATTATTAGTCTGCCTCAAGACCTCTTAAAATCTTTTTGAATTGCCAAGAGAGACCAGCTCTTTCATTTCAGATTCATTTAGCTCCCGCTTCCGAGCAGAGGTAACAGTGTACATGAAAGCTCTTCTGCCTAATTCAGTTTGGGCCTCAGGGACAAAGAGTGAAACCGCTTCCTGTGATCGCAGACAGTCATTTCCACGAAGTTTCCCAGAGATACAGCAGCATGAATAACAACGGAGCGGGGCCAGAATGGCCTTACAGATAAAAGTGAACCAATTGAATGGGTCCATGAATGGACGGGGGCAAGCAGCCAATCAATTTGAGCGTGCAAGGTACAATAATGAGCAGGAGCTTTATGGTCAATAATAAACCTCTGTGCTCCAGGATGCGGCGTGTCTGGGGCCTGGAGCACAGAGCAGACTTTAAGAGGTGGGATATATAATAAAACATCACAAGGGAAATTTTTTACTGTTTGTACAGTGAAGTAAGGGATGTAGCCACCATTAAAGATACTTCATTCATGTTTCATTTTTGTGAATTTGGAGGTTTTAGCAACCTCAAGGGTCTACAATTAAAAACAAACACACTGATTTGTCTGTTGATTCCAGTATTTTTATACTCAATATATTCAAATTGGACTTTTAGGTCAATAAAATAGAAAATTAAAGACAAATTCAGTATTTTTCTACTAGAACTTTATCTCTGGTAGTGTAGAGAGGTCTAGTGTTGCTGGTGCCGTATTTTAGAGATCTGTTAAAAAAGAACAAGGTAATTATGCACTGATTATAGGGAAACCAGAGAATGTTTTGTAGGGCTGGAGCATTAATTGTTCAGTTTAAAAAATAGCATAAGGTAGTGGGGAAAATTTCCTACTTCACAATACCCCAGAGACCAAGGGGACATCTTTAACTGTCTGACCAGTGGTCCAAATCGAAAAACATATTCAATTTACTAAAAAGAAGAAAAGGAAGAGTCGCAAATCCTCACAGTGAAGAGAGTAGAACCACTGTGGAGCTTTTGCTTGATAAATGACTTGAATGTTTTAGTTAATTAGGTGAAAGAAATCTCCTTGAATGGCTCAATTTAAATAAAACTTGTAGAAAATGTAATAGAACATTTTATTCAATGCATAATGTATGAAAAATCCAAATAATTAAGAGAGTAATAATTAAGGACTTTTTTTTAAAGTGCTATACAGTGTATCACTTTGCTCTGATAGGCTATGAAAATGACTCCACCATGACTGTCAAAGAGACATTTTTTCAACAGAGAGGTACTGTTATCGCTGTTATTTTTATTTAGAAAGTTTAGCACACTACAAATAATTCATGCCAGTGGTATATAAGCTGATTGTCGACTGCATATGATTCAATTGCATCTGTTTTTCCCGGACAGTTGTTAACGTAAGCCACCGTAAGCTACTGGTCATACCAGACCAAGTGGGTCAAGTATATTGACTTGAGCAAAGGTGTGTTTTACCCGGGGAGGGGGTGGTGGTGGGGGGGGTGTAAAACATATGTAACCAGGGTCACAAGGTAAAAAGCTTTAAAATGTTATGTTATTTAGCCCTTTGTATGTCTATTAGCTATGAAGGCACATGTTAACATTCAACCCTCAGTACGTTTGATGTGTCTTCCGGAGCAACTTTACCAAAACAACAGGAAAAAAAGGTATTCTGATGACTCACAGGGAGTGGCGCTCCTCTGCACTGACCCTCTGCCTCATACCTGTCATAGGTGGCCACCATGAAGTTGAGCAGCAGCCCGATGGACTGTTCCACATTGATCTGGTGGGTAGTGGGCAGCCGCTTGTTGAGCTGGTAGTAGATGGAAGACAGGATAGTCTCCAGCCGCGACACATTGATTTCAGCGTTGTGGTCCAATGTGTTGAGCCCGTTGTCACGAAAGGCTTCGATCATGTTCCATACATCCACCAGATGAACTGTTGGGGTGGGGGCAGATAGACTGTGATCAATTAGGTTTTGTGTTAATGTAGGAACAAACGTTGCCATTTGTTGCAAAGTGTCATAGCAGCAGAAAAGAAGGGGGAAGGGGGAAAATCTTTAAGTATCACCATGCTCTTACGGTTGCATCTCTTTTGCACAAACCGGAGTTTGCAGGCAGTCCTGTACGTTGACAGTCTGATAACATCGAAGTTCTGAGCTCCTGGAAAAAAAAAAAAATGCACAGAGATAGTCTCTACACAAATTTTCCACCAGATGAACGCAGAGCCTGTCCAATTTCATGAAATTAAATAGTCTCACAAGCACAACCAGGCTTCCTGAAGGTACATTTAAACACTACTGCTGGCTTTGCGTGGGAGGAATCATAAACCACGCATCTCCTGTGCAACTTCTAGCCAGTCAAAGAATTACATGAGCCGGCGCTGACGATGAATAGTGAAAAGAGATTTCTCTCAGTCGACTCCACTCACTCATTTCCATGAAGAGCTGTCTCTTCTCGACCATGGCCTTGCCTCGTTTACTGCCTTCCTCGATCATTCTGTGGCACATGAAACAGCGGGGGTATGCAGCGCTTACTGTTTGGACAGCGGCATGGTAATAAATGCAACACACAGCTCCTTTCATTGCCCAAAGTCACTCAGATACCGCGCAAGTGAGCGGGGTTCAGAATTTTTATCCACATCATGCGCCCAACTGAAGAAATTACTCCAGAATATAAGACTGATTGTCTACTAAAAACAAAACAGAAGTGTTTATCTAAACCTCATAAATGTACATTTAGAGGGTCTGGTCTTCATTTGTGTATTATTTCGTCGGTTGAGGCATACAGGTGAGTAATTTTTTATATGGTCAATCTAAGTGGCTGAAATGCACGGATGAGCTCCTGATCGCTGGTTTACCAGGAGGATACAGGATGTTCTTTACCCTCATCTCGCCGGCTTTGTCAAATATATAGATTACGTGACTTGGGTTGGCTTTTTAACAGATGATGGAACAAGAGAGATGAAATTTGACGGTTTTTATGACCGGTACACCTTAATTCAATCGATCTGAAAACCCAGCCTCACAACCGGTCTGTATTGCCATTTTGTTTCATTCTATTGCTATTTAAATCGCTGAAAAAGCAGAGATGTGGGCGGCAGTTCAGGCCTGTGAAGACAAGAGATAAATGATAAATTTCCCAATTTTAATTGGGTAGCCTGCCTGACTCGGCCTCAGTATTGGCTCAGGTGGAACATTTCAGAAAGGATCCAATGATGGGGCTTTTTTCTTGTTTTAACTGAATACTCTGGTGAACAAGCTCCCTTTGAAACAATCAGAATTTCATCATTTCATTCATTCCTTGTGTCTGCTCTTTTTCAAAAAGTGTCATCGGGGCCTTAATGGTGATGTGTAAGCCATTTCTTTGGAGTAGTTGTCATTTATTCTTGAAAAGTGGACTTCTGAATTTCAAAGAGATCCCTTCAATTGCTCCTTAACAGTAACATTACCCTGTGTTCTTATGAAATGAAGACGTTTCATAGTAGTATTAATGCATTAAGGGCATACATTTGTTTTTTGTTCATTGTTACCTATGACGGATAAACTATGTCTTTTACTCTGTGAATAATAACATCAGTATACTATATTTGATTTTTATAAAAATTTGAAAGTATTTACCTGACGCTGGCTGAATGTCAAACGAAGTGAAGCCCTGGACGTCGACCCTGTGAAGAAAAAGCCAAATTTAGAGTTGGTGAGCACGTCTCTCCACCTGAAACTAACGTCACTATGAAAGAAAGGCTATTCCTCACAGAGGAAATGTGGCTGACTTTTAAATAAGTAATTAACACCTCCCCTCTCTCCCTCCTTCAAGGACTTCATTAACTCTCGATTTGAGCTTTTGTTTCCCCCTTCTATCCCTCCTCCTGTAGAGATGTTGGTAAGCCGGCTGGGGAGCACTCTCCAGCGCCCATGGTCTGTGCGAATGGTAATTCTCCGTGACATCCCACTCGGCAGTGACTGCATCCTGTGGGCTAATGACACCGACTGAGCCACGAAGGAACCACTTAATGATGACGGACACGGAGCACATTACGGCTGGCCAATGACTGACGAGCGCTGGGTGTCCCGGACACCCTCAGACCAACCGGCAGAGCAACAAAACATGTCTGGATCACATGGAGGGTTCCTCTTTTTTTCTTTTTTCTTTTTTGAATCACGCCTGGTTCTAGAGACACCCTTCTTCTCACGCTGATCTCCGGCGTTATGACAGAGCCTCTCTCCAGTCGCAAACTTGCAAGGGTGTCTTTGAAAGCGCTGTGTTATTCATTCAGAGCAATTCATTTACTAGCTGAAATAATAGGAATCATTAGGGCTGCAACTAATGATTACTTTCATTCACATATAATTATTTTCTCCAGAGGTCAAGGTGACATAATCAAATTTTTGATTTGTGCAAACTACGGTCCAAAACCAGAAATTTAATTTGCAATGATAAAAAAAACAAAGAAAAGTGGAAAATCCTCGCTTTTGAGAGACTGAAACCAGAGAATGTTTGGCACAATTTTCTCAAAAAATGACTGAAACCATAAAATGACAATTAAAATAATTACCTGACTAATTGTTTCAGCTCCAATTACAATAGCTGATTTCACAACCACCAGATATAGCTGGATTACGAGGTCATGATAAACCACTTTGCTCCAAGTCAACCAGCTACTTTTCTTTGAAAGTGTGGTGTGGCTCCTTGAAGCTCGGTGGCTGTTTCATGACTCCAGGCCAGGATTGATGGTTCATATCGGCCATGAAGGCACCTGGAAGAACTTGGTCAGCCACATTACATATTGAACGGGGACCTAAACAGGGCGACAAGAAGTGCCTGGACATTTTAAGAGTGTGATAAGTCAGAGAAGCACTAATGCACTGCGGGGGCAAAGGGTAGAAAACATTTGCTATGCAGTGGGGGAGACCCCACAGACACATGTCAGCAAAATAGCACAATGGGTCATTGTAAATATTCAGCCTCTGAAGTAGCTGCAGAAATTCATGAGTAGGCAACTCGGGCCTTGCTTCGGCAGGCAACGTCCAGGAAAAAAAACTGTGAGCGGTGGCATGACAGCAAATGACAGTTCAATAAATACCCTGTTATTTTTTACAAAAGATTAAAGGGGGGGGGGCACCAGTTCTTAATAATTCATAGACAGAATGAATTTACAGATGAGGCTACAGTCAAAGGCACAGACCAGAGTCAGTGTGACAAAGGTCCGAATCAATGGGGATTTTTTTTTGTTTGTTTGTTTTAAGTCAACTGCATTCACTTATTTGCACATAAGTATTCGTGAGCTGATACTAACGTTGACGATCGTCACAGGGCCGTAAAGGTGCATTTCACTGTAACCGCACCTTCAGCTCGGGAGGTAATGACAACATCCTTTGACGGGAGTCAACATAAGGACTCGGTTACTGCAGTATCTCCCTTCCGCTGACATCATTCACTTCTCCGTTTTCCAAGAGCCCTAAATTCTCACACGAGAGCCATCCTGCAACACTTCAAAATTCACTTCTGAAGCGAGGACACAGCACAAACGCAGCCATATTGCTGATTTAACTGTCCATTTACCTTGTTTCCGCAATGGGAATGTTGTGTCGTGATGCCCATATATTATTATCCTATTTTTTTTTTTTTAAAGAAGCAACGGCAAACCTGTATCTCTTCAATTCTCACTGCTGTCTCGA
This sequence comes from Istiophorus platypterus, assembly GCA_016859345.1. NCBI lineage: Eukaryota > Metazoa > Chordata > Actinopteri > Istiophoriformes > Istiophoridae > Istiophorus > Istiophorus platypterus. The sequence continues at coordinate 6,846,841 of CM029120.1, forward strand.
CAGTCGAATAAGGAGGCAAAGCAGAGAACTGGCCTTTACCGGAGGAAAATCACGCAGGTTGCGTTTAGAGCATCATCATCATCATCATCATCATCATCGGCAGAGGCAGCGGCAGCAGCAGCAGCAGCAGCAGCAGCGGCGGCGGCGGCAGCATCAGCATCGGATGAGGAGGATAAGTGGTCCGGGGGTGAATCTCGGAGGACGGTTCCTCCGAGATTCACAGCCGCACTCTCACCTTTGACGGATCCAAGCGCGCCTCCGTGCGTGTGCGTTCCGCCGACGTTACAGCTGTCCGAGCGGTGAGCGGCGACCCGGGCCGTCCATCGTCGTATCCCGAGCCTCCTCCTCCTCCCCCTCCTCTCTCTCCGGTCTCATTCGGCTTCAGCCTCGGGAACTGCGGTTGCGGCCGCACGCAGAGATGTACGAGCGCCCCTGCTCCGCTCCGCTCGGCATCGTCGGCGACCCAGCGGCAGAGGACGGCAGAGCAGAGCGCAAGGCAGGCTCCGAGATGCCATGCGCGGCCACCTACTATACTTTACGCATGTGCGTACGCACGCTGGTTTAAAGGCGCGCTACTACTATTGCTGCTGCCGCTGCTGCTCTGAATTATGATCCTCGGCATAGTAGAGCGGAGACGAAAACAAGAGGCACAGATTGAATTTAATTTAAAGGGGCACTCCAGATTTTTTTTAGTGTTGTACGTTCATAAAGTCCGGGGCACCCCAGAGGAGACGGATTAAAGATAAATAAAAAGGTGGGTCGAATTGATGCAGCAGACGCAGAGATATCCTGACTTTTAGAGTCAAACTCCCCCTCGGAAAATGGGTCCTACAATCCCCATAATGCAACTCGGTAGCATGCGTCTCCCTGTATTCTCATCTCCAATATTCCTTTGAATGGCATCATCAAAGTCACTAGACATGGGAACACATGCTTTTCGGTGCAGTGATGCTGTAGGTTTATGTTATAGTGAGCAGTTTAATCTTAGTTATTTTTAAACCCTATCATCTTTTGTCCAGCTGTCTGGCGGTTTGACACGACAGATGGCTCTAAATACTACAATACCCATGAGCCTCGCCCTCTTGGGGGGGGGGGGGTACTCGCAGATTTCAAATGTTTCGTTGTTGCAGCTGGGGAGAAATGGTTGCGCCATAGTTGCTGATTTCGTCCGAAATGGGCCAAGGATCCAAAGTAAATAAATTTAAGATGCAGATTTTATTACTAGTTTTCTCAACAGTTTGATCTTTGGCTGCGATGGCGGAATTCCAAGCTCAGCGATTGGCCGTTTCTTCCCGAAATGCGCCGTGAGTCATGTCTGCCCTTAAGTTTGTATGTAAACAGGCTTGTACCTTTTAACTTTTAGAACAAAGAAACAGTTGTTCTCTAACGTTGTTGTTAGTACTGATGACAACCCCCCCCCCCCAATCCTCGCCGAGCCCCAAAGGATATTACACAACTGGCTTACAAGGCTATTTAGTGCTCATCATGATGTGTGAACTGAACTTCAAGTAGCTTTGTGTGAGGTAAACCACCCACAAAAGACAAAAGACACACACAAAACGCATTTCCTTTCATTATTTATTCATAATAGTCTATAACTTTTGATAAAATACACTTTGTTTACAAGTGCTGATTACTATATTACATTCACCCGGAGTTTAAATGGAGACGAAATGACACAGACATATTAAACAAGTTCACCTAGTGACAAACGTGATATTTTTTAAAAAATGTTGGTAATTGCCCATGACAGTTTTCCCCATGGCCAATTCTATACAAACTGTTCCTCTAAATGCACACGCACAACAGGTAATTTCAGTGACAGTGGGGACTGCTGCCTGACTCATGTTTCAGTCCTCATTAACAAAGATTGCAGCTGCCTTTTGGGTTGTGATTGAATTTTTATGTTAAGTTTTTTAGTTGTTTTTTTTTTCCCTGCAGTGCAGTCCAGTCCCCAACTCTACGTGAGTAAACACAGCATTCTAACATCACATTCAACCAAGAAAAGACTGAAATATTGGGGGTGAAGCAGGGGTCAAATATGTGTTAAAAGAATCAAATACTGGTAAACCAGTTTTAGTGAAATGACGATACTAAATAAGTGGAGACCTTTTCCAGATTCTAGCCCCACAATCTTAAAACCACCCCCCCCCCAAGACACAACCTCCATTTTAATAACAAATGCATTTAAAAACTGACTTGGAATTAATCCACTGACCTAAAAATTGTGCTTCGAAAACATATGGTTTTGTTTTCATATGGTAATGACACAAATGTAGACAGCTGAAAGGATACACACGTTAGACAACATCTCTATGGAAAAATATAGACGAAAGGATCCTTTGAAAAACTTGGGCCATACAGAGCATCGGATACCTGGGCAATTTGAATTACAAAAGTCAAGTTATTCTCTGTATGGTGGTCTGTCCAGTCTGAACAAAATAATAGGAAAAACAGACAGCCAATATATTATTATAGTAAATACCCTGTTGATTTGTCAAAAACAATTAGCAAATAGAATTTTTTATATTAAAATATATTAATTAAAATATATTACTTTGATTAACTAGTCAGACATTAAAAACAAGTTCTGATTAATTTGTTTTCTTAAGGTGACTTTGGCATATTACCTTGGAAACAATTGCTATAAAACAGGCCTACTCTGCACCTCCAGGAGATTTCAAACATACAAATGATGCATCTTAATTTGCAATCAGAATAAGCACCCAAATAAAAAAAAACCTGCTGAGGTAACACCTCACACTGGCCTTTTTTTGCATGTTAATATGTGGTAAAGTGAGAATTAATATCGTGTTAACATCTCCGTAAAGCACTTACAAGGCTGTAACAACACAAGTGTTCGCACCACAAATGTGCTGGTTCAATCCCTGTACATCATAAACACACATTGTACATTATATAAACATCATACAGTATCATTACACTACTACATACCACATTAACATGGAGGAGCACTCCCTCATTATGCTGGAAAAAGGCCAATTTAAGTGAAGCGTTACACCTGCCTGTTAATCGGTGTTACATTGTACCTCCAAATCATTTTGTAAAACTTAAGCATGCTATGCTGAATCATTATATGATAAAGCATTTAGCGTATTAGCATAATTTACTGTTCTTCTCTCTTTTCTTTCCACAGTAAAAATCATTCTGCAATAAACAGCTGGATATGCTCAAGCACAATGTGCTGCACGAATAAAATAAATTTCTACATCTAGGCATATACCATATATGAGCAAATATGTACAGTGAAAAAACACTGCATTGAGTGTTTTGTTTTTTTTTTTAAACTTCGCCACTGCTGATCTATCTATACAGATATACAGGCATAAGAAAATCCACTTCAATGGATACGATATCTATAAACCAGGTTTTTGGGGAGAAAATGCAGGTTCACACAGAAGGAGGTGTTTTTAGACCTTAACCTCGAATGGAAATGATTTCAATTTACTAAAAGGAACATATAGGTATTTTTATGTATGAATGATTAATTAATGATTCATTTTCCCTGTGATTGAATGTAAGTGCTGTACACAATCACTACCTTATCTCCAGGTGGTTTTCAAGTGCTTCGCCCTGTAACTGTTAGTCAAAAATGATGTGATGTGCATTTCTCACGAGTTGATTTTTTTTTACAAAGTATCATTCAAAATTCCTTTTATATTCTCTTTCTAAAAACTATACACATTCTTTCTACTTCTTAAATCTGAGTGTGTTCAGTAATAAATGTACAGTTTTTATATAAAATAGTTACTGTAAGTTGCACTTCCCTGCCATGCGTGCATAAATGCCAAATAGGAGGTACTCTACAACCAATGATTATCATTAGCGCCCTTTTTTTTTTTTTTTTAACCTTTAAACCATAACTGATTAGGCCCGATAATAAAGTGTCAGTCTAAAACACAACAACAGTCATTATGTTCTATAAAAATAGCAACATTCATTTTTCCCTCCGGTTTTAAAAACTACACACATACACAAACACACACACACACACGCACCCACACACACACACACACACACACACACATTTTAAAAAATATATAACACTAATCCTACCCGAGTGCAAACATTGCCAGATTTTATATGTGTCACACATCTGACAGACTACTGATCAGACTGAAAACCTGTTGACATTTCTACCAAAAGATTGCACAAAACAACTTTTCTTAGATGTTGGTGAAACAGAAGACCATCCAGTGTAAATCTTTGCCTTTCTGACAGCGACCACATACATGCTGGCTATTTTTTCTGGAGCACAGATAACATGCTTCTCCCTATTCTGTACTGATCCTTAATGACCTGCTTCTGCTTTGTGCCTTGATTCAATTCAAATCAAACCGTGATATCCTCCGGTTGTCATTGATTTCATATCATCGTACCACCAAACACGAGACACACAGTTTCGAGGGGCCGATGCAGTCATCGTGGCAAAAGGCTCCGCACCCTTTGCACATGATCATCGCCTTCAGTCGGCAGTAGCATTTAGACTGGACGTCCTCCATGCTGGATCCCTCGATGAACGACGGTTCAGGTGAGGGCTCGCCCTGGTTACCAGAGTCTAATGAGTGGCCAGCAGGTATGGTGGTGACGGTCACTGAGAAAGACATGACGCTCCTGTGAACGCCGCTGCCGTCAGCCTCCGATGTGGACGTGGAAGAGCCGGTGCCTGCAGTGCTGTGGTTCAAGGTGTGAGGTACGGACATGCTGATAGTGCCACCAAAGCACGACGCTACCACAGGTTCCTGATTATCGAGCGGTCTCTGGGTTTGAAAGGCCGATGGCCGCTGGTGACTGGGGTCCGCTTGGCTGACATATGGCTCGGAGTTTCCTTGATTACTATTGCAGAGTTCGAGGTGCCTTTGGTGTGACTGAGAAAAAGGGCTGGTGACTTTGGCTGTCGCGCCGGCACTGTTGCTATCAGTACCAGCTGCGCTGTCCTCTGATTCGGGCTCTTTCTTTACATTGGAGCATTGCTGAGAGCTTGATGCTACATCAGACTTGCTCAATGAGTATCCCTGCTGCTCCATTTTAACCCCAGAAACAGGAGAGAAAACTTTCCTGGCTGGTTCTTCTTCCTCAGCCACCTCCTCTGCTTCTATGCTTTCCCTTTTTGGACCAAACACAGACGTGTTTGCGATGGCAGACTGGTGCAGTCTTTTACTCTCTGGTCCGCGCCCATACGTGGACACGTTGAGCAGATAATGGCCTGTCATGGCAGGTCTGGGCATCCTCTTACGACCCAAAATGCCTAAACAAATCCTGGACTGGTCCTGACGCTCCTCTGCATGTACCAGTTGATGGGCTTTATACTGAGGTTGCTGAGGCCCCAAACCTCCATAAGGCTGGCTCTGGATCTTCCTCTGCATTAGAGCCTGCAGGATCTGTTCCTGAGTCTCCTTGTCAGGAAGTTCCCTATGATGTCTTGAGTATTCTGAGGAAACTCCAGCTCGTCCAGCTGTATTGAACTGGTGGGACATCTGCCTCTCAACCCTGTGCTCAGCAGAATGTGACATCTTCCCCTTACCACCAGAGAGTGAGTTTGACATCTTTACTTCCACCTTGGACAGCGGTTTTGGGAGGATTTGCTCTGATGGAACCTCTTTGCCCTGCAGGAGCTGGGTAACAAGTGGGTTGTTCGCAGGGATACAGGAGCTGGTCCTTGATGATGATCCAGTAGGAGACAGGTTTTCTTGCCCTTTGTGAACAAATGAAGATTGTGCTGGTGAGTCTGAACTCTTTGGAAGGCTATGGTGCCCTGCACTGACAGAACCAGCAGGATGACCTTTCTGTATGTCATCAAGTTTGCTTGAATAAGACGTCTGAGACCCGTTTGGGCTGAGATGACCAAAGGAGTCCAATTGGTGAGAAGGGAGTGTGCTGCTCTGAGTGCTGCTGCTGCTGGTGGTTGGTAACCTGGTTGATGCCTGTGGGGATGTTGGGCTAGGGCTTGGTGACGGCTGTGTCTGTTCACCACTGCCTCCTCCCGGCCCCGGGCCTGGCACTGCTCCCTTAGATGCGGATGATACTGCGGCAGCCGCTGCTCGCTGTGCTCGTGCAAGCTGAGCTTTGGCCTTGATGTCAGCCAAAGTGCGAGCACCAGTGCGGCCCGGGCTGCTAAGCGGGGCAGGGAGGGGAGTCCTGGGTGAGACTTGGCTTGGTGACACAGGAATGGGAAGAATTCGTGACACGGGGATCTGCAAAGTGAAAAGGAAGAGAGGTTAGACAATTGTTTCTAGATATATTTATGTATAAAAGAGAGAAGAAAGAAAAACATCCACAACCAAAAGAAGTAGAAATTTTACAGATATAATGGGGAAACTAAGATGTTTTGGAAGATACTGTGCATAGAGATCAATGCTGGGATGAAGACGAAGTGGTAGGAGTTGTGAGAGTAATTTTTATGGATATTATGTTAATTTTTGACACATTTTTTGCCATGATTCTGGGTTGTCATTGGAATCCTCTGTAACTGCTGTTATTCCAAGCTGTCCACAGCCACAGCTCTCTGCTAAAAAGCAAGCTACAAACTTGTGAGAGCCACCTTTCAAGCCTACAAGTAGTGAGTTTTTGATATTCAAAAGATGGATCAGAGGAGACTTTAACATCCCTACCTTGAGTGGTGGAACCCTCTGATTTGTTGTTGCCGTAGGTGTAGCAGGGCTGGATCTGGATGATGCTGGGGGAGACACAGAGGACACTGAAGACACTGAGGAAACTGAGGACACACGGGGCCTTTTCTCTGGTGTCAATTCACCCTCCGTCTCACTGAGAGATTTTCTTTTTAGAGGCTCTGAGGGGCAACCAGGCTCAGAGATGAGCTCGTCACTATCCTCAGCAGCCTTAACCACAGCCGTTGGCTTAACCTCTTTCAACTCTGAATTAGCCTTTGGTATAGGGCTCTTCTTAACAGGCAACTGAGTGAGATCAGATTTCTCCTCCTTCACTTCCTCTTTATGGTCCTTATCAGGCAGTGAAATTGCTATGTCCCGTTCAGTCCGTCTCTCCACCTCTTGCGTTCTCACTGCAGGTGTTGGCTCAGGATGTGCTGCTGTGTTCAACTTACGATCCTCAGTGCACTGTGAGCGTCGTGTCTTCATGGGTTCCATGGTGGAGCTTGGATCTTTTTGAGCAGGCAGCACCTTCAGAGGCTCTTGCGATGATGTCTGCATTGACTTCATGTCCTGAGCAGCAGCATTGGTCTGGCTGCTGTCCTTTGTGCCCTTGGTTTCCTCGGATGCTTGAGCAGCAGGTCCTGTCTGATGAGGGGGAGACTGGGGCCTACAAGACTCCTGATTCAGATCAGCCTTTGTCAGCTCTTTGGATTCCTCATAGCTGAGCCCAGAACTATACAGAGAAAAAGAAGAAGAGGGAAGACAGAGAAAGAAATAAACTCATTAATCAACTGTTTTCTTTCTTGAAAGGAACACAGAGAGTATCACTCAGCTTGTAAAGGAACCGTTAGGAAAACACATAAAGTTGGGTTTTGAGCGTGACAATTTCTAAAAACATAAAAACTATATTTCAGTTTGTTGTATTTTTTTTATTAATACAACTACATTATTAGTTTGCATTGATTGAAAGTTTTAAAGTATTCCCTACATTTGTTATCATTCTGAAATGCCAAGATGATCAGAATTTACGCACAGTTTTGTATTTTTTAAAATGAAACAAACATAAGTAATGAATGGCCTTGTACTGTATGATGTATGAAATAAGGTGAGTATGGCAACTGGTAATCATCCATTCAGTCCCCTGCATCTTATCCAGTCTGACTGACTGTTGCAATTCGCAACTTGATACACAATCAATGAACCTCCAAATAAATTTAGATCCTTTTTTAAGCTGCCAACAGGTCGATTCAATTTGATTTAGCCTTGTCCTGAAGCAATGTGATGTTGCTTGATACACAAATCTCATGGAACAGAACAAACAATTCCAATGTAATTCTACAAATAACATAATCACATGTTTCCAAGGACAAACCATGCCAGGTATTTATCTAGTCCTGTAATGTTAGAATGGCCTAAGGCTTTTCCTATGTAAAATCAATTCAACCCTACATAATCCTTTCAAACAAGCTACCATTTGAGAAGAAAAAAAGGGGAAAAACCTGACATTCTACTGTTTTTAGGTCCTATAAATAGAGGGATTTTAATTTGAAAACAATTGTCTTTAGGATTTAGGAATATTTCAAAAACCAGTGAATCAAAAGATGATCAAGATTGTCAATCATAAAGAAGAACCTACTTTTCACCATAATAGTTTTCAAAGAAGGCCTCTTTCCAGTGCTCAACTTTCTTTTCCTTCTCAACTTCTTGACGCATTCGTAGCTGCAACTCAGGAGTGAATTCCCCTGTGAAAAAAAAGTTAGATAATACAAAAAAAGAAAGATGAGATTGTAATGTTCTGTGTATTCAAACTGAAGCTTAGTGATATAATGTTTCTTGAATGTGGAATGAATGATGTTATTATCAGTTGGAAGCGGTTGCACTGACCCTCAGCCAGTCTCTCCTTCCAAGACTGTGCTGCTGATGTAAAGAACTCATTGTTTAAGGCAGAACTAGTGACCTTGAGAAGGCCATCCATGCAAGCCTAGAGAGAGGAGGCACAATTTTATCACTTATCACCACAATTGCCATCACTCTATCAGCACACTGACTTATGCTTCGCATACTGTATGTGATGTAGCATTGAAAATCTAGAACCAGTGAACACGGTAAAAGTTTTTAAAGACCTCTAAACTATTTTACGAGATAGTTTTATATGTTAAATGATGATTGACGGAAATCACATGCAGTAATACTCCAGTCTCTACATTTTATGCTAGATGATACAAAAGAAGCATTAAAAGTATGTATAATTTTAGAGCCACCTGCCGGTCAACTTCGGGCAGAAGTTTCAGCAGCCTCTGCTGGCAGTCTGGGGGCAGCACAGAGAAGGTGTGCTTGTTGATGATCGCCCGCAGGTTGGTGTTAACCAAAATAGAGTCCGGAGTCTCCACATCTATTTTACACTTAGTACGTTTTATCTGCCCTGCAATACAAAACAAGACACAGGTGTAAGCCAAGACGAGTCCAGAAGAGCAAAAAAATACACATCGATCTTGAGTATTTACTTGCAAATTTGGTCAAATAATTTGTGCTACTTCCTCGGTTCTGTTAATGTAGGATCGCCTCAGCTGTTCCTAGACATCTAGAAATTATACATTTAACTCCCATTTTGGTAGAGGCAAGCAGACACTTACAAGTTTACACAAAACTGTTTTTTAACTGTTTTAACTGAAATGGCTGGTGTTGTTCTACATTTTCCTATCATCAACATATCCCGTGAAAAAAACGATATCACCATGCTGTAGTCATCTCTGAGAAATTTCCAACTTTCCCAACCCTGTTCAGGGCACAAAGCCCAAGGCACATTGTTTCCAACTAAAGACCTAAATCTTTTTTTTCTTAAGGGTCACAAATAGTTTCATTCTTAAAACTGCTTAATAATTTCCTATAACAGCTGGGCACTGCGTTTTTTTAATAAATGCTACTCAAACAGAGGATACAATGCATTTGTTTGTATCTATTTTAACCATGGATTAATACACATCTGGTGCTCTAGTGAGCGCCTATGGCAGCAAGGCAGCATATGTTGGGTTAACTCAAAATAAACTACGGTGTCTTTGTTGTAATGAAAGAACATGTCAACCAGTGCAACAGTGCAGTTTTGAGTGTGACTGAGGAATATGCTATACTACACTTTGACAGCACAGGCAAGACTTGGCAGTCTGACCAATTCATTCATTATAGGTTTTGATGTTTTCATGGTCAGTATAAAAAAAAAAAAGTAGAACATCACCAGCCCAACAGCCCTCTCCCTTACAATTTCCAAACCACTGCATTAAATTAAAGCAGATGTCTGACTTACCTGCACTAAGGCGGCTTGCCCTCTGGGAAACCTTCCTGGGAATGACTGGATGGCATAAGTCTGTTTTGATAGAGGAAGATGAGCAGAAGGAAAAGTTCTGATAAACTGAAGGACAAAAATCTATCCGACTGTTTCGGTTTCCACACTGATGTGGCCAATTAAATGAGTCATGTTTGGATGATGAATACATTTTGTTGTCTACTTATGAAAACTCAGAACAACAGGGCAATAACCAGGATCTGCATCAATATCAGTCAGTCCTGAAGGCTGTGTACTATCTTGTTAAAATACTGTAGTGAAATATCCAAACTGAATGAAAATGACACCTCAGTCCCTCATTTTATAATTTACTTGAAAATATAATAGCTGCCACCTACCAGTCTTTGTAGTAATGTTGTCAGCCATGGTTTTCAGAAGCAGTCTGGGACTGGAGGTGGTTGGCATACCCCCTTGTCTGCGCTGGTTTCTCTGCTGCTGCTGCTTCAAGGCCTTAAAACGAACAAAATAAGGAAAATAAGGAAGGAACAAATAGCCAGCAGTGTGAGAAAAAGAGAGTGTGAATGTGTGTAACCCTGTTTCCCTGCAGCTACTCCCCCAGGGCTACTTGCCTGGTTAAATAACAGCTAAATAACAGCGCAGCAATGAAACATAGGTTGCATAACACAAGCATAAATCATCCCTTAGTTTTAAATTTGTCGAAAAATGTGATCACCCCACAAACATAATGTCAACAGATTGAAGAAACAATCTGAGACAGTCCACTTAGTGCTTCTTTTTTTTGTTTAATCTGATTGAAATATACAGACGGAAAATACACAATAGGTCTCTCAACAAACAAATATTTTAGTCTGCTAGTGTTGCCTGCACCCTACAAATGAATACAAATTGGTCTTATAGAGCTGAAAATTCACCACCAGCACAGATGGAGTGAATTACAATCGGTGCAATCAAGTGAAGTGTAATTAAATGGAACACAAAAGGCACAAAGCAGCCAATAGGAAAATGTTCAACGACTGGATTATGAAAACATTAATACTGTAAAACCAGCTATAGGCATTCTTCCCTGATGCCTCATTGTCTTTAAATAAATAGCAAAAGATGTTAAACAGACAGGGAATTGAGGGATAATGAGCGCCTGTTAGAACTACAATATGGGTTATAAGACATGTACACTGAACACTTGTCAGTGAAAAGTTTGAATCAATGAAATATGGAGAAAAAGTATCAGTAAGTAGTACAACAAAGATTGGAGCTGTGGAAAAAAAATCTAAATGCACACTTGGTGTATCACGGCAATATAAAAAACATAAAAACTTTAGTATGTTTAATGAGGATGTATTTGTGTTTACAGAGTGGGCTGGCAGGGATTTTTATGGGTGTATGCGAGTATGAGGGTGTGGCAGGAACTTGAGATTTGAGCTTACACCAAGAGTGAAAATGTTAACCCCATTAAGAAAAAATTAAATACATGTAAATAGAAGAAAGAAGAAATACAGAACCTTTTTCCAGTACCTGTTTCAAAGCTTTCTTGCTGTGTTTCTGCGAGGGAGAGATGAGCTTACTGGAGGGGACAGAAGGCGATGAACATCGAGGCTGCGGAGAAGACGGCTGTGACTGCAGCTTGGAGGGAACTATGAAATACAAAAGCACAAAACAGATGTCATAAAATCTTATCCCTGAGGGTGGTGTACAGATTTTATCACATCATTCTTTTGTTTTGATGAAACTGAAACCAACAGAGTGAACAAAGAAGCAGATTACATTACCTTACTAAAATATCATATTACTAAAAAAGGGCTGAACATCTCAATAGGCAGACTGTTCAGAGCAACCCCTCCACAGTCTATTTCTAACAGAAGATCTTTCCTACATACTATGCAGTTCCACTATATCTTTTTCGATCCCACTTAATTCACATTAGACCTTGCAGTTTCTTGCATTGATAAGTTCAATAAATGAAATAATATTGGAGTCCTCCCACTTGCTTGGCAGTTTCTAACTTGTGAATAATGAGGAAGTGGTCATGGGTCACACTGAAAAAATACAGTTTCCTGTTTTAACTGTCAGCTAAAATATACGTCAAGCGGCAGAGAAAAATAATGAGAGTCAGTAAGAGTACAGCCAACGGAAAGCAATATAACTGGTACTTGATGAAAAGCTCATCCAAAGTTGCACTACAGTCAGGCACAATTAGGTATACAATTCACAATAAAGCAATGATTTGATCCCAAAGCTAGACAAAAGAGCAAACAGTGCTTTGATGTAATCATCATGTGCAGCCTGCAGCTTCTCCGCTGACAGTTAACGGAAGACATTAAGGACTAAGCACATTTGATGGAAGATAAAACCCACCTTTTGCTATCATCATGTTTGATGCTCAGTGTATTCCAGGAAAATATTTTATGATGGGATGTTGTAATTTATGTTTGTGGTGAAGCCACCATCCCTCAACTTGCCTCGTCTACTGCTACTTCAGCTGGTTTCCTGTGTTTCCGCAATGACTTTTAAGAAACGGCTGAAAAGGGGCGTCAACTCTTGTAGCAATAAAGGAGCGCGGTAACCAATCAGTGAAAATCAGCTTATCAACAGAGCTATACACCTTACTTTGCATTTGCATTATTATCTATTGAGGCTACTATTAATGGAGAACAGGGTATCTATCTCCTTTAAGAATTCTACCTTCTACCTTAATCTTTAATAATTTCAACGGAGCTTGCAAACAAAGTTGTTCCTCAAATCATGTATTTTAGAAATCACTTTTAATTTATTGTGTTTCAATTAAATAATATACTAGAATCTTATTTAAAATCTGCAATACTATTATTATGAATACTGAATGGTGAATCCAGAATAAGTCACTAAATATATCAGGTTTTGGAGTAAATAGTCAGTAAACTGCTCCTAAAGGAATGACTAAGTGACGTGTTGATGTACAAATTGTTATTAATGAACCTGTATAGTGTACAATACCTCTCCGCATCCACCTTCCTCTCCTGCCCTCTTGAGAAATGGCACTGCTGTTGTTTTCTGAGCTTCGGGAGTCAGATAGATTGTCACTGCTCTCCTCAGAGCCCTCCTCAGACAGCTCCTTCGCCACATCTGAGATGTCCTTCTACATAAAAAATACAGCGCAGACAGGATGTTATTTTTATGTGACAGATAAAAGAGAGGAAGAGCAAATCAGAGACAAATATCAATAATAATAATTAATAAAATAATAAAAACTCACATTCATCTCAAGCTTGTAAAATTAACTCACCGCATTCAGAATTGTCTAGTCTGAACAAATGTTTCTCTAAACATGTCTTGATGCTAGCCCTATTATTATTCACTGTATGCAGAAACCAAAATGATTGTAATTAACAAGACAACCATCTTTTATGTTCTAATTAGCCCATTCGACATCTTTGGCCTTGAAGGGCAGAGTAATGAAAACTGCTTTGTGTCTGTCCAACCTTTAGTGTGTAGACTCCCATTCTGCCTGGAACCTTGTAGAAGATCCCCTCCTCACCACGAGAGTTTGTGTGCAGCATTGCATTCAGACACGCCAGCGGCGAGGTTCCACTGGATCATGGGAGAAAAACGTAAATTACACATCTGTTTCCAAATAAATTACTCAGCTGGGAGAAAGACGCAAGAAGGGTAAAGGCTGTTCTGATGTCTGGGGAGAAGTAGCTATCATGCATTAGGGAGGACACGTGTGAGTTCGGTTCAGATTCGCACCAGTATAATTGTGAGGAAATCTGCTCTATGTTTTATACGGAATCAGTTGCATAAAATTGATTCAAGGCTAATCTAATCATCATAAGGGATTTATATTCTCAGATAAAACTGGTCTGACATATAAATGACTGTTGCATAAAAAAATCACATCTTGTTCAGTCAAACTTCAGCTCCATCATGCAAAGACCTAGTTGTGTTAAATCTTTTTTTCCAACTTACATTTGTGTCATTTTATACAATGTAGCTTGTATGGATATAACATACATATTAAACAAAACGTTTAGTAATAAAATTTGATGAGTTCGAGAACAAACAATCTGTTATGCATTTCATAAGTGACACTACTTAGGCTTACAAATATTGCTAGCTAAAATCTGCCAGATATTTTGTGTCATCAATTTACATCACTTTTAAATGCTTTTTGATATAATATAGCAGTGCCGAACTTTCCAATCCACGTAGTAAAAAAAAAAAATTCCTCTCAGCTGTCATGCATCTGACAGCAAACATTTCACAATACTGGAAAATGCAAAGAAAATATAATATTTTTAAGCAACAGTTGGCTCTAAGACTTCTATGTAAGAATATGAATGTGAGTCTAAAACTGCATCTTTATGCAATTGAACCTAGGACATGTTATTGTTAATAACATGCAAAAGGTAAAACCAAAGTGACATTGCAGTGAGTTTGTTAAGGTAAGGGGTGGGGGCTAGCTTTTTCTTACCTTCTGGATGAGAACAGTGACAATGAAACAAAAAGAAATGAAACAATTATTAATTGAATAAAATAATCGCGAGTATGAGATCAAGAGAAAGGAAAGCACATGATATGCGCAGTCAATAATAGCGGGGAGAATGCTGTAGTGCTCCCTGTCTCATGAAAATGTCTCCTGAGAAATGGGCATTTGCTGTAGTGAAAATATGATACCAGGAACATATTTACCTTATTTCTTTAAGCCTTTCTCTTTGGATCACCTGCAAGATCTCTTTGTGGCTCATAGGCGTGTTGGGGTATTTCTCCAAAACCTAAAATAACAAAGCATACTTATCACAAATAAATGCAATTCCAATGTTCACATGGGAGCCGACTTCATGTGACATGATGTGGTCTCACAGCTACTTCAGCCGAAGCCTGATTCACATCCTTGAAGCCTTCGGTCAAAATCCGAACCCTCAATTCCCTCGAACCCTCAGTTCCCTTGGATGTCAAGCGCAGGACATGATGCTCAGAATAATCAAGACCACAAAACTTTTCTAAACGTTGTGGCTTTTTACGTCTATGGGATTTAGACTGAGATATTCCATGACGATGGTCCACCCTCTGGGCCAACATTGCACATAAAGAATCATGGAAATAATAAATAACAGGTGGTTAACTACTAGGCTGTAATTTTCCCATGAGGCTTGGGTACTGTCATCCTAGGAAACACTGCCATATGTTATGGCCTGAAGAGGGGATGCAAACACTTTTAAACATTGGCTAAAAGCAAAAACATGCCAACAAGAGCATCTCACAGTACATTAACGTTACAGAAACTTCCACTACATCATTAAAAAAGCCAATTGTGCTCTCACTTTGAACCCATCTTGTATATTTACTGTTAAGGCTGCTTGTGTTAACTGCATTACTGTAGTGTGTCGGGAATCTCAGTGAAACGGGAATTTATGGGTGTTTGAAGGTATCACAGTTTCTAATATATGGAGGTAGATACGTTACGTGAGCAAAACGATTGCTAGAATTAACCCAGCGGAGCTAATGCATCGTTGGGTTAGCGGATGTCTTCACAGACAATAACGCTACGCTTTAATTATTAAATCGTTTCTGGGATATTTTTTTTTTTTTTGTACACATTAGCATGCTACGCTAGACAGCTAGCCGCGATGCTAGCGATGTTCATATCTGTCTCTCGCCAGGCGTTGGCGTGCAAAATAAACGTTTCAACCCCATCACCTGTTATTCGGATAAAACAAGTAAGCGAGGGGGGAGAAAAGGAGGAGAAAAAAAGAAAAGCCAACGCGGACACTGGACAGTTTTCGTGTGTTTTTTTTACTTGCGGGGGGACAAAACTTGTTGACGGACTGAGTTGCGTTAGCATGAGCTAGCGCGCTAACCCTCGCTAGCTCGCATAAAAAACACTGACGCGATTACTTCACGGTTACTTCACTCGACTTCACACGGTGGGAGACATGTCAACCACGCACACACACACACACAGGGCACCGGAGGGGGGTTTAGGGAAACGTGCTTTTCACATATATATATATATATATATATATATGTGTGCATGGAGCTGAGATTCGTCTCGCCGCTTTAAAAAATAATAGTACAAGTAATAATTGATTAGAAATTAAAAACGAACGGCCGGCGGGGACGGACGAGCGACGCCGGAGCGGCTAAACGACGGCGTGTCCCGAAACCGGTCGGGACCCGCGGACACGGGCCTTGCGCGGCGTACGCGTCGTTTCAGTCTCCACCAGCAGGTCATGAACTCATAAACACGGTCGTACGAGTGGGAGCGTTCGAGGGAAGCGACCACAACAAACGGCGGCGTTATAACACCCAGAATACCGTTTTGGCGGCTTCCGCCCACGTCCTCCCCTTCTTTTTCTTCTGCCTCTCCCTCATCTCGTACGTCTTCGTCGCAAGAGTAGTGTTGGATTTTTTGTTTTTTCTGTCCCCGTCTCGGTTGAAAAACGTTGCCTTTAGTTACCGAGCGAGACCCGCTCCGTCTGCCATGTTGGACTTACTGTAAAGAGTCATGTGACTCCCAAGGAAACGTCATCTTACTGTATATAGCTGTCATTCCAAAGTCTTGCAGGTTTTTCCCAGCGTATATATATATATATATATATATATATATATATATATATATATATATATATATATATTTATTTTAGCCGTCAAACTGCGATTACGACCGCAGGCTCTTTTCAAAATACAGCAGGCAGCCCCCCCCAGATCATTCCAGTCTGTTTATTTTCATATGTAAGCAAATGGACTTTTGGACAGGTTCACAACTATGGAAAAAAAAAATAAAAATAATGCAGCTAATCAAGAGAGCACTGCAAAGCTTTCTGTTGTTTTTGTTTTCTTTTTTTTGGCTCACAATCACACTAGCTACAAATTTTAAGCCACAGTTCACCAAGCGTACAGTTTTGCGGGGTGGGCCCCCCTAGGCGGTCGGGGCCCTCGGCTCCACCGTTCAACCCTCCACTGTTTAGGCAAAGAGCAGATACAGTTTGTAGAGTTTTTTTTTATCCTAATAAAAAACAAAAAAACTGGACTTAAGTGTTGCTTTTGGTACATGATTGATTAAACAAAACAAAAATAAAAAAAATTAAAGGCTGAAAAGTACCTTAAACGGTTCACTGTATGTCAAACCGACAAGTTTTAGCTGTGCTACGTGGGTAGGCCGGTGTAAGCCATGAGACACTACATGGTTTAGGCAACAGTAGGAAAAAGCGAGCAGAGAAGGGAAAGATCAGCCGAAAGAGCTCCACAGATTATCCACTGTATTCATGTGACAGACATTCTTCGGAAATTACGTTTGTTTTTCCCGGTTAAGGCTAATATATGCATACTGAAGCCATTATTACTCGGAAAAAAAAAAAAGAAAAAAAAAAAGAAGAAGCCTGAAATAAATTCAAAATCAAGGCATAACCACCCCCCCCCCACCCAATCCCGTACCGTAGGCCAAATCCTACGGTACCAGTCTATCGACACATATCAAGGGCTTGTCGGAGCTGGACCCTCCTGCGGGAGATAGGAAGCAGAGGACGGTCTCTGTCTGTGAGAGGGAGAGAAGCTATGAGATCCCAGTGTCAGAGTGGTGGAGGATGACGATGACCTGACAGATGCCGCTTGCGGTGCCTGATACCTGTAGACCATTAAAAAAAAAGAAAAAAAAAAGACTGATTTATTACTAAAGATGCAATATGTTTGAATCATTATGGTGTACTGCAGAAACAAGGATTTACTCAACATGGGGAGCCAGTATGACTGCAAAACTTCATAAAACTCATGATAATACTTCACATAACTTCAGTCCTATCCTGAGTTAATGCTCCTAAAAATAAGGGGGGAACTTTTATCATCTGTAAGCATGCATTATGGCTTCCTTCCTCAGCTGTTCTCTCACCAGGATTGGGATTTCCTGACCCGCGATGATGCAGAGGCGCCCTCTCTCATTGGAGCAGTCGGCAGCAAATCCTGCATCAGCCGCGGCGTGAAGGCCCTCTCCAGGTGAGCTCCGTTAAGGTTCAGAGTGAACATGGTCGGCGGAGACATATCTAACTCCAACAGCATTATGTTCTCAGCCTGTAAGAGGAGATGACTGTAAATGCCAATTCGATATTTACTCTACCAGTTCCAGTCAAAACTTTTCCATTGTCTTTAGTAAATAATCAATTCCCCCTCCTTAAAAGTGTCGATTCTGAAATGTCTACAGCAAATGCTAAGTTTAATTGACTGTGTCTGAACAATGACAATGCACTGCAAATTAGGCTCAATCTGAATTTTTAAACTGAGAGCTGTGTGGACAATAGCATGGCTACATTGTCATTGTTGGAAATCATGATGTAAAAATGTAGATAATGCTAAATTGTCTTGCAATTATTGTATTGTTATTGTATATGTACCAGAACAGTACAGGTAGGTAATGTCACACCCCCACACTACCTTTATGTATTTGAATAGACTGCATCCTTTGCTATTGCCTTTTGTTTAAGAACTTTACAGTATCTGTTTTGCAACATTAAATTGATTATTCACTAGCAAAAGATGCAACAGTTTAAGCTGTGAATGGTTACCATGGCTACAACCATCTACACATCCTCCTGCAAAGTAGGCGTCTTTGTACACTGAAATTCAGCGCGTACAAACAAGTATTTCACATCTCTGTGACATCTCGTCCTCTGCTCTACTTTTCCAAACTGTCCTTGTGAATGTCAGAGAACTGACCTGGTATCTAGATGGGGCCCCTGTTGCTGCAGCAACAGCCATCTGTGCATATTGGCTGATTGGCCTCTTGTATCCCACAGCCGAGAGAGGCCTTCTCTTGACCTGAGTGGGTGCGCTGGGAGTAAGACAAAGGAAAGGAAGGGTTTGGATTCAGTTAAATACTCTCAGGCTTCGTTTGAGCAAGATTCGAGCTTCTGGAGACCTGTGCACCTCGTAAATGATCATCTGATTAGCTCCCACCAGAAAAACCCTTCCTGTCGTCTCCTTTGTGCCATGTTCCACTTAGATTTTCAACTGTCTCATTAAAATAAAAAAAAGAAAAACAAAAAGGACAACGGAGGCCAGGGTGTCTGGTTTCTTTTGTATAAAAAAGATATCTGTTTCTTGGAAATCTGTAGCATGTAAAGTTATAGTCTGTTAATGTGAGGCTAATATAGGTTAGAAAAAAACTGACTTTGTCACCCCCCCATGGTAGCATCAAAGAACTACGCAAAAACTCCTGCCATTTAAAGAAACTGAAAGATGCTAAAATCACATGAAAAATTATACAAAGTTAAACTCTGTTGTGTCATCTTTCTGCAACTTTTATTGAAGGTCTTCTAGCGAATTTGTTTTTCGCCATGCAAACCCTTCCTGAGTGAGCCGTGTCCACTTATAACTCTGTTAATGATTTCCCTATTTCCCTCATTTCAAAGAAAGCTGACTGACAGCCCTTAAGAGAAAGAATGCGCAGGTGCATTCAGATGTGATATATGTAGGTCAAAAGAACTATAATAGTGACAATGGAGTGAATGTTCCTCCAGCCGTACAGGAGGAATATCAGCAACCTTAACACAATCGGTTTTGAGGATTTTCCTTTCTCTCTTTAAATGTACCACTTACAGTATCTTATGTCGGTATTGTGAAATGAATTCACCGACCTCTCTGATGGAATGACTGGCTGGAGTCTCCACTGATCCTCCTCACTGTCAAAGTGCAGCCTGTTCATGATCTTGTTCTTTTCCTCGGGAGGTATAAAGTTCTCAATTAGGAGATATCTGCAATATGCAATTACAAGTATGTGTCAGCTGAGGTCACTCCAAGTTTTTATTTAATAACATAATGACAGAAACATAAATAAAGAAACAAATAAATAGATTTTTAGATAATTAAGGGTAAATGTAAACAATTCTGTGTAATGTTAATGATTATCTCATCTTAGACCAGTGCAGAGGATAAAAACTTGATTCAATAACACCTGGAGATTTTTGAACAATGCCACTTCACTGCCCATAAAACAAATTACCTATTCGTGCCAGACTAGTTATTGTTTACATTTTATAGGTCCGTCCCTGCTTCACGTCCCACCCTGCCAACAAGGAAATGATGTCTCACATTAAACGTTTTAATGCACTCAATGCTATTACGTCCGTACACTGTGTCAAATTGTGATTTACTTTAATTTTGTGATGTAATCTTGGACACTGGCAAGCAGTTTTGAATTACTGGCATGTCAGATGACTGTGAATACAGCGAGCCTGAAGGAGCGAGGCCACATGAAACGTGTTATTTTTTGCCATCATTACATAACCGTTTTGAACAATATATTATTATTATCATTATGCCAAGTGTTGGGTGTGCCTTAATTGGATTTTTAAAGTTGTAAAGTTTGATATGCAACACATTTATCACGTCACTGATTTGATAAACAAAGAACAAGAGACATTCTACTATTGCGCAGTTATCAAAATATACAAAATAAAACCTACATGTAACAATCCTAACACCAGGATGTGTTGGGTCATAATTCTGAATTATTATGCTGAAATAAGAGAAAACTACACAAACGCTAATGACAACATTAAGTATCTGTGTATTTACCAACGTGAGCAGTGTACTTACTTGTACTTGAGTTCTCTGGTGAGCTCATGCTGCGTCTGTTCAAGCTCCTGTCTGGTCGTGACATGTTCGTCAATGACATCTCTGATCTCTGCCTTCACCAACTGTAGCTTGGTATACAACTGTACCAGAACAGGGAAATATTAATTACTGGTGCCACTTAAGCTATCGCAGACAAATGTTTACATTTAAAAACAAACACCATAAGGGCCTGACAAGCCGTTCACTGAGACGATTTAAACTAAATAAATTCTACTGTCCCAAGAAGAAAAGTCTAAAAATTTTCTTTGTCAACCAATAAATGATAAATTGAATTCTTTGAACGGTCCAGAGAAAACTGGACTCACAGGTGCTACCTCTCATGGTGACGTCTCTCTTTTAATAAAAGATCCTTATTTACAAATAAGATTACCTGATTAAATAATGGCTGACTGGTCCTGGGATAGTCACATTGGAACACACTAGCGAGTGAGTCATCTTACCCTCTTCAGCTTCTTTGTCTTTAGTTCCACCTCCTGCTGCAAGGAGGAGAATGTTTCTTTCATTTCTGAGGTCTCCTCATCCTGCAGCATCATCTGCTGCTGGATCTCTCTCTCTCGTCTTATCTGCGAAATCGTAGAGCAAACATTTAACTCGATTCGCGTTGAATACAAAGAGTTACACCCTTTAAAAAATGGAGTCGGTTCAGGTTCCATTTTCTAAGTTCAGACAATCCGCCACAACACTTGTATAAACACAAGATGAAAATATTTGGGGGGGGGGGTGTTAAAAAATAAAAAAATAATTATTGTTTTTATGAACAACAACTCACCTGTTCTGCAATCTCCTGCCTCTTCAGCTCCAGCATTTTTTGTTGTTCATTGGTGTGATCAATTATAGTCTTTCCTCCGACTAACAGTTTGCTCTCCATGGCCTGTGAACAAAGGCATACAATAAATTATTTATGCAAATTTCTTTTTGTTCCACCAGTGTCTCACTTATCAGACACTGTGCTGTTTAAGTACGAGCTACATGATCTTCACCGGTACCTTATATTTCTCTATGATCTTCTCCAAAGCATCCTGATCCCACTGCATATCCTCCATGCTCTTTCTGTGTTCATTCAGGGGTTTTGACTTCTCGATGCTTCCCAGGCAGGTCAGACTCTTGGGGACGTCGCCTCCCTCTTTCATGTACTGTTTCTCACCGGATACCTCCCGAACAGCCTCCCACACCTCTGCATCCTTCTCTTTAAGGATCTCCTCCTCCATACCAGCCAGACTTTTACTAAGCCTTTTACTATTCCTCCTCCTTCTCCTCTCCTTTGCAAGCATCCCTTGCTCCTCCAGCTGGGCTTTCAGGCGCGCGATCTCCTCCTGAAACTCCCTCAGCAGGGCATCCTTGGGGTCCTCATTAATCCGAGGTTTGTTCTTTATGTTCTTGGCTCTGCTGGCGTACCTGAGCGTGGCCAGGGATTCCTCAAAATTCTTGTGCGAAGGCCCCACTGTTGCTAACATGACAGTCTTTGCATTGCCGCCCAGCGAGTCCTGGAGCAAGCGGGTCAGCTTGGAGTCTCTGTACGGGATGTGGGAGCTCTTCCCGTCCACCAGGGCCGAAATGACGTTCCCCAGCGCTGAGAGAGACAGGTTGATTTTTGCCGCTTCCTTCAGTCGCCTCCCTTTGGCGCCCGTCTTGCTCTGGCGCTCGCTGCCAGCCAGGTCAACCATATTCAGCTTCCCGACCCGGATGTGGTCCTCGCCATCTGGCCCCACTTCACTGCACTCCACCGTTATGACGAAGATTGCATGAGACCGAGAGCTGCGTTCGTTCATGTTGGTGAACCCCACGGACCTGGACTGGTTGCCTATGTTCATCACGTGCTCAATCTCATTGACGTTCTTTGTCACCACTGAGGACAAGTCTTTCACATAAACCCCAAAGTCTGGATTTTCCTTCAGCTCCAGTTTCTTGTTGTTGTCTTTGCACAGCAGGTCTCTGACTTCCTCCTGGTAGATCTCGAGGTACGATGACCTCACCAGGTATTTCTGATTCTGAGTTCTGGATATCTGTGTGAAAATGTGCTGAAATGAATTTGGTATCACCCCCCTCCTCTCCGGGTCGTTGGAAACCCCTTGCATGGTGTGCGTTTTACCTGTTCCAGTTTGTCCGTAGGCAAATATGGTCCCGTTGAAGCCCTGGAGCACGGACTCCACAAGAGGTCTGGCAGCATCATCATAAATGTCGGTTTGTTTTGAATCCCAGCCGTACACGGAATCGAACGTGAACACTTTCATTGGCTCATCAGGTGGTGCCTTCGGGTTCCTGATGGTGATCTGCCCCAGTTTGTCATCGATCTCCAAAATGTTTTCGCTCTCCGCCGCCTCCTCTCTCCTGCTCAGCGGCCGACAGCGGACCACCACCCTGATCGCCTCGCAGTGTTTGCTTTTAGACATTTTTTGTCAAAGATTTTAAGGAGCATAACTATCCTCACCGCGTTAAAAAGCCAGCATCTCGGGCGTTGGCCCGTATTTTGCGCATCTCCTTCTCCGTACAGGTGCAGCGGGCAGCGTAAGCCGACAGACACACCTCATTTGAGGCAATCCGAGCCGCTTTTATCAGTCAGTTGATCCCGGCGTCTCCTCCGCCTTGAGCATCTCTCGGAAAGGATGCAGCTGAGGGAGGGGGGGAACCCACCACCCACCCAGCCGGCCCGGCCCAGCCCACACAGCCTCCCCACTGGTACACACCCTGCTCTGCGGACAATGGAAACCAGACATGTGACCTGCGCAACCAATTGGATTAGAGCTGGTCTTCTCATGCTCTAATTCTGTAATGGGTGATTAATTACCAGCCCAACTAGCAAGTGAACGCACCTATACGGGGGGAAAAAAAATAATAAATACATACACAGACAAAAAAAGTTTGATTCAATAACAAAAAAAAAAAAAAAAAAATTTATTCAAGCTCCACATTTACATCACCTTTCAAACCAGGCCGGGAAATCTTCAAGGTACAAAAAAGGAAGACACTGTCTAAAGCATAATGGTAGACATTCATCAGTAATGAAAACTTAATTTGCCAGCTGCAAACTATTTGAATTCCTTTACCTTTACAGTGTCTTTATTTATTTGCAATGTGTGAATAATTAGGCCTCGAATGCTCCTCAATCTATACACCATCAAGTAAATCAATAATGTTAAAGTACAATAAAAAAAACATCAATTTTTGCTAATATACACTCAGTTGCACACCTAGCTAAAACTAATGCAGTCTACTGCCATACAACAGTCATGCTACCTTCATGATGATCAGTTTTGTTGAAACTGTTTTAGTTGCAATAAGAGAAACACGTATGTTAACGCTATACAGCACCGCACTCTGCAGCCTCTAAAAATGATCACAGGGTTGGAATAGTTTCAGCAAACACTAAACATTATAACCTTCACAATGATAGCATTTTCTGCAGGACATCAGCTTTAGCTAGGTGTACCTATTAAAACTGGCAACTGAGTGTATTTTCAGGATGTTTTGCCTCCTCATGATATAAATGTTAGGCACATTTTTGTGGAAGGCGGGAGTTTTATTATGAGCTATTGGCACACGTGGTGAGTCTTTCACTTGTGAAATTTCTTGCTGGAATCCTTTGCGTGATCCAACAGGAGCTGGCATGGCGTGAACTGATTTCCATAGACAGCTTCATATGACCTCATCTTCTCCACCAGCTTGTCAGCACCAAAGGTGTCCACAAAACGGAAAGGTCCTGGAGGCAGTAAGATATCGTATTAGATCAGACAGAATATATATACTGTTCCTGGGCTTTCAAATTCACATGAATAGTAGAACAAAAAGGAGCTTATGCTCTTTTCACTGACAGACTAAACAGACACTGAATATAAGCTGTTCAGATGACCATGACTAAGGTTGAAATCTAACCTCCGAGGCAGGGAGGGAATCCCAGGCCAAACACAGCCCCAATGTCTCCTTCCAAAGGGTTGTTCAGAATACCCTCTTGCAAACACAGCACGGCCTCATTGACAAATCGGGAAACAAGCCTGTACTGGACATCAGAGTCTGATGATCTGTAAAAAAATAAAAATAAATATTTAATAAAAGAAAATAAAAAAATAAAAAAATAAATAAAAAAATCACAAGAACAGTGTTTTGCAAGTGAAAATTTAACATTAGTAAAATTTAATATATAATAAGGAAAACAGGATTTGTTTGTCTTAAAGACAAAAAAAACCCTTATAAGTAACATTAGTGAATATTTCCAGTTAAATTAACAGCATAGTAATTTTGTATAAGATAAGATGAAACATGCATCTGCAGCCGCATTGTTACATCCACGGTTGTCCAGTGTTAACTTACACAGCAGGATTTGGTGTTATTTTGTATTTCTCAAGGATGTCTTCAATTTCTGGGTTGACCTCTCTGACTTTGAGTCCTGGCTGGTAGATGTAGCAACCCTTTCCTGATTTGCGGCCTGGAGTGGGAATAAAACCATGGATTAAATACTTATACAACACAAGCTCACATGAATAAATACTTAAGTACTTCACATCCATCTAAAAGTACGACACAGTCCTTTAATGTGACCACCCATACCCTTAAATCCCAAGTCCACCATGGTCTTCAGAACCTCCACATTTCCACCACCGAAGCGAGAGCCAAAAGCTTTGCCGAGATCCTCTGCCACATGGGCAGCTACGTCGATACCAACTTCATCAGCCAGTGTGGCGGCGCCCACTGGGAACCCAAAGCTTGTGGTGAGTGCATCTAACTTCTTGGGGTCCACACCTTCCTGCAAGTCCACAATGGATAAATTAATATGATTTTTTTTAATACAACATAACATAAACATGACATAACATAAAAGAACATGACAAATACAACATAAAAACATCATAAACATAACATAACAGATAAAGCAATGGACAGATGTGCTTTGTTCAACTGAGCCAACTCTGTACACCCTGTGCTTAGCAAATACAGTATTGACAGCTACAGTTTGTACTGTAATGCTACTAACCTGAAGTACTCGTACAGCTTCAGCCAACATTGGAGCCAAACACCTCGTTGTGTAGAATCCAGGTCCATCCTGCAAAGACATTTGTGAAATATATTACTGCAGTGTACCAAAATGTGACTCAAGGCGGTAATTACTTTAAGATACTGCTGTGATTGATATTTTTGGCTGAATCACTTTGAGCCACTTGTTGGTCATTTGTTGTCTTTTAGAGGTTTCATTGTGAATATATAATAGTCTTCCAAGATATTAATAATAAAAGTCTTCCAAGGTATTCATCGTCTAGTATCTACACAGGGAAAAAAAAACAAAAAACAAAAAACAAAACATAAAACAAAACAAGACACTAAAACTCACCCCAACAACTATAATGACTTTGCCCTGCTTCAGGCCGACTGCCACAGCAGAGGCCGTAGTGTCCTTTGATGTCTTATCAGTGGTTATAATCTCAAGGAGCTGCATCTTGTCGACCGGAGAGAAGTAGTGCATTCCAACCACCTGAGGACACAGAGGCAATATTCAGTAACACAGTCTCTTAATTTAAAAGTAAACTTCCCAAACAATCCCAAATACAAACCTTGTCTGGTCTCTTGCTGGCAGCAGCAATATCCTTGATGGGCAGAGCGGATGTATTGCTGGCAAATATGCAGTGAGGGGGGACCACCTGCAGGCAAATGTTTGTTAGCTCAAAGTCACAGGTACACTATGACACTATGATGATTACATTCTCTTTTTAACAAAAGGCCTTCTAAGTCACACTTACAGCCTCCACCTCCTTCAGGACTGCATGCTTGATGTTAATGTCTTCGAACACAGCTTCAATAACCATGTCTGCCTTTTCAAAGCCTTTGTAATCCTGTGCGCCGGTCAAGTTGGACAGTATGGAGTCTCTCTGAAACGACGTGATGCTCTTTTTTTTGGTCTTGTCATTGAGCCTTATTAGGAATAAAATTCAAATGATCCATCAGGGTACATATATACACACACATTTAGGTTCCAACATATTTATGCTACGAAATGTACAACTTCTTTGAAATATATTTTACAGGTGATCTGAAAGCTTTAGGTTCTTCAGTCATTAGACATGTAACTTTATCTAGTATATTTAGAGACTTGATTGATTAAACAGGGCCCTATTTTAACCATGCGACCGCAACAGCACGCAGAAAGCAGCAGGTCTTGGCCGCATGGACTGTGTGGGCATTTCAAAGCACACTTGCTATTTTGGATCATGTAGGTTCAGCAATGCAAAGTGCAAAAGCGCTGGCTGAGGTGATATATAAAATCAAAGGATGTGGTGATTCACATCAGTCACATCACTGGTCTCAATTACCTAAAAAGCTGTGCAGACAGCAGTGACACATGACAACAGTAGTTCTCAACAAATGCATAGAGGAATCTCTAGGAAATCAGACTGTTGTCTCGTTGGTATAGAGTGGCACAATCTCAACACACAGCAGCTTAAATCTGGAGCCAAAGGCAAGTTGTGTAGGTTTTTCATTGAATTTGTACCATGATGATGGAAATAAAGAATAAAAATTGCTGAATACCTTTATATGACCACATACTGCAAATCTGATGCCTTTTCCCCCCAGTTTTCTTCCTACTCTTTTTCATGTTATTAATGGTCAAATCATACTGTAAATTGTGACACAACGGCTTTTGCACCATAATGCATTTCAAGAATAGAACATTCAAGGCTCCTTTTGCTAAAAAGAAATATGTAATGGAGCAATGACACACAGGACTAATGAGCCACTCTGTTACAAGATCCCCCACTTAAACAACAGAATATGGAGTCATAATGGACCAGTCTGATGTGGGTAATATTGAATTAAGTTATCTATCAACATGTGCCTACTGTCCTCAGATGGCTGCAGGGATTTTATCAACTCAAGAAGGAACATTTCACACATAGTATAAAGCAGCTGTGGACAACAGATACTGGAAGAGAAGAATACGCATTTATAGATATATACAGACTGATTTATCAATGCTGTTAACTTTTTATGCCAATTTAAATGCTTTCACTCGCTGGGAAATAATTGGTTAAAATGGTTTATTTAAATTGTAAACATTACTCAGTCATCGCTATGAATTTTCTCTGTGCATTTAGTTTGATCCTGTTGATAAAATTACTAAAGTGGCAGCAAAATTACGTTGCGCCCCCAACAGAGCTTTATTCTCAGTACAGAGTCGAAGACACTATCACCACTAAAATACTGAACACTGGCTTTGTGCTGCCTCATCTTAATGAGCCTCCTGCCTTTTTGCCCTCCCCTCCAACTTGTGTGCTGTGCGTTCTGAACTCAGCATGAATTATAGCACGTAGATATGCAAATTTTAATTTGAAGGTCAGGAAAGTACCAAACTGTCGGAGTGCTGCTCGAGCTGGTTGTTGAACTGCCACTAAAAAAAGGCCCTTAATCTGCTGAAAATAACATTCCCTATGCCCATAACAACTCATCTTCTGTGATAAATAACCCTCAGAGAACTGACCCTTTGTAAACCTGCTGCTCCCCCCTGGCCAGTCCAGCCACAGTGGTGTCCTTCAGGATTGTGTGAACACCTTTGTCAACTGTCACCTGGGCAATACCTGCTCCCATCAGACCTGCTCCCAAGATGGCAAGATTCCTTGTGATAAACAAAAGAGAGAGAAATTTATCTACCACCTCAAAATAGAAATAGAGAAAATTAAACAATAGGAAGATTGATCCTAAGACTCATGTACTTCCTTTAGTCCAAAGCAAAGATGCAAGATAACAAGTTGATCAGGGTAGATGTGATAACATGAGTACAAGACCTGGCTCTGTGTCCGTGGCAAACAAGTATTTAACCATGAGAACACAAACTGTGCAAATGCAAGTTGAATGTCTGTTAATTGTTCAAATTCTCACAAGCTCTCTATGTAAAAGTTATACACACTTACTTCACTTCTCTTTGAGGAGTTCCAAAGCGGTTCTTCTTGCATGCAATTTGACCATGGTAGAGACCAATCAGGGCCGCTGATTCTGAGGTTTTTGCCAAATGACCAAAATTCTGAGACAAACATGGAAATTGGTGAAGTTCGCTTACACAAGGCGCCACTGTAAATACTAAATTTGCCAATGGTATGGTCCAACAAACCTTACCTGAGACTCAGTTAGGTATCCAGCAACAGGGCCTTGTTCTACACCAGTCTTCACACACTAAAGGGGGAAATGTTAACAGTTAAATTTCAAGTCATGTTAAATGTATAATAATAATAGTATATATAGCTATTAGTCCCATTATTGTGCTATGCTCTCTCTCCTCCATCCTGCCCCCTGTCTCTCACTCTCTCTTTCACTCTCAACCGAGCTCAACCCAACCTATCTGTTCATCGTTTCTACCTGTTAAAAGGGAATTTTTCATTGTAGCTGTTGCCAAGTGCTTGCCCATGGGGAAAATGTTGGGTCTCTGTATATAATAACTGTTAAGAGTCTGTTCCAGACCTGCTCTACATGACAAGTGCCCTGAGATAACGTCTATTATGATATGGTGCTATATAAATAAAATTTAATTTAAATGAAATGTGAGACAAAATTTCCTAAAATTCACTTCATTATTATTTCTCATACAACACAGATAAAATACATCTGCACAACAACAGGACTCTATTTAGTATAAATTTTAGGTAAAGCTTATTTCCTAAATTTCTCCAAGTGCCATTCACATTTTCATATTTAGCTATATGAAGGTACTGCTTAGAACAAGCTTTTACTTACATCAATAATTTTCAGGGGTGCTGGATAAAGTCCCTTGCTCTGCTTCATAACTTTACTGTGGACGGTTTTGTAAATCTGATTCCGTACAAACCCAAAGCTCATTATGTAGTCTTGAATTTCTATGGAGAAAGAAAACCAACTCTTTAATGTCTCATACATTTGTTAATGATGAAACAGACTCAAGTGAGTGCAAAGAGTCAAATACTATATAAATGCAGCACAACTTACTCTGCATTGTGCCTTTCTCTTTGCGGAGAGGGATCTTCTTGTCAATGATTCCTCTGGCAGCTTCGATGGCAACTTCCTCAAGGTAGTCTATTGTTCTTTCCTCTGGACTCTTCAGCCCAGGTCCTAGAATAAAAGCAGAAATCATGCAATGATTAATTCTAACAATCAATGTCATCCTAAATACCCACTCATGCACAGAAAAAAAAGTGCACAGATTATAACATGTACAGGCGATAATTCTTTAAAACTACCGATTTAAATCACTTCAGTGTTTTTTTTACAATTGTATGTTAATCAAGATAGTTTTTTTACCTAGAGGGTCTACAAGTTGGTCAACAAGCCCCATCTTCTTGGCTTTATCTGCTCTGATATTTCTTCCTGTTAGCATCATGTCAAAGGCATTGGGTAGACCAACCTAAAGGCAATAAAAGAAAACATATAAACTTGTCTTTCATCGATGTTAAGAGCGTTGTGCTGTCTATAGTATATAAAATATGATGAACTAATGAGAATCTTTTTTTCAAGTTATGAACATAAGTTATATTGTTGCTAGCTATAATCCTGCGCTTTGAAGGATAGGGGTCATGAAAACTAGACACCATGGGCAAGGGGGGATAAACTGTTAGCAGGGTCTTAAAGATGCTCGTAAACATCCTAAACCAATTATGAGCATTAACCAGATTATTTTCCATTATAGCCTTGCCATTTGAGCTCTCATCCTGACGCAACATTCCACGTTATAAATATTACCGGATGCTTTCACATGGCAGTTGCTGGTTGAAAAGGTTGCACAAAAAACAAAGATTACTGATATTTTTTCCTTGAGGTTTTTTTATTTAATGCCTACATAAAAATGAAACTGTTACCAGTGCAAACTTTTCACCTGAGGCAGACCATCTGAGGTCAAAAAGTTATGATGTCTAGGTAAAAATTGTGAGCAGTTTGTTGATACACAGTACTAACCATTTTGGGGAGTCTCTGAGTACCACCAGCTCCTGGTAAAAGACCCAGCATTACTTCAGGAGTACCCAGAACTGTTTTCTTGCTCTTTGTTGCAACTCTGTACTGGCAAGCGATGGCAAACTGAAAAAACAAAAGAAGCCCATTAGTTAAAACATTATTATCAGTCATCCTAGTCCAATATTTCCAATGTAGTCAAACGTATAGTGTGTTGCTGAAATTTTTTTTGTTAACCTCTAGGCCTCCTCCTAAGCAAGCGCCATTGATGGCGGCAACGATTGGCTTGGGAGATTTTTCAATCTGCTCAAATATCTTCTGCCCGTCCTGAGAAAGTTTGGTGACCTCTTCTGCACTGTCAAAGGCCTGGATCATACTGTAACAGATTTAGACCATATAAAAATCAATCCAGAAATCCAAACCTTTCATTCAGAGATAAAAGGAAGTTTTAATGCATAAGATCATTTTTTCTTGTTGTTTCGACAAGTAACAAAGTGATGCAAATTTCACAGTAATGAGTTCATTGTACTGTAAAATAAAAAAACATTAGTCACATAAGAAGACTAAAGTACCACAGGTTTCTCTTACTTAATATCAGCTCCTGCAATGAAGCATCCTGGTTTTGTGGAAATGAGGACAGCACTTTTAACAGCATTGTCAGTCCACACTTCATGCATCACTTCTGTCAACTCCTTTTGCATTTGGAGTGAAAGGGTGTTAACCTGGAGGAAGAAGTGACCGTTAGGTTTGCATTTCATCCCAAAAGTGAAAACTGTCACATTCATATTTAATGAGCTCACACCTTGGAAGTTGGGTCGCTGATCCGTACAACAGCAACATCGCCCTTGACTTCATAGTTCACATGTGTACGGGCTAAAAATAGAGAGGGGAGATAGAATAAGGTGAGGAAATAGCTGTGTCACTGAACAGGTTGACCTATTTTTAGACATATTTAATATACATGAGTAGTAATTTTGGAGTTACCAAGCATGGCAGGAGCTACAGAGAAGGTGCGGAAATTACTGCCTGTAAAAAGGAAAAATGAGAGAGAACAATAATACATTTATTCTATAGAAGTCTAACCAAATCGCAGCACATTATCTTACTGCCTGAACCTTACCACTCTTATTAAAAAGCATTTTATTAATCCCTATACACTGTTTACAAACAAAGTACCTTCGCACAACATACACATGAGATTATTTATGTGAGACGTTCGCATAATACTGCCATGACCTCAGACAGTCTCGGCCATGCTATGCAAGCCGGTGGAAACTGACCCTTCACCTAGATTCCCCGCCTACCATGGAGACAGAAAGTGGCCATCACAATGGCGAATGAATAGCGCAAGTCTTGACGTCCCTGTAAAAACTATCAAAACCTCGTCTAAAAGTCCTTGGCAGGGGGGTGTCTTACAGTCAAAAGTGGAAGCGAACATTTTTGATTTCAAACTTTTAATTCGACTCCGACTTCAGTGATTCCGTAGCAACCGGCTAGCTAGCATAGATAGCACGTTTACACTTAAAAACCGGTCGCCGAAACAAGAAGTTCAACTTTTAAATCACCATTCAACGCAAGATTTCACCGAGGTGTATGCTTGCAGGAAAAGAAAACCAAAACGACCGTGTTTTATGTCGCCACACCGCACATTTCTGCATAACATTCTTCGGAGCTAGCGGCTACTCTAACTAGCCGATCACCCCCTTAACGGTGCTTGGCAAATCCGGTTTTCGGTGTTTATCCGGTGCGCTCGTTTTCTCTACGTCTCATATGCTAAACACATGCGCTTTGTACCTCTGAAAAGAGCGTATCTCCTCGATGACAGCCTGGAGAGAAGACCAAGGGCTCGAACACCAGCCATCTTGGGAGCGGAGGTCAGCGAGCAGCGGCTGGAAGTGAAGCTACCTGACTCGCTGTCAGTGCGCTATCGTCGGTAAAGGGGAGCGAGATTCGTGACTCTTTACAACTTCCCGTACATCGAATCAATCGGACCCGACGCGGATTGGCTGTCATTAAAAATACCCGCATGCTATTGGCTGGCTCTCGGGAACTCGCGGCTCATTGGACGTTCGCGGACTACGGGAGGGTTGTTCAATCGAGCGATTCCTCAACCTGGCATGAAATGAAAAAATTCTATTTGTTTTAAAATCCCTGTGTCGTTCAAATACGTTTTTTTTTAAAATGTATTTCTTTCAAGCAAACATAAAACACTGCTGCCATTACAGATGTTGTGTAAAAATAATTATTAGACTGAATGGAAGCATTAACAGTATTTTACCACAAGGTGGAAGCAGAAATCAGACTTAAAACTGAAAGTACAATTAGTATTTTTTTAAATGGAATCCCAGTAACCTCTTCCGGGAGTTAAACACCGTACAAATTTCGGAAAAAAAAAAGGTTTCCATTTATATTTCACTAATCTGAATTTGCAGTGATTTATGACTCAGGTTTTGATTAGAGCGATGCAGGGGAAATACTTTCAACACAAATGTAAGGGGAAGTCTTGTTTTACATTCCTCTGTTACTATAGGATTCTAACATTAAAACCATCTCATCACAAAACCAAAAGAGCTGTGGGGACATATAAACTGTGTTGGCAAATTTTGATTATATATACTTTAAATGTTTTTATTTTATATTTTATTGTATAGTTTATTGTTTGCATAATTATGTTTAGATTGTAAACTGTTGATGAATGTTCACTGTACGTTATATACCTGAAAATTTCACAATAAAGCATAAGAAAAAAATACTGTTTTTTTTTTTTTAATAAAAGTAGTTTCTGTTTCCATTATTACCTCTGCCAATAAGTTATTTTTTTACCATATCTGTTTGTTTTTTTGTTTCTTTGTCAGCATGATTATGCAAAAAGTGCTGAACCCATTTGCACCAAGCTTGGTAGAGGGATGGGGCATGGACCAGAGGAGAACCTCTTAACTTCTGGTGCCAATCTGGTTAAAGGACTGGCTCAGAGAATCTTTTTTTATCACTTTCCTTCTGATTGCAAGACATTGCTGTTATATTTTTTGAAATATTTATCGATTTCTCAGAAAATAATGTACAGGTCTGAATTTAAAAAAATCTGACATATTTATGGTGTTCAGACCTATGACTATATACAATATGGTGCAGATTCCGATATTAATCAGAATCTCTATTCATGTTTTAGGATAGATAGGGGTAGTAAAAAAAACTTATCATAAAACTTAATTTTCTTAAAATCATGTAGCCATTTATCGCCAGCAGCACTTTCCATTACTTTACATTTTTTCTTCTGCTGCAGATCAAAGCTTATAAGACTTGCTTGTAACAGCATCCTGCCCGTTAATCTATAAAAACCACTAAAAAGTAGTACATCTCAACAATCTCTTAAATGAAAACAACTGAAAATGAAAGAGGAAATAAATAAATCCACTATAACTCTTGATTAATATGCAATTCTTAATCTCTGGCACCTCAGATACTTGCACCTCAACTGACAGGAACTGATCATTCTTCTGATACGTTGTCTTTCTTGCTTACCGACTTGCTGTTTCAAACCACTATAGACATTTCACTGTGACAGAACAAAACGCTCTGAATATCAATAACTGGCATTTCACGAAAGCAACTAGATCTTATTGTAGCAATGCAACCTGACAGCCGACGACCAAGTTGTCCTCTTAACTGGATGGTTCGTGTGTGCGGCGCTGCAAGAACTAATTGCGTATTTTACTCAAGAAAAAAAACCAGCAAGTGTTGTGTTATTTCTAGGCCGTTTTACGTGGTCGTTTTACTGTGTTATGCATCTGAGAACACATCATATGCACGATTGTATATTTTTGTTTGTGAAAGTTTGATCTTCAGATGAAGCAACTGTGTCTTACAGATAAATATAGTGGAGCAGAAGTTACAACATTTGCTCCTTTATATTTTTTTTTCCGTATTTACTACTCTATCCTGCACAGTATCTCTCAACGTGCAAATTGATCGCGCCTCAATATTTTTTTTTAATCTTATTTTTCATTTAACAGCTCTGACCTTTGACACGATGCTGTACGAGGCGCAAGGGCGGGGGGGGGGGGAGGCAGCGCCGGACTTTTGGGGCGAAGGCGGGATTTCGTGTCGCAGACGCCAGACGAACCAACCGGAGCGCGGATTTTCACATAGCGACGCCAATCAGCGGGGCCCGACCGCCCGGTTGCGAAGGTAGTGGCAGCGGTGGTGTGCTGGGGGGGGGGGAGCAAGTGCCTCCTTCGGGCTTATGCTGGCTGCTGGGTCCGGTAACAACATCCAGCCCCCGTAGCTGTCAAGTTCAGCGCGTAGCCCGCAGGCGTTTGATTCCACCTTTTCCCTACATGTTTCGGTTCCTGCGCGTCTCCGTCGCCGACTAGCCCTGCGAGGCGGACCTCGCCTCGTCTGAAAAGCATCTCCGAAGCGACGAAATTACGATGCCATCCCCGATGGAGGGATCTTCCAGAGAAGGTGACCTGTTTACGGTGAAACACGAGCTGAAAAATGGTAAGTTTGGCAGCGAGCCCGTCTAACTCTCGATGCGGCGCGTTTTATCTGGCATTTATCTCTGCGGGAGACACGTGTCGGGGGAGAAATGTTAGCTGGTTAGCTCGGGAAGGGGGGGAGAGAGAAAACTGTCACTGTCAATGGGCGTTTGTAGTGAGCGCTAACATTAACGTTACTCCAGTCCAAAAATGGCAGAGGAAGGCTAACGTTAGCCGACTGTCCTCATTACTTGTAACGTTACTGCTAACTCACGCAAACTAATGTTATCTAACCATTCTACTAACGTTAGCGGGCTGTCACTTAATAAACCGTTGTCCGCCGTATTAGCTTAAGCCGGTTGTTAACGTGTAACAGGGTAAAATCGGACCGTTATTTATGGCATTGTCACAGCTTTAACTCGGCGTTAATTACTAAATGAGTTTGGTTTCCCCGTTATTGCCTGGACTTGTTAGCGGTCACTGCTAACTTCTCCTTAGCCGATGAAGAGCAGACACAGCTGCAGTGCTGTCAAGTCACAAGAGCTAACGTTAGCCTAGTGTCAGTGTACACATTATGAAGAGATGTACCTCAACTGTTGGTTAATGCAGTGACAATGGCGAGCAGGTAAATGTATTTATCTCCTGCCCGTCCTCGCTAGCTTCACACCAGTCATTAAATTTTATCTGCAAGGCGGAACCGTGACATTTGTGTTGAATCTTGCTGGCTTTTGTTTTTTTTGTTCGATTCAGTTTCCTGAATCATGGTACGAGGAGAAGTAGCGTTGACATGTACTGGTGGCATCTCAAAAAAAAAATGACTCTAAAAACAACCAACAGAAAATACAGTTCCAGTTACTGTTACAGCTTCCTTTTTTTTCTTTGTAATTAATACTTCAGTGATGATGGTTGCGTTGAGTAATAGACTGGTATGTCTTGTGTTTCAAGGCAGAGAGCTGCAGAATGAAGTTGGAGACTCCTTCAGCTGTAACTGGTTTATAATGACACTGCTGCTGTTCAGGCTGCAACATGACTATGCTGCACTCCCATTTATTGCCCTGCCCTAAATATGCAGTCTGTCTAGTTGTCACTGGCACTGTTTTTGTGTGTGTTAAATGTCACAGGGCATTATAGCTGCTGTATTAACTCAAAACTACTTTTTTTCCCTTGCTGTCGGATTTGTCACAGTTGAGACGATATAGCAAAATTAAATTACAGACACACCTATTGAACCCATTCAGATCAGGCTGGACTTTTCTTTTTAAACATATGTCCAAATGAGTTAATTTTCACAAGCAAATTGACAATATCAGCACATACATGATCACCATGCCTTTCTGTCTTTAATCTCCAACTAGATATCAACGTTTTTTGTTTTCCAAAATTGTAAACAAATATACTACAGTGGACACAATTGCTATAGTTTCCAAAAATGAGAGTCTCAGACATCTTTATTCTTTACACAATAAAAAAAAAAACAACAATTTCTCCCAAAGGACAGAGCTTTGTTGAAATTCAGTTGTAATTTTTTATTTTTAGGAACATCGGTATTTCCCTGCTGTAAACTGAAGAGGTTCCTCTTGTCTAGCAGTAAGACATCATCTGGTTTGATCTGGTTGGACACCTCTGTCAGTCTATTAATAAACACCGAAATCAAACTTGGCCTTGGCAGGGTGAGCTTAACAAGGGTGTTATGCAATCTGAACCTCTGACTTTAAATTTGAAGGACAGTGTTGTTGTTTTCAAATTATACAGTATGCACTCGAATAGCCCAATGGATGCAGCATTTCTTCTTGAGTGTAACAGCAGGAACATGCAAAGATGAAATCAGCCGCTTTAATTCCTTGGTAGCCTGTTTCCACAGTGTAAGACAGAAGGAATGTGTTCACTACAATGGATATGCATGTCTAAGAGCATGCAATGCTCAGTCAACTGTAGTGGGAGACTGGGATTTAGACAGACACGAGAAGTCATCGAGAGTGTGTGCTGAATTCACTGGAGATGTTGGATGGAAGATAATGACCTTTGCTGGTTAATGTAGTATGTTTGATTGCAGTTGCATGGAAGATTATTTTAAACTGTTGCATATTTGAGGGAGAGCTAAGAGAAGTAAGTCAGAATTTTGGCATAAGACTTGTTTTTAAAGTACTTGTTTACGTGAAGGAAGTCTGTTGATGGTGCACAATGTCTGTGAAGTGTTTCTGCATTTTTAAAATTTAAGGAATTTCACCATTACAAGATGACTATTGCTACCTGTGTGTTTCTGTTGACCATGCGTTCAATTTAATCACCCAGACTTAACTGGTCCCATGGTTTAATTGCTTCTGTTCTGGTTTAAAGCTCCCTTCTCCAACTATTTTAGTCTCGCAGAGTTTTACTTCATTGGCTCTTAGTTTATTCACAAAGCAACATGTGAGTGTGAGTCTTTTGGCATCAAAATTCAAGAATTTATAGTTAGGAAACAGTTATAAAACAAAAAGTATAGGGGACTATAAGGTGGTGTAATTTTCTTCTGGTGGCCCTGCAAGGTCCAGAGCTGTTGTGAACAACAGTAAAAAAAAACAGGGGATCAGTCTCAAATGTATGTATAACTTGGCATCCTTAACAGTACTGAATAGACAATGAGAATGTCTTCATTGATTTTTGACCAGAGGATGAACATTTTATCTCTGACATGTCAGCTCATTAGCTCAATGGTTGACCAAACATCTTTTCACCTGTTATAAACAGCTGTACTGTAGAGGACCAAGATTAAAGGAGCTACTTTTTTTTTTTTTTTAAATGAATCAGACCCTTTATTTTTTATACTACACTCTGGATCCACAACCTGTGCACCTTCGGATCTTTTTAAAGAGTTTTAAAGAGTACATAATAAATAGTATTTCACCATGATTAGTGAATGTGTTGTAAGTCATTCTAATTCTAGTTCAACCCCATTCTAATGCAACTGCAAACAGCAACAGCAGTCAAAAACACAAGGCCTGTCACTGCAGTGAATAAACAACATATATTTTCCACTACCCACAATAAGCTTCAGGTGGTCAATTAGTGGTAAAATTCCTAATGCAGAAAAGGGACTTTTCTCAGGTCTAGCTACCCATTGATAGAGCTTTTTTTTTTTTT
The DNA here is from genome assembly GCA_016859345.1 of Istiophorus platypterus. Lineage (NCBI taxonomy): Eukaryota > Metazoa > Chordata > Actinopteri > Istiophoriformes > Istiophoridae > Istiophorus > Istiophorus platypterus. The sequence goes on from CM029120.1 coordinate 6,884,868, forward strand.
TTTTAGACTTTACACATTATGTAAAATATACTTTCACATAATGTTTTCAGAAGGAATTGCCAGTATGGCCATAAGTGCAATTTGCTGATACATTTTATAGTTATATAGTCTTGTCAGAGTAACTGTGTGTGTTTTATGATTCAAGACTCCTTTGTCTTGTTATTTGAACCAAGTACTAAAAAAACATATTTTTTTATTTCTGCTCTTTAGCCAACCTGACAGGCCATGTAGAGAGGGTGGGCATTGAAAACTTTGAGTTATTAAAGGTGCTGGGCACAGGAGGTGAGTAATGATAAGCACTTCATACCAGTCATTTTCTGTTTAAGTCTTTGCTTTAAACTGAACCTTGCCCTCTGCCTTTGTTTATTTTAACCACCAGCATACGGCAAGGTGTTCCTGGTGAGGAAAGTGAGCGGTCATGATGCAGGAAAGCTGTATGCGATGAAGGTTTTGAAGAAGGCCACTATTGTACAAAAGGCTAAGACTGCTGAACACACACGAACAGAGCGGCAAGTGCTGGAGCACATCCGCCAGTCTCCATTCCTTGTCACACTTCACTATGCCTTCCAGACGGATACCAAGCTGCACCTAATTCTTGGTAAGGCTATTTTTCACATTTCCACCTCTGTGTTATGTTAATAATGGTAAAATTAATGGTTGATGATTGCCTTCAACTCAGTTAAATAAAAAGAATTTTAACAGCTGAATGAATCTGTATTTAAAAAAAAAAAAAACACAATGTAGTTGCCCTTTTCCTGTGGAAAAACAAATGAACTCATATTATTTCGAATGACACATGACTGACATGATATCTTTCATTACAGATTATGTTAATGGTGGGGAGCTCTTCACACATTTGGTGCAAAGGGTGCGATTTAAGGAGCGAGAAGTAGCCCTGTATAGTGGTGAGATTGTGTTGGCACTGGAGCATCTACACAAGGTAACCCCCAGATTCAATGCCATCAAACTGGCCTGTCAATTTGTAGAAGTTATGTTTACTTAATCTTTCACATGTCACACCCCCTCTATCATTTTCTTGCTGCAGCTTGGAATCGTGTATCGGGACCTGAAACTTGAGAATATTCTACTGGATTCTAATGGTCATATAGTTCTCACAGATTTTGGCCTCAGTAAGGAATTTGATCAGGTACAGGATGTCTCAATGATATGTGTTTAAAACTTGTTAATCCTTAAAGTTCTCAAAAGCAAAAATGCAAAAGCTGATGGAAGCCAAATTTACAATCAAAATGGACTTAATGGTCTGTTCACCTAATAGGTTTTTAAAAAATGTATTTTTCTTTTTTCCTGTGTGTGCTACTATATTCCACTTTCTAAATATTTTCTGTTGAACTAGCTTTGATTATTTCACGAGAGAAATCTGTAAATTTGAATTTCCAGGCATTCTCTTGATTAATAATACCCAAAGATTTTTTTTTTGATCTTTAACTTTGATTGTTGCTTTATTTAATCATGAGTATTAAATCTTTTAGAAAACCACTCCAGATTTGGAACCAGATTTTTCATGGGCTTTAATCTTGGACCGTTCTGTCACAGTCCTGGTCACATGGCAGGCATTTTAAAACATGCAGAGACTAACATCTTCTTTATTTTGTGTGATATATAAGGATTGTAAAATGTAAAATTTGTCTATTGATGCTTGGGGTGTTTTTTGTTTGTTTGTTTGTTTGTTTGTTTGTTTTTGTTTTGTCTTTTTGTAACAGTTGGAAAGGGCATTCTCTGTCTGTGGCACAATCGAATACATGGCTCCAGAGATTGTGGAGGGAGGAGAGTCTGGACATGACAAGGTAATTTTTAGTTTCTGTTTTTTGCTGTCATCTGTCCGATCAAATCAAGCACCCCAGACTCCCTTCTCTTTTCTCCTGAGTGTGTGCGCGCTCTCCAGTGAAATTTTTCTTTTAGTCTGTTAAGTGTAAATCATGGATGGGTGCTTTCATGCATTCCAGGCAGTAGATTGGTGGAGCCTCGGTGTGTTGATGTACGAACTTTTGACTGGCGGATCACCATTCACAGTTGATGGAGATGAGAACTCACACACCGACATTGCCAAGTATGTCTTCTCCCTGATCACTAACCACAGTATTCAGCTCGCCCTCAGTTATAATCACTCCATAACACTAACCGTATCTGTCTCACTCATCACAGGAGAATTTCAAAGAAGGATCCCCCTTTCCCCAAGGACATGGGACCACTGGCCAAAGACCTCATCCAACGTCTCCTCATCAAAGATCCAAAAAAGAGATTAGGTTCGGGTGCTAATGGAGCAGAGAATGTAAAGAAACACCCTTTTTACCAGGTGGATCTCATTGCCCATCTTGAATATTTCACAATGTTTAGAAAAACTAAATAGCAGGGTGGGCTGAAACTAGACATAATGGGGCTGCTTTGGGTGAGCAGCATTTCGGAGTATTTGTGTAAACTCTGTTATTTTAAACTCACTTTAGAAAATTAACTGGGAGGACTTGGCAGCTAAGAAGGTGCCTGCTCCATTCAAGCCGGTTATTAGGGATGAACTGGACGTAAGCAACTTTGCAGACGAGTTCACAGAGATGGACCCCACCTACTCCCCTGCAGCTCTGCCTCAGAACTGTGACCGTATCTTCCAGGTGGGTGAGAAGGAGAGGAAGTTATAAAACAGACTTTTTTTTTTTTTTTTTTGTGACTCATGATTTTGTTGTCGTTTTCAGACAAGAATATTCCTTTGTGCTCCCTGCAGGTCATTGCACAGGACAGCATTTATATTTGCATCCATTTTGTGCTGATGTTTGTCTGGGCTTTGGTTGCAGGCAGAGCGAAATGTTGACACGGAAGAAAAATCGCATTATACATTATCCAGTTTTTGTCTGTGGCTATATTTGACATACTCCACAGCAATTGAAGTAATCAAGTGAAGTTTTGAATGTCCTCAAAAGGTTGCTGTAAGTCAACATGAGTCTGTCTGTGTGTATTAGTATTCAAATTGACTAAAGGGTCTTTTATTGAGGTAATTGCTGCCATATGCAGCTCTTATTGAAGTAACAGATGTGAATGACTATTTTTGATGTAGCTTTGAACCATAATATGGCCCACAACACCATGCCAGCTGATGGCTGTCTGATGTATTGCATGAAACTTCAACTCTGATTGCCTTCCCGATCCTTGAGCTTGGTAGATCAATAGATCCATTAACGGGCTTCTCTCATGGAATAAAAGGTTACACTTTGAGAGCATCACCGCGTCTGTCTCGGTTACGCCTTCAGTCTTTGATTGCCAACTTCATCTTGGCTTTTTTCGCTCTCAGCTGCCATTCACATAGTCTGAAATTTTGTGGTCTTTATAATTTGCAAGCCTAGCAATCTCTGAGATAACGACAGCAATCCCACTTTTTAAACCGTGCACTTGCTCCCCCACAGTGCCTCACAAAACAAAATTAAAATTGCATTAAGGGCGCCAAGATGTAATTTCACAGCAGAGCAATCAAATATTCAAGCCCGGCAATTTAAGGCATCTCATTCATTCAACATCCATCCTTCCGTCCATCCATGGCTGTCACTACATAGCACACAGCTGTGTCTGTGTGTGTGTGTGTGTGTGTGTGTGTGTGTGTGTGTGTGTGTGTGTGTGTGTTGGTGAAAAAAGGGAGAGGGAGATTAATGCCAGCTCAAAGCTCTGGGCTTCTCACAGCTGGAATTATGCAGGCAGCACTTTACAGTGACAGGTCTAACAATAGGAACAGCTGGACAGCCACTGTCACTCACAAATTAACTGGATTGCTCTTATTGTAGAGCTGACGGGCTGGTTTAGTGTAGAAACATCAACAATTTTAAGTTACATAGTAAATTTGAAAATATATAAAACACATAAATGTGTTGATTATAAAAATCCTATAGTCTTTTCTTAGGCTGTAAACTGCATCAGTGGATTTTTTCCTCTGTCCATATAGCCCAACCCTCACCTTATGTCCTAGTACAATGTAAACATCAAGAGTTTATATGTTTCTCTTTTCAGGGCTACTCTTTCATGGCCCCCTCCATCTTGTTCAAGAGGAATGTGGTGATGGACGACCCCGTCCAGCTGTGTGGGGGCTCTGAGAGGCCAGGCTCTGCTGCGGTGGCCCGCAGCGCCATGATGAAGGTAAGATAAATGGACTTGGATCCCTCTGCACAAACACACTTAAGCTAATGGCTGCTGTCACAGACAGATGAGATTTTTTTCCTGCCTCTCCATTCCACTAGAAGTTTTCTTTTCCTACTGTACTTGTTTGATTGCACTCAGATTCAGTTTTCAGCCTGTTTATTTATTGAATTTTGTTCATGAATGCACTCACTGTATGTATGTGGTCATAGCCTACATACTGTATATCCTTTAGTGCTTTCACACTGTAGGAAGGAGAAAGGCATGCAGGCAACAAAAGGTACTCAGAATTCTAATAAAGCTTCAGCTGATGGTGTTTTATTGGTTCTTATGTCATTTCCTTTCACACATAGGAAACTAGTTAACAATCTTTCTGTCTTGATGTTTGGTAATTTTCAACATCTTAATTCAGATCAGGAAAATCTAGTTGGCTTGCTATTGTACACCCGCCACTCCCATGTTTCTCATTTTGAATGAAAATTAACTTTCATAACATTACACAACCAGTAAAGTTTACTGCGTTCCTCATGAAATGGTTTACATGGAGTGCTGCTGATCACTAGGTGCTGATATACTTAAAGAAGCAAAACGTTGTGTGATCACAAGACCGCAAAACTTTTGCCATTTAATAATGTTGTTGAATAAGGAATGTTTAATGTATAAGTAAAAACTCGACAGTTAGGAGACTCGATAGGGGAGGAGTCAAGTTTGCACGGGGATTCATACTGTTGTCATAGAGAAAGATAATTTAGGAATGATGTTTAATACAAATATTGAATATATGCCTCTGGATTATACTTCAATTTGAGAAAGCATGAAAGACACACCTGACAAAATTGGGTCTGTATGTGGAGAAAGGAACTAGAACATGGAACCTGGAGAAAAATGTATTGAGGACGTGACCTCTATATTATAAGTGGCTATTTCTGCCATGACCACGAGCTGTTTGCCAGGGGTCCAGTTACTAATGTAGCCAGCAAACCAAGTAACACTGGCCTACATTCACATGTTCTCCATAGAGAAAATAAAGGCAGCCAGAGAGCTGACATCCTTTTCAACTTAATAGTGGATTCATTTGATCTGTGTGTGTGTGTGTGTGTGTGTGTGTGTGTGTGTGTGTGTGTGTGTGTGTGTGTGTGTGTGTGTGTGTGTGTGTGTGTGTATATATACACACACACACACACACACACACATACATATGGCATTGTAATGTCGGTTAAAATTTATATATTTAACCAGACAACTTCTTTTGGTCCACTTTTCTCCTTTACAGGACTCACCCTTCTACATGAGTTATGAGATGGACTTTAAGGACAGTGCTCTCGGAGAGGGTAGTTTCTCCATCTGCAGACGGTGCACATACAAGAAGACTGGACAGAAATACGCAGTCAAAATTGTCAGCAAGAGGTACAAGCTCACAGCCTGCTCACTCCGATGTGTTGGTCCTTTGGGCTCTGTGGTTTGTTTATAGTTTCACTAGATACGTGAGACAGCCACCCTCCCTCTCTCCATGGCAGAAAGTGGACTTTTCTGTTAGACTGATTAATGCAAAATAATGCCATCATTTAAATTGATAACGTAATCTCCCAGCTTTTGCTTGCCCTTTTTTCCTGATGTTCGTTAGATATCTGTAAATACACCTCTGCTCACAACCCAGGTTGTTTCTGTTGGCAGCTGCTACAACATAAGCTTTGATCATGTGTGTGGACTACAGTCCTACACTACCCTTCTATTTTGCTCTACTGATATTATGGCACCCAATATTATGGCTCGGATAAGAGTGAGCCTCGTTGGGGCAATCCTCCTGACACAAGCGGTGTTAGGAAAGCAAATCACGCTTTACTCACAGCACCAGCATGTTTTCTAACCATGCATTAGTTGAAAATTGTCCATGTCGGGGTCAAAAATCAGTGGCGTCGCAGAGCAAAATTGCACTTTAAATTGATAGAAATATCTCTGAAATTAAAAAGCACTTTGTGGGAAATAACCAAGAAAACAAAAAAGCCAACCCCACACAACCCATTGCATTATCAAAAAATTATATTGCACACTTGTCATAATAAACGTAAAAAGTTGATGAGTGATAGATGCATTGGCTTGGGTAAGTTTCTTCTCTGCCAGCTTTTCTGAAGCCTGCTTTTGCTTAAAGAAAATCATGGTGTATTATACTTACGTTTCAAAGGCAGTTAGGACCAAAATGGCAATTGAAAACCCTTCAAAGGAGACAAAAACCACTGAAAAGTCATTTTCTCACTCTACTGTGTATGACTCTGTTTACGTTGTATTTCGTGACAGTTTTATGGCCCTCTGCTTGTGTTTGCTGTAGGATGGAAGCACAGACGCAGCGGGAAATAGCAGCCCTAAAGCTCTGTGATGGCCACCCTAACATCGTCAAGTTGCATGAAATTTACCATGACCAGGTAAGCTTCCTCGGAAACAGTTACATTTGCCTCCATACATCCTGTTTTGCATGGTTCTCTGCGGGGCCTGTGGGGACTGCAGCCTTATTAATTCTCGGAACTGGAACAAGGTAGATTAATGGGTTTGCTGGAAGCCCTCGAGGTCTTTCTATATCTCCTCACATATTGTCCCATAAACATCTCTACACGTGCTCTATATTTCAAACCAAACATATTTTTAAACTGCAGCTGTTCAAACACCCAATTTGTACAACTGAATTCAAAACAACCTAGATTCACTTGTGTTAATCGAGCCGCACACTCCACCCAAACTAAGTGTGCATATGTTCCAAATGTACCTTACCCTTGTTACTGGGAAGGTGTGTCCGTGTGTCTGATTGTGTACAGGTTCATTAGCCCTGGCCCTTCAAGCCCAGGAGCACCACTTTAGTCCTGATGAGCTCAGTGGGGTTATTACTGTATCTCAGAGGCCTGTGACCCAGATCAAAGCAGCGCTGCCTTGGCTCGCCTCAGCTGAGTCCTGCCTTTGTTCCCCAGACCCAGCACTAATGAGAAACTCTACCCTGCTGCCAGGCACATTATTCCCTTCCCACTTTGTTTGGCTCCTTTCAGTTTTACTCAATACCATTATGGTTTGATCCTACCATCATGGGATTTGGGATGTGCTGTTTTTGCTTTATTTATTTTGCAAGAAAAAAAAATCCTATCCACCATTTCACATGTTAATATGCAGCTGTTTTTTTGTTGTTGTTGTTTTTTTTTAAATCTTGGAGTTCAGGCTGTGAAAGCATGATTGATGATACATTGGTTTAACACATTTGTCATATTTGGTTAATTGCAAATCTTATAAGAATGTTGGCACCCACTGTACTATTTCAGAGCAAGTCATAAAGTGCGGGTGTACCAGAGGTTGATGAGACCTGTAAATATACTGTGTGTGTGTGTGTGTGTGTGTGTGTGTGTGTGTGTGTGTGTGTGTGTGTGTTTTCTGTAGCTCCACACATACCTCGTTCTGGAGCTACTTGGCGGAGGGGAGCTGTTGGAGAGGATCCGCAGAAAGCAACATTTCAGTGAAACAGAGGCCAGCCGTATCATGCGCAAACTTGTGTCCGCCGTCAGTCACATGCATGATGTAGGAGTGGTGCACAGGGACCTTAAACCGGAGGTATTGGATGTATACTCAGGAAACAGTATACTGCTAGTAGAAATTCTTTTGTGTCTTTGTGACAAATACAGACTGTCTGGATCATAAGCTTTTGAAAGAGAATTATTGTGTTTTTCTGAACTTTGTATGATCTGTCGCATTGTCATCCCGACTCTGCAATCTTCTCCAAAACAAGAGTAAAATTGTTTCACCCTAACATGGGTCAAAAGAACATGGTCAAACAAATCTTGATGTCCAATTTAGCAAGCTCTTGAGTGGTCCAGTTTTGCCAAGCAGAGAGAAATGATTGCTGTCCGTGTCTCGAATTGCTTCGTAGAACCTGCTCTTCACAGACGAGAGTGAGAACTCCGAGATAAAAATCATAGACTTTGGTTTTGCTCGCCTCAAACCACCAGACAATCAGCTCCTGAAGACTCCCTGCTTCACCCTGCAGTATGCTGCGCCAGAGATACTCAAATATGACGGCTACGATGAATCCTGCGACCTGTGGAGTCTGGGGGTCATTCTGGTGAGTATGACTGAGCTGTGCTCAGGTTAAAAGGAAATATAGGTAGCAGGACCGTTGCAGGAAAATTCATTATTCAACTCAACATTATTCTGTCGGAGAGAAGTATATCAGCATTCCTCCCACTTTTAAAGATGAGTTTATCAATTTGAAGAAAACCTTTTTTTTTTTTTTTAATATTTTGAGAGAGACAAGGAAACTGATTATAATTCAGTGTCTTATTACGTGCTCATTGATCTGAAAAAATGTATAAAGTGAGTTGGAAAGTGAGTTGGATTCACCTTTTCAACCCCAGAGTGTGGTTATAAATGAGAACATTGGTAAGATTGGCAGGATTAGTCTGCGTGTCTGGAGAAGCAAATACAGTATATACCATTGCTGTAGAATTTCATTTCACAATCTGGGCAACTTATTTTGAACCCTGTGAACCCAGTAAACGGAATGTTAACAAAACACAATTTAGTACTTTATATCGCAAAGATGAAAGTTTTACAGGGTACTAAACAATATTTATGTTCCATATCAAAATTAAACTTGCACTCTGATTACACCGATGCCTCTCACATGCCCTAATGAGGATTAATCGCTATCACTGTTTATTGATAAGCCCTATTAAGGAACATGCTTATTTTTGACTGAACAAGCTCAGCATCTATAGGCCTACTTTAGACCATCACTTTCCACAATGCCCTAGGATTGTGACCTGATTTTGTAGATTCATAATTTATAAGAATCTTTTCAAAATCCACAACTGCAAGCTCCACTTCAAAGTTATTTTCATAATAATTTTAATTGAAGCCTTTCTAAGGCCAAGTTAATGATTAATCATGAGCTCCATAAACTGTTGATGTTATTCAGTTTATGGGTTAATAATTTTGCTATAGGCCAATTCTGACTAAGCAAACAACTTTTATTTCTACTAATTTTTGCTATAGTTTAGGGCCATTGAGTGTATGTGTTTGTGGGTATGCATACATGTGCATGTTCTCCCTCTCTTGTTCAGCGCTACAACCTTCAGGATCCTGTGGTGAGCTGACACAGTTTAACGCTTATCACACAGCGTCAAGCCACCAGCCCAGCCTTTAGAGCTGGTTAAGGCTGTACTCATATTAAACATTGCTTCCTGGTAGCGAAAATGTCATTTTAAATCAAGCTTTTTCTGCATAAAGGAAGAAAGTTAAAAGGAGTGGTAGAAAGGAGAAGGAAAGGTTTACACGGGGGGGCAGAGAGCTGGGAGAGAGATTACTTAAGTTGGCCAGTCATCCGTACTGAACTCAGTCTCTGTAGTGCTGCTTCGCACCGTCGCCCCCTGGGGGGATATGGGAGTAGTGTGCCTCATGGAGCTTTGATGAAATGGCTACTGACAAGCTGTGTGCACAATGCCCTGGAAACAAACTGTGTCGAGACAGAGAGAGAGGGAGGGAGGGGGAGAGAGAAAGAGAGAGAGAGAGAGAGAGAGGGAGGGAGGGAGGGAGAACGGGCACAACAGATCCTCTAGATGCCAAAAGGGTTGTTCCCAACTACTGTCACTTTAAATGAGAAATCTGAGGGCAGATGAGAACAGGCCAAGGTGAGAGTATCCTGTTCATTCAGCTGAGCACAGACTGCTCTCCTGTTCAGCGCTGGTTCAACCACGGTCAACAAAACACAGCATGACAATGGAAAAATGTGGACAGTCGTGGTCGGTCGAGAGCTCTTTCGAAGCGTGCTGTTATTTGAACAGTAGATGCGTTTCGACACTAATGCCCACTTACTTTACCAGTTCATTGTGAGAAACATGATATAAATAAAAATGACCATGAAACATTTTCTGTTCCGCATAGACTGCGCAAACGACTTAGGTTAGATTTACACTGTAGATATTTAAGCCCAGAAACTGTGTTTTCCTCTGGTTTTCATAGCGGATTGTGTGGTTTTGCTCCGTTTGCAGTACACCATGCTGTCTGGTCAGGTGCCTTTTCAGTGTCAGGAGAAGAGCCTGATCCACACCAGTGCTGAGGAAATTATGAAGAAAATCAAACAGGGGGACTTCTCTTTCGAGGGAGAGGCCTGGAGAAATGTGTCCCAGCAGGCCAAGGACCTGATACAAGGTGAGGATAGGACTGACTCACTATCAAATCCAGTGGGTTAACTTGTAAAGAAGTTTTGATGTTATGTCCTGTTAAAACTGCAACTTAGAGCTACATTGTAAAGTATAATGAAATGTTTTAAGATGAAAGCTGACATCAGTCCATTGTAGAGCACCAAATGTACTAAATTTGGCTAAAACAGTGTTATTACAAAAACTGAGAATATGGTTAGAAACACAAGGGCATGACACATGGCTGTTGTGCGCTTGAACTCACCATAGCTTTGTACTGTGCACGTTGGCTTGAGGCCTTTCAAGGCCCAGCTGTGAACTTGTTTTGACCATGAAAATGAAACCTATATTCCCATTATGAAAATCAGCATTTTATTTGATCCTCAGCTGATTATAATCGAAAATACATGCATCTTTACTTCGATTTTTTACATATAGTTGTTGTGAAAAAATTTAAGGAATAGGGGTCTGGGATGTGTAATTGTGTTTTGAATTTTGTTAGTGGCACTAACTGTCTTTTTACGTTGTGATTACAGATTGAACCTTTAACTCACATAGTAACTCAGAGAGGTTGAACTTCCTAAAGAGGAAACCACCTCGTGTCTGTGGCTCACTTGCGGCTTACCTTTTTACTGGTATATTAAGGGCATTAACAATAATTAACTGTGCCTTGTTCCTACAGAGCTGCTGACGGTAGACCCAAACAAGAGGATTAAAATGTGTGGTCTTCGTTACAACGCCTGGCTCCAGGCTGACAGCCAGCTGTCCTCCAACCCACTCATGACCCCTGACATTCTGGGCTCCTCCACTGCGTCCGTCCACACTTGCGTCAAAGCTACCTTTAATGTAAGAAATGACATGGCCTTCTCAACTTTTGGCCTCCTGTTTTAAAATATAGGTTGAAGTGCACAATTGCTGTATTTGGACTTTATTTATGCTGCTGCTTATGGCCTGGGACACTCTTAAACTGAACAACCTGAAAGAATAAAAAATTGAGATAAACATTTTACGTGTGTTGTGGGGAGATTAGTCCAAAGGCACCCAAAGTTGACAGAAACTCAATCTGCAACTATTTTGAATAACTTTAAAATAAAAAGTTAAAAGTCATTTTTTAAAGTAAAATACCAGACATTCCTTAGTACATGCTGCAGATTTGTTGCTTTTCATTGTTATATTTGATAGCACATTGATTATCAGCCTAGTTTTTTTTCTTGTTCAGACAAAACAAGCTATGGTTAGAATGTAGGAAATTGCAACTGGCCCTTTAGTAACATTATGTTATTTATAGATGCATTTAATCAAATAATGAAGAAAATAGTTTGCAGATTAATTGATAAGATCAATCACGATCGCGTGGCTCACTACTGTTCTCCATTTCCGTGCTGTTTTTAGTTCCATGGCAGTCAGTGGTCTGATAGAACTGGTTCAATGCATCCCTTAGAAAAATAATAATAATGATTAAAAAAAGAATAATTCAAAGAAATCTTAATAACTGCCTCACAAATCTCCCCTATTTTTTGGTCTCAGGCATTTAATAAATGTAAGCGGGAAGGTTTCCGCCTACAGACGGTGGATAAGGCGCCACTAGCCAAGAGGAGGAAGATGAAAAAGACAAGTACCAGCACAGAGACCCGAAGCAGTTCCAGCGAGAGCACCCATTCCTCATCCTCCTCCTCCCAGTCTCAGGAGAAGACTTTTCCAGAGGGCGACGCCCACCCACAGCCCTCCAACAGCACTCCTCTCACCACCCCTGTCAACACACCCGTGGCCATGGGAATGGACTCTGAGCACCAGCCAGCGCCTCCGGCCTTTCACTTCTCAGAAGGACAGTGAGACAGCAAGGGGGAAAAGGGAAATTCAGACAGTTTGTTGAACAGCAGGAAGGCTCAGACCGATGTGGAGACATCTCTCTTCTCTTTTTCTCTGTCCCTTGGAGCTCTCTGCCTCTGGCTCATTTGCATGGACGTCTGCACGTCTCCAAAACCAAGCATGCAGCAGGAGCGGCAACCATCACCTCAATATCTATCTATCTATCTATCTATCTATCTATCTATCTATCTATCTATCTATCTATCTATCTATCTATCTATCTATCTATCTATCTATCTATCTATCTATCTATCTATCTATCTATCTATCTATCAATCTATCTATCTATCTATCTATCTATCTATCTATCTATCTATCTATCTATCTATCTATCTATCTATCTATCTATCTATCTATCTATCTATCTATCTATCTATCTATCTATCTATCTATCTATCTATCTATCTATCTATCTATCAATCAATCGATCATCACTAGCAATAGCCTATCCCTTTCTTTCTCTTTCATTTTCACACACAGACTGTATCAATCAGGGACTGGACCAGGAAGAAGTTGTCACCGGTGTCCAAAATGAAAAGGGCTGCCCCAGTGCCGCAGGTCCAGACAGACAATGGAGAGACACCTTCAGTCTCGGCATAAAATCACAGCTTTGTCTGCTCCATCCTCCTGTCTTTGTCGATGCCTCCAGAGGTTTTAAAGGGAAAGTCATAGTGTTTACACCATGGAAGCTTTGTATTTTTTTGTCAAAGGGAAAGAAGAAATGCAGTGTGCTGCAGCGTAATATAACATAACATGGGTCCACTTCTCTTTTCTGGGAAGTCTCTGCAAGATGGAGCAGGGTATTTATATGTGAATTTTACAGACTGAAACTTATTTATGATAAGCTATATTGTTAACTTATTTATGGTTCAGACCAATCTGAAAAGAAAAAATGGATACAGTAAGTCTTTTAAAAAAGATATTTTGTGTATGTGTGTATGTTATTCCCTATCAGCCCAAAAGACTGTTTCCATGTAGTCAGATGGTTGTTCATATCCCTTTGTAATTTTCAGACATCAGTGCTTCTAATCAGTTCTTGAGACACAGTTATGTAATTATTGTAAGATTATTATAGGCAAGAAGAGATTAACACCATCCTCAACTGGTTAATGGTTTTAAACCAGTAGAATTTATGTAACAGACTTTTAAAATTATTTACAGTCGTTTTTGGGGGTTCGACTGCAGCTGTGTCCAGTGGTCAAAAAAGTCAATTTCCTTATGTATAAGGATTTAAGAAGCAAAAGTGTAAACATCTTTTTGTAGAAACAACCAAATGTGGATATAGTGTGTTCAGCCAAATCTGTGGTTTTATTGTTGTATGGGGAATACAGCTGCCTGAGGGGATGTGACCCTACAAGAAGAATTATTTTTGCCTCCAATGTGGGAGTGGGACTACTTCAAGACTCAGGACTGCTGCTGCTCCATATGGTCTGATCCTTGAGTCAGTATTTAGCCCAGGAATGGATTTTCCTTGTGTGGTATAACACTTCATTGTCTCATTATCACTACAACCAATTGGATTGAGCAGAATGTCCCAAAAAGGAAAAGTTTAGATCATCCTCATTTGAGGTGAATTTTTCAAGAAGGTTGAGTTTTCTGAGATCCAAGATGCCAAAGGGAAGCTTTAAAGTGGCTTCTTTTTCAGTTAAAACAAGATATAATAATTGCAAAAAGGAAAGGTTTATGTGCCAAAAAAGCAGTTATCAGGTACGAGTCAATGGGCCTCTGAGTTTAAGGGTGGTGATACATTAGGAAATTTTAAGGCAATATAGTGCAAAAAGTTGCCCCTTGTGTCACTGCCCTAAGTCTTAAAAACTACTTCAAAACATCTACTTGCTATTAAAGCGTTAAGTTTCTGAGGACAGACCTAAGAAAAAATTGTCCCTTGCTCTGTTTACCATGTTGCACTGCATGACTGAAATGGGGATCTTTGCACTGTATGACAGCTCTCACTTGGAGGCAGATATCTGGTTAGTATTAGGTCCCTAGTGCATGATGTGAACCGAAACATCAGCCTCTTCTTTTTTCTTTTTTTTTTTGTAGGAGATGCTTACTTGATTTACCGTGAGTTTGTTTACTTGCATATTTGAAAATCCTCGATCTAATTGGGGACTTTGAAGTTTTACTGTTTGAAGTGTGATGGATGTAAACACCAAAACCCCTTTTACAAAAGCCTGAATATTTTAATGCCCCAATATTGCAAAACTGGTGTTAGCCAGGTAGTTAGGTGATTGAATTGCCATTCTGTTAATTTTTTTTTTTTTTTATTTTATTTTTTTTTTTGTATGTATGTGTTACTCTGTATCCATGGTAATAGTTCAAATATTGTCTTCTGTTGTACAGGGGTATTTGTGATCTAGTATATGGAGCTGCCTAGAAACAGTTTCTCCTGTTCACTTAGGATACAAGTTCTTAGTTGGACTACTGTGTGCATTAAAACACACCTCCTCATCTTCTTCCATTTTAATGCACTCTGAATCTGAACCAAAGCATTAACTTCAAGGTAGCTGCTCTAAGCTGCATGAGATATTTCCTTCCATGCAAATATGCAACGAAATGCTACATATATCACAGTTTCTGTTTGACTTGTCCGACTGGTGAAATATTTTTAGATGTTGCTAGCAGAGATTCTTTTGTAACAGTGTGTTTCTTCATATAATATCCATATCCAGCACATTGTCATGCTTAAAACTATGCATCTCTTTTGCTGATGTGTTGCTTTTGCCATTTCAAAAAAAAAACAAACCCTCACCAAATGGGCGTAACGTGATGTACATATATTGTACTCTTACTCCAGTAGCATCAGCCACAATAGAAATAGCAAAGTAGGATCCATTCCCTGCATGAAAAGCTGGAATTCTTGGAGCTAAACACTACAAAGCTCTCATCTAACTTAGTTCGCATGAGTTCCCCCGTTGCTGCCTCATTAAGCCTCTTTTCTTTTGTTGGGGTGTATTAATAGCTCAAGTGGAGGAAGAGGAAGAGTGTCCTATATTGAGCTCCCCTCTGGGAGCCAGGCTCTATTAGCTGATGCGTTGCAGTGCTGTTTGTTCCAAAGAAAATACCGTAGTCCACTCACCGCCTCTGCGGGACCCAGCTCACTCTCTTTGTAGGGAAACTACCAGTGTATCACAGGAAAGGATTGGTTTAGTTCCAGCATCTTGCCTTGGGCTGATTGTCAAACTGGGTTTCCCCCCCTCTCTTTGATGAACAATCATTGTTCAGTATGCCACTCTGAGAAAAGAGGGCGGGAGGCTAGTGTCAACTTGAGTTTCTGTTGTCTTTGAAACATCTTTGTGTTGGTTCCCTTAAATTTGAAGGAAAGTTCCTCATCTGCCTACAATGCTTCCTCTTTTTTTTTAAGGTTGAAAGCAGCCCACTTGATGAGCTAAACCTTTATACCTTATTGCAACCTTAAGAGGGCTCATTGAAAGTGATTGTGAACAGATGTGGCTGGTGTGGCTGTTTATGGTCAACTTTTAGTGTGGGATCTTATGGAGCTGTCCCCGGTGCTGAAATGGCCAAACCTCTGGCCGTACTGCAAAAGGAAGTCGCTTTCCATGAAGAGTAATAATAATAGGATCCATTAAAGTTTGTGAAGTTGCTCAGCTAAATTGAACAACAACATAAAAAAAAGAATAGAAAAAAAAATCCACAAGTAGGATTATAAACTTGTAAGTAGTATGTGTGTGTGTTTTTTTGTTTTGTTTTTTTTTAATGGGATTTGGGGTGCACTGGCCATTTCATTTTTCTGTATTTGGGAATTCTTTTTTTCCTCACCTCTACCAATGAGGTCAAAGCACATGTTCAGCTATAGAATGGTACCTTTCTCTTGCTCAAAGACACTTCAGCGATTTGTGTACTTGAACATGTGTTTCTGAGGTTATTAAGTTTACTTAGCCAGTAATCATTTACGTAATGTTGGTGACAGAAACTAATGCTACATGAAACATTTTATTGATTGGGGTTTTTTTTTTGTTTGTTTGGTTTTTTTTTTCAGGGAAAATTTGATGTTCTTGCGTACACATCCTGCCACTTTAGGCATCATCATCATCATCACATGCATGTACTACTGTGATATTCCCATCAATCGATTTTCATTAATTCATATCATTAACAAGGTGTTTTGAAAAGTACTGTAGCAGTGAATCCCTTTGAGATTGGTCAATATTAAACTGTTTCAAAACATGCAATCAAGCTTTAAGGGCAAACCTTTGCACTTGTATGTTATTTTACTCATGCAATCAATTTTTTTTCTGTGAAAGAAAAAAAAACTCTTTGTTTTTGTGTAGATTTAGATGTTCGTTTCTGTTGATGGCTGTTGTATAATATTTCCAATAAGATACCCCAATGTAAGCCTCAACACCGGACAGTACTTTTACTTATTGCAAGGGTACATACACCATGTGCATACCTGCTTTTTTAGGGCACTGTGAACATCATCATTCAGGTCTTCGGGAACACCATTGATTATATGAGGAAGAACCTTGACTTGCTTTTATAAAAATGCTTTACTTGCTGGCTGAAACATCTGTACATCTAATAACCTGAAACCAGTCATAATGTGTCTTTTATTAGATCCTTGGCTTCATTGTATTCTCAAGTGTATTTACATCATTACTGAAGATGTTTTGTGACACCAGGATTTGTGTGTATGAGTTGTCAGAAGGACAATAAATGTACCATTTCCTGTTCATTTATTTATCTTGACTAATAAATTAGGTACGAAACCTTTTCATATTTAAAAATGGGATTCTAATTTGAAAAGGCTTGTTATGGCAGGGGTGGAAACTTTACTTCAGCAGTCATCCTCTAGATGGCAGTGTTTGATAAAGCACCATTAGGACAACAGTTAACCATGCAGCATTAACTTCATTCAGCCTTTAAGATTTATACCTTGATGAGTAGGATGGAAGATTGTGTTAAATATGTGTACAATATAAAAGATCATTTTTAATGTTTTCTATCAGGGCTATAAATCAATCAAATAACAAAATTAATATTATTAAAAATTAACTATCTACTGTAATTGTCCCATTTAGATTAAAATAGTCACGTGCAGTGTATCGAATGAAAGGACTGATGTCACTTTAATATGGAGATAAATCTTGTGAGGTTTTGAAATTCTCTCTCTAGGGATGAGTTGAATGAACCTTTGTAATATGGCCATTACGGGATTTATTGATTCTTTGTAGAGTCATAATAGATGAACAATGTCTTTACAGGTTTTAGAAATCGGGGGCTTTAGGGTCTTTGAATCCTTTCAGAAAATATTGAACTTCAAATATTACATTCCATCCCCACTAAGGCTGCAACTATAGATTATTTTCATAATCAGTTCATTTAAAGAATACTCCTACTCTACTAATCATTTAATTGTTTGATCCACGAAATATAAGAAAAATAAGGAGAAATGCCTCCCATGGTTTCTAAAAGCCAAAAATAACTTATTCAGCTATTTGTTCTGTCAACAGCCTGAAACCCAAAAACATTAGTTTTACTAAAATAGAAAACTGAGAAAACTAGATTTTCACAAATTAGAAACTGAAATCAGTGAATCTTTGGCATTTTTCCTAAAAGAAAATTTAATAAATAAAGAGATGAGATGATTATTAAAGTAGCTTTCTGAGTTGACTAATCAGTGAATTGGCAAATTGTTAAAGCTCTCTTAGCCTCCATATAAAGCTACAAGTAATTTTAAATGTTATGTGCCACCATATACTAAAAGTAGAGGATGTTTGATGGCTCTCAGTCACCTGGACCATGGCCACTACTTTACAATTTATCTGCACTGGAGAAAAAAATATTGAGCAGGTGACACACAAGGAAAACTCCACTACAGTTTTTGTTTTGTTTATATGGGGGGTATTTTGTTAGAAAAATCAGATGATGTGCACAAATCATATTCAGTCAGTCAGTCACCAGAGAGGGTCTGGATCAATACACTGACAAAGGTCAGAGGTCATCTGTGTGCACAGCTGCTGAGAGTAAATTCCTGTCCTAATTTCTGTTGCATCAAAAGGATGCCAAATATGTCCTATTTCCCTTCAAATTCAGTTTGATTATAAATTCATTTAACAAAAGACACATTACTGAATGATTTGCTCCTATCATTTGAAAAGGATTTTTTTCCAAACCGTTATTGTTATATTTTATGGGGTTTTGCGCAGTACTTTTTAAATTTTTCCCTACCTTTTTCTCATTTACCTTTTTCTCTTTTTTCATCAACAGATCTAATGGCAGGTCATGTTTCCAAATTTATGTTGGCTTTTGCACAGCTACTGCCACAGTTAGGTTGATGAAATACTGCTGCACAATATTAAAAAAACAAAACTTAATTTTAAATTTTTTTTAATTTTTTTTTCTTTATCCATGGCTTTCAGTCCACTTATTGTGGTTAAACCCCACTTGCTACTATATACAGCAATACAGCTGGTGCACTTACGGAGCACTTTTGCCTGGCTAATTTAGCGATACAGATATCAATATGGACCTTCAGCAGGAGAAACTCATTATACAGTGTTCCTCTGAGTTTGTACTTGTGTATATGTGTGTGTGTGTGCGTGCACGCGCACGCGTACATGCATAATACCTCTTTTCTTTGAAATCTCTTTGCACTAACATGCTATCCATTACTAAATACTGTGTTGTATATTGTGATCAAGTATTCAGATGGTGGGTCAGCACCCTATAATCCATCACGGGGGATTTCTAGAGGGAGGCTTTTGCCAAGAACAGTAGGATGGACTCAAAAGGAATCTAAGATGTGGTCAATTGGTTTAATTTTCTTTTTTTGGGCATAAAGTCATAATAAACTAATTCTTACATACAATGATGTAGTGATTGCACAGGCAATTTAGAAAAAAAATTAAAGCATTAATGTCATCAATGCTAACCTTCTGCTATGAAGTATAATTCTGTCTATTAATAAAACCCCTTTTTGTCCTTGGAAGCACTGTGTCAACAACCTGAAGCAATTTTACTCTTGTTCCAGTTCACGTCAGCTTGTATCATTGTCAAACATATTTCCAAATGACATCTGTCAGTAACATTCTTTCATAGTCGCGCCCACGAATTGTCTCAGTCTGCATGTTCTCTGAGGGGGTGTTGTTGAAAGCACTTATAGTGCATTTATAGTGCGCTTCACGCTCAAATTGTGTAAATCTGATATCAAGAAGATATCTTGGAAATGCTCTACAAAAACATTAAACATTATACCAAACCATGAAAAAAATTGACGGTTCTTTTGTGTCAACAGCAATATTAAACTCACCAGGTGATGATCAGGTTGAAGGTATGGGTCTCTGAAGTTCTTCTACAACACCAACACCATGGATCCCACTTGCTGAACTCTCATGCTGACATATTAAAGGAAAGCCTGGGGAAAAAAAAAAAATATTGTTGAAAATATTATTGTGCAGCTTCCAAAAGAGGAAATTACAGCTGCTTTGATTTTTTGATTAATCAAGTAATTTAATGTTCGAGGGGCTGAAAAAAGTATCACTAATTAATTAGTTAATCAATTAATCATTCAGGTCATCTTTTGAAACAGACGAGGCAAACATTTGTTCGTTCCAGGTTCTCAAATGTTAGAATGTGCAGCTTTATCTTGTCTCGTGTTATAATACATTTCTTAGACTGTTGTTAGGAAAAAAACACACAAAAAAAGACATGCGAGTAAGTCTGGGTTCTGATTTTATAGACAAAAACACTGATCTGTTATTGGAAAATATCTCTGGAAGATTAATTGATAATAAAAAAAAGAAGAAGTTTGTTGCAGCCCGAGAGGAACATCACAGTCTTTATTTTAAAAATGGAAAAATTAATTGAGGCAACAAAAAACACCTTTTGTGTTTAATGACATACATTCAAGCGTTTTGCTGCTACAGCCTTAAATGGTCTCGTTTGATCATTAGCTAATGTAGCTAATGTTAGCTAACCCAAGATAAATAGTGATTTGTGATGGAAATCACTGAGTCTGTTCTCTGACTGTATGACTCTTGTCTGTTTTTCCTACTTCTACACAACATTTTTGCGTTCATCGTTATCCTTTAACTGTCCCTTGTGGCCAGTTTTGGAACTGCTGCCGTTCGGCAATATTCAGCCACGCTGAGTTGACATTAAGTTTTCCCATGGCTGAAATGAAGTGGCAAAGTCCAAACCACGAAAACGAGCCCCAGACCACAAGCTAGCTGGCTAGATAGACAGCTAACTAGCTACCTGTCTGATGCTCCAGCTTTGTATCTCACTAGGTAGTTAGTTGAGTTGTAATAATTACTAGCATTACAAAAAAAATTGTGGAAATTCAGTGAATTCACCACTACTGGGATTCAGTAGGACAGTGACAAAATACTATAATTAAAAGCAATAATATAGGCTCCCAAAGGTGCTGAAGGTTTACATTTCTGGAGGCAAATAACCTAAACATGCTCAAGTATTAAAAATAATACAAATAATTACAAAGGTGACCATAAGCTAAAAACAAAACGTATCATAAAGTGCCAGAGGTTTAAAATGAAAGAATCAAATGATCATAAGGAGTGTGTTTATCACTCACATTTAAACCAGACTCCTTTACGTGTCCTCTCAGCGAGCATTTCCTCAGCTGAATACAAAATGTGACAGGACATGATGGAGGAGTTCTTTCAGTTTGTTTTTTGTTTTGTTTTTTGTTTTTTGTCTGTGTGAGGTAGTTTAGACTTCCCCGACTGGACTTGAACCGGGGATGTTGCGGTTAAATGGCCAGCATCTTAATCCCTCATCCCTTTGGCGATGGGGGACGCCCCAGGGCCAACTCCTGACAATCTGCTGGTCCTGTGCAGACGTTGTTTTGGGCTCACTGCTTTAGATTAGGGGTGAGGGGGAAGTTTATTGTAAGCCAGCAGGAAGTTCTCTATGAAGTTCTCTTTGGCAAAATCAAGGTGTGTGTGTGTGTGTGTGTGTGTGTGTGTGTGTATTTTTGTGTTTCTTCTTGATTGTGTGATTCACAGGGCGGGGTTTAGGCTGGACTGTGGAGGGGTGAAGTGCCTCCGATCCTTGGGAGTGGAACGCATTTCCTTTTGTTGCCTTCCAATTTTTGACTGGCTTGCCCCAGCACATGAGCATGATTGGGCTGTTTCTATTATCCAGCTCCCTCCATACCCCCCCCCCCCCAATCCTCCATCCCCACCCCCCATTCCTACCCTGTTCTGCCTGTTCCCAAAGCGATTGGCATTCCTGGGGGCCACCAGTGAAGCAGCTTTAGAGGGAAGGCCTGCTGGCTCCTGGGTGGCCCCTTGTGCAGGGGCTGCAAGGGGAGGAGACAATGTCTTATTAATTGACTGGGCGTCTTGGGCAGAGTGCAGGAATTTTGCAGAAGGGGGAGAGAGGAAAGTGAGGATGAGGGATGAGCCAAGAGGGATGGAGGGGCGGAATGAGCGGGGCAGATTCACAGTCCACCAATGGAGATTCATTGACCTCTACCTCAGATTTATTTCCGTTTGATTTACATTGCTGTGAGGAGGGTGAGAGTGGTGGCAATGGGGAAAAGATGCTTATCTGTTTGGGCAAAAGCATTTTCTTTTACGATTTGGAGGCCAGCTGGCCTCTTTCAACTGTTATTTAATCATTCCAAATTATCCAAAAATCCAGGCTATGCAGTGCATTGGAAAGTCTTTTCCAAAAGGCACCCACTACATGTTAATTCATCAGTTGTAGTTTTACTGTTTATGGGTCAGATGTGTGTTGAGTTCGATTTACAGTAATTTCATTTCCACTGCCATGTTGAGCTGAGAGATTTAATTGCTATAATATAGTTAAAATTAATTTAAAAAGCCAAAAAATGCAACAAAACTGGCAACAGCCAGCATGAACATCCATTGTTAGAAATTCATGCCGTGCAGCCAAACTTTGTTCCTGAAGAACTTAAAATGTCTTGGATTCGAATATTTCACTTAGTGTCACCATTATGTAAACATCATTTGCCTTCAATGAAGAGCAGGAAAAACAGTGATACAGAATATATATATATATAATAAATACTATATGTTGCAAGTACTATGTACTATATATGTGTGTGTCCATATGTGTGTTTGTGTGTTTCATATGGTCAGACATTTATACTGTACATTCAGACATTGTAAAATGAGAAGATTCAAGCAACCTCCACTCCATTCATGTTGGAATTTAACCAACCTGTTTTGAAATGGTTTCTTAATACCAAGGGCTGCATGAGAACTGGAGTAGTTTGATTTCCACCAAGCAGTTTTCTGTGGATTTGCTCACGGAAAAGTCGACCCACACAATCTGCAGGTTAAAAAACGTCAAACGTGACATGGGCAGGCAGTCGTGCCTCAGCAGCAGACTCCTGGTTTTGTGCAAGTTTGATGGCGTGGGACAGGACAGGGAGGGGTTGGGGGTGGGTTGGTTGTGCCATCTCCCCATGTGGTCCCCCCCCCCCCAGGTGTCCTCAGCCTAATCCTGTTACATGTGTCCCCCATTAGCACTAATGGGGCAGCCATTGTCCCCCTGTTGTGTGCTGTTGTGTCCGCGGCCCAGTCACCTTGAGTCAGTAAACTCAGCCCTGTCATGTTTGGACTGCTTCCCACACACAGGGGTCTCCATGACGATGGTGGACATACCCCCCATACACACACGCACACACACACACACACACACACGTCCCACCCAACCAGTCACACCTCCTCCCACCCACTGACACAACACTGAGGCTCCTGAGATGCTGTGGGATACTTGCATAATTCATAATTTACATCAGTGTGTCTTGCTTGTTTTCCCTGGTTTTCTCTTGATCTATATCTTTTATTTTGTGGGTTGAACAATTAATCCTGCTTATTTTACAAATATTTTCATCTCTGAATTTTTTAAAATCTCCTTTCCCCCCCTTTTTTTCTTCCAGTAAAGCACTTTATTAATACAGTTTTGAAAAGTGCTTTATAAATGAACTTTATAAATAAAGTTTGCTTCATAATCATCAGAAAGGCTCCAATTGTTCATCTTATCTCAAATTTATTAACTTACTGTGAACAAAAATCAAATGACTGCAGTTCAAATTTAACCTTTCTTTTCACTACATTGTCACTGATTAAAGGGTCAGTTCACAAATATCACAAAAACAAACCATATTGTCAAACCTGGGACAAGTCTTTTAAGTCTGTGCATGGCTTAATAACATGAAAGGTAAATGAATAGTTGGGTTTTTTTGTGATATGGCTTATTTGGGTTCATGTTTTACTGTTCAAGTAATGTTAAGGTCATAACGTTACATTAATTAAAATCACTATAATGAACTACTAATACTTTAGTTTGTGCCATTGAGTTATTCTTCACATCATCACTTTCCAGTGAAACCCACTTGTCTCCAAAACATGAACTTTTCATGAGCTGAGAAAAATTAGCTGTTTTGTGACGATAACTTTTTTCCAACAATCTAAAGGGGTTTATATTGGCTTATTCAGTTTGAGGATGACAAAATTTTTCTCTATTTACAGAAAATCTTTAAAGTTCATCTGAGAAATTCGGAATCACCAAATCTGATGATTCATAGACACTGAGCTGTGACTCTCAAGCTGGTAGGTGACAGCTATGATCGCAGCTTTCTATTCTCTTTAATGTCAAGTTATATAAAAAAAATAGTTTGGCTTAAAAAATGCAATCAAATGTCTCCATCTCATCATTTTTTTGCTGTAAAATATTCTTCCTCTGTTCTTTGGCTCCTCTAAACATAACTTTAGGTGCACCTGCAAACCCCTGATACAGTATCTTTTAAAACTTTTAAACATATATCCAAAGAGACAGAATAACAGTACATATGTTTACTTATATGTGTGCAAGCCGGAGAGGGAGCAGGCACTGCAAAAAAGAACAGAGCAGGGGTGCATGCATTAGGCAATCTTGTTTGGTGCATTTTCAGGTGACCCAGCCCCCGTGCTGCATCCATCATACAGAGACTGATTGAGCTGACCTTCGTGCCTACCCCGCCGACCCCCGGGCTTCCTGTTCTTTGTCAGCCCCTCACAATACCGCTGGTATCACACAGACAGGGGAGGTCTGAGAACCGACCAGGGGAGTCCACCCAGGCCGAAGTGGGGACAGTGGTGTGTGCTGTTGGGGTGGGGGTAGCGATGGGAAGGATAAGGGTTGGATGGGGTCTTCAGGGAGGGAGCTGAGGACCCCCTTTTCAATTTCACCCGAATGAGAGAAAAGGCAGAGAGTGGTGTCCTCTGTCACCCTGCCACACAGGGACCTTTAAAAAGCAGCCTCAGTGGTTTCTCAAGTGAGGTGTCTTCTCGAGAGACAAAAAAAGAGGAGAAGAATGAGTGGGAGAAGAATTTAATTGTGGTTCTGTGTGAGGGACTGGCAGTGGGAGGATTGCCACTCCAGCGTTTGTAAAGGACTGAGGCCGTTTACTTGTTCCTCCCCTGTGCGGCTCTTTGGCCCCCATGAAATCTGAGGTGGGCTCAAGCAGAGAAGCTACATCACTGATCTTTCTCAGGTAGCTGATTAACAGTCATGGGAGAAGTACCCAGATACTTTACTTAAATAAAAGCAATAGTGGGGCACAGTAAAAATACTATGTTACAAGGTTTTTACAAAGTCCTGTACTTAAAATAGAGAAATGTTATCGGGGCAATGTACGAACAATATCAAAAAACAAAGTACTTGGTCTGCTGAAAAAAAATGTCCCCATAGCTCCCAAGATACATTTGAGGGTTTGTGAGATGATTAATTGGATACAAAAGGGGGAAAAAAACCTAGATTTAAGAAAAGAAAACAATATGTCCCCTGCTTCCCTGAAAAGTCCATTCACATTGTGCTTGTGCAGGAGGTTTCAAGTTCCCACATCACAATTTTTCAAGTTCCTTATTGGGCCATGATTACTGTCTCTTGAGTAGTTGTGATGTTGTGCACAGACATAGGGTAAGTTCAAAGAATGCCCTGCTCTCCATCTTCAACAGATGGATGTGAAAACGTCCTCCCGGTATCAAATCTTGAACATAAGCCTACCAGCCACAACATTAAAACATGATCCTGTGGCAGATCTGTGCACAGCGCTCTGCATGGCGAAGGTCAAACATCCAAGTGAAGTAACAATAAGCAAAACGCATTCCTGAGTGGAGGGAGACTTGCATAACAATACATTGTCTGTTGTATGTGCTCACAATATGCTTATGTAAAAGCTCAAGTACTTGTTTCCAATAGATGTAGATGAACAATAGTAGAGTAGAAGTATAACAAAGCACAGAATAGAAATATTCAAGTAAAGTACAAGTTTAACTTACCTACAGTACTTGACTAGATGTACTTAGTTACTTTCTAGAACTGTTAATTGGGAGCATCACAAATAACCAAGAGCTGAGCTGACAAAGCACAACATCCATGGCAAATTATCTCTCGTCTAAACTTTCAGTCTTTCAACCTCTCTCACAACAGAACCTTAATCTTGTTAGCTCTGATTTTTTCTACCCCTGCATATGCATTCATGGGCACGTGTGTGTGTCTGTGTGTGTGCTTGAGTTCTCACTCCATGAAGATACATGCAGCTTTGTATGAAGTGCTCACCAGTTACCATGACAATACGTCTTTTGCAGGGGTTTGGAACAATCACCTGCCTGTATTGCCTCCCAGGAGAAGTGATATTAATAAGATTTGTCCTTGGGCACTAACGTACATGACTGGGTGAAGGACAGATTTAATACATTGTGTTAATTGATCTTGGTTTTATACAGCCGCATTCACCACAGGGCCAAAGTAAATGCATTTTCCCCTCCGCACATCATGCTCTCTCAACACAATGTGTGCTGAGTCCTTGCAGCATTAGAGTTTTATGAATAAAAATAAGTAATTCTGCATTGATTGACCCTCTCGTGGCCCTAACAAAACGCTGAGCTAACGATGACCGGCAAGCAAACTTCCTATATTGATTCCCACTGAGAAACAGTACAATACGAATATCTTGATGGTCAAAACATTAATCTAATAACAAAATACCAAAATGAGGAAGATGCATTGATAAAAGCATCTTTTAAAATTTGGAATTCACACACAAGGTCCCAAGAAAGGTCCCTCAGTCGATTAAAAAAAATGGTATCAATAGCGCCACTGCGTGGTCAGTTATAGAGACTTCGTGTTTTGGCTTATAGCATATGAACCGTTAGGCTTAGAGAATAATGTGTGATAATAAGAATGTGTGTGCGTGTGTGTGCTGCCCTGAATATATTTTTTAATTTCTCTTCCGGGACAAATAACATTCTTTGAACTGAACTGAATTGAAGATGATGTGAGTGGTATAGGCCACGCCCATTTGCATTAAACAAGATTTACTGCCATTTTTATCATTTTTCATGATGCATAATTATCACTTCCTATTCTCCAAATTTAATTCCCTCTTCACCAGACTTGGTCTATGGAATTTTTGTTTGACCCTGGAAAGAATTACATTCACTTTTAAGACTACATTTAGCTGCATTTTGTTTTTGCCTTACAATTTTCCTAGAATTGGTCCCGAGAGTTTGGTAACTACCAAAGTAAATGTGGCCTATGAAAATAAACTGCTTTTAGCCACCTATAGCCATGTAAAATTTTTAGTTTCACCACTAGCTAGGGCGACGATAAAAATGAATATTTATTTACTGTAATTCAATTAACATTACAAGTATGATATTCAGTACATAGGAACCCCTGGTCATCTGCTGCAAATAAAAACTAAAAAAGAGAGTGAGAGTAAAACAAAAATCATTAAATTTTTCATCTGTCCTTGTGGTCATTGATCACTACAATGAAGTCATTAAGGATGAAACTGAACATGCAATCAAAAGGCTCAATGAGCTCAACTTTAAAAAAAAGAAAATTCTGCCAAAGCTAACGACTACAACATTGCCTCCGTGGACGACCGTCAGCTGTTCATCTTCCCACAGTGTCCTGGCAGCACCTGGTCAGGATGCTGATCCGCTCTCCAAGCCCAGACTGTAGGCCTGTGGCTCAGCACAGTGGAGCTCCACTTCTTTTTCTTCTTCTAATTCATTTGCAATGCTAATGCACAGGGGACAGCTGTCATCTTGCAGCGACCGTGATCAATCCAAAGCCGGGGGGGGGGGGTGCAGGAGGTAAAAAAAGATAAATAAAACTGCAGGGTAAATAGGTCGGGCTTATTATCTTCTGTCCTTGCATGGGTGCCGGTCCTCAAGAGCATGAATTTCAATGAAAGTCCCTTTTCACTGAGGGAAAAGAAGAAGGAGAATAAAATATGGAAAGATGCCTACAGAAACACACGAGAGCAGTAAATTATAAAGTGGAGTGAGAGAGAACAAGCAAGTTTTGTTTTCAGCTGCCTTGTTCAAAAGTGCTCTTTACAAAGCAGTGTAGGGCCTCATGAAAAGTAGGGCGCGTCATCTTCAGCATGTTTGTGTGCGGGTGCTCTTCATTTAGGATGTAGATGCCTCTCTTCTTGAGAACACATATCTGATTACTCAGGCTGGTTTCCTATTTCCTGGAAGTGTGTCTGGCGAACAACGTTTATAAAAATTCAATTCAACAAGAACAATGTTCAAAATACATGAATTCAATTTTGCACAGTTCCCCCACACCCCCCACACCCCCACACCCTAGTAACTGATATGCCCTTGTTGCAATGAGCCTTTTATTTAAATACTGGCTTTCCTGCTAGTGATCTCAGCGCTTTTCCAGTCCATGCTGGAGCCATTAAGTCAAACGAAAAAGAGGACTGCCTTTTATTTTTCATTCATCCTTCTTTTTTGTATCCCTTTCCATGTTATGAACCAGAACATGTTTAAAGATTATTTGAATATTTACTCAAATGTACTTAGATACTTTGACTTTACTTGAGTGTTCTTCCATTTAATGCCACTTTTCTGCCCCACAAAGATTTCAAAGTCAAATATCCATCTTTTTTTCTATTTTACTACATTTAATCAAGAGTTATTGTTACATTTAGAGCATTGAAACATGGTCAGTATTACAGTTTTACAGATATGTAGTTATTGATGTACATGATGGCTGATGGGTAACAAGAAACTGCAGTATAGAGAAACCAAACTAAATCTGAGGTAATTTAGAAACTGTCTCTATTATAGAATAACCAAACAAAGAATATATGTATATTCATCACAAAAATGTACCAAAAGAAATCTATTAGATGTGTAACAAGACTGTTTGGTTATGTATGTGTTATGTTAAAGAAATTACTGCTGGCCAATATCTTCTTTAGTGGAATTTTTTCCAGTATTAACAGGGTTCGGCTGTTAATTACTTTACAAATAAAGTTTCTAAAAACATAAGACCATATAAAATACGATTGTTATAATATACATTAAACTATCAAACAGTATATAAAAAAGAGCTGTGACCAAAATACCTTATATCATTGATTAGCTTTACTTATTTTGTCTGACTCACAGTCAAAACCAATTCAGTTATCCACAAAAAATACAAAGAAAAGCACAAAACCTCACTAAAAAATTAACTTAAATGACTGATAGATTATTAAAACAATTACATGTTACTTTTCTGTTGATTGACTAAATGATTAATCCAATTGTTTCAGCTCTAAAATGAAAGGTAGATAAGATTAACACAATATCAAGCAAATTAAAATGTTTCACTCAAGGTCATCATTTATAAATCAGTTATACTGAATATAAAATTGTAACACAGACAGGGTTATTCTGAAAAATAGGTACATTTACTTTTAATACTTTTGTTATATTTGGCTGATAATTATTCTTAACAAGTTAACGTTTTGAATGTGTGATCCTTACCTGTATGTGAGTATTTGTTATTATTTTTTAATGTAAAAGACCTGTTTGTTCTAACATCCCAGATAAAGGAAAACAAATAATAATATTTAAATGCAGGATTAATCGGTTGTAGTGGGACAGAAATGGCTGCACTGGAGGTGTAAGGCAAAATATTCAGACAGCACTCTGTAATTTGTAAACCATATGACAACAATGGAGGTCAGTCAAGACACAAGACGCTATTACTTTCCCTTCACTGACTTCACTTTCTCTGCTAATAATGTTTGCCTAAGCTGGATTGAGGGAAATGAGGTGGAAAACTCAGAGCGTGTGTGTGTGTGTGTGTGTGTGTATGTGGATCTGTTTCGGTTTGGTGGGTGGGTTTGGTGTGAGAGGGGAATCAATTGATTCCTGTTGTTAAGGAGCAGCGACATTGTTTCATCTTAAGATGTCATCTCTCTCAATCCCCCCCCCCCAACCCACCCACTTACACACACACACGCACGCATGCACACGCACACAGACACACACAAAAACACAAGACTGTTGATGTCAGAGGCAGTAGCAGTAATCCCTGTGCTAGGCCGCCCAGATCATTATAGACTCTGATCTGCAGTCCCTGAAAGAGGGAATTAGCTGGGAACACAATCCCAGCGACCTATGTGACATGGGGACAAAGCCTCAGCTGCCGGGGGTCCACGTCCCTAAACCAGCCCATATGGCTCAGACAAAACTGTTACAATGGCCGCTACAATGGAAACACGGTGGGAGGGTCTGCCGGCCTGCCTGTGTGTGTGTGTCCCTGCGAGATCTGACAGTTTGACTGTGTTTGTACACTACTATGTTGATTGTGGATTGTGGATTGTGGATATGTTGGTTGTGGATTGTCGGGCTGACAGAGTGGGCTGTGGGGCTTTTCCTTCAACTAGTGGAAAATTTTAAAAAAAGCTATTTGGAAACATGCTCACAAAGACTTTCATTGTTTTCATCATGAAAGTAAATTAAGGTGCAGTTTCCAGATCCGTCCACGTCAGGTTTCTCCCAACCCGTTTCCTGCTTCTACAGTATGGAGCAGCGCGTCAGACAAGATTTGAGGATCTCCTTTTCTGTGTGTGTGTGTGTGTGTGTGTGCTCCACCCTATACAGCTTATTTCCTATATTTAAGTCTTCCCTTTGCCCTTTCCCTGTGAGCTGATGGGTTTCCTAAGAGCCCCCCCGGTGTGTTCATGCTGAGCAGCTCTTTGTGTTTTTGGCAATTGGAAGAGACCCCCTGCTTTTAGAATACACACAAGAGCTTTACCAATCTGTGTCTGTCTGTCTGTCTGTCTCTCTCTCTCTCTCTCTCACACACACACACACACACACACACTTTCCCAGTCGGTCCATACATCCATGTACTTTTTGTATAAGTTTGTTTTTGTCTTGCATTTGTACGTGCAAACAAACACACAGGGTTACTGTACATTTTTGTCCAGAAAATTTTATCTTACAATCAACGTCCTCAATAAAAATTGTTGTGAATGTCCTAAGAAAAACAGAACCATGAGTTGTTTCAGGAAATGCCCCAAAACAACATATATTGACATGCAAGCGACAAAAGCTCTATAGCAGTCAGAGGAATAATGCTTTATCAGGAGCAAGTGTTATTAGAGCTGATAGAGTTACAAAGTCCACACAAGGGGGTGAGGGGCGGTTGGGGGGGGGTGTTTTCTGTTTCCTATCCGCAGTTATTGTAGGTTTCCCAAACCTTTACCACTTGGTTTTGATTGTAGCCGTTACAACAAGCCCCCCCACACACACACACACACACACAACCTTAACAAATCATCAATTATAACCCAAGCCATGATCTTTTCCTAACCCTAACCAAATTGTTTTTGTGCCTAAACCTGCAACCAAACCTTAACCGTGGCAGCTTAAGGCCAGAAAATGGTTTTGTCTATGTTTTTTTAAACTGTGATTTGCAGCGGGTTTGGAAAGGCACAGACGGACGACGTGATGTCGCTGTATAGTGGCGTCAAATCAGAATACGCTCATATTAATTGTCCTTGAAGGTAATGAAAAATTATGTGTTTGGTGTTTATTTTGTAGGACTTGTTAGCAATAGGATGTGGAATTCTGAATCAGCCCAAATCCACTCTTGTCCAGTGAGGTTACGCGTGGGTTCTGATATTCAGACGTCATGTTGCACAAATTTGCACTAAGTCAAGGAGGGATCTCCATTGCACTTATTTTTTGGAAGCACCCATTGCTAGATTCATTGTGTTCTGGTGTATGTTAAAAAAACAAAAAACAAAAACTTGCCCCACTATAGTAGTCATTTTACCATCTCCCAAGCTTCTTCTTCACTTGGATGACAATGCATCTCAGTTCTGTTATATTCAACTTTATTGTGAATGAAAACAGTGCATTCACAAGTCAGAGGAATATGCTCTCTGCATTTTGATAACACCATGACATTCCTAAACTTCTCTTTACACTGATAGCCTTACAGCACCATCACCGGTTGTAAATAATAGAATTCTAGCAGACAGGACAATGGCAAATAGAAATACAACCTTGAATCCACCCATACTTCTCCATACTAGACATACCTGATATAAACTGTGGTATGAATTCAAGTGGCATCAGAACATGGGATAACAACAATTGACCTAATACAAATATGTGCCTACATGTAGCCTACATAATGTCGGTCATCAAAAATATCAAAACTATTTTCCCTCTCACAAACACACAGCTTTGATGATGGAAACTGTGGCTATGGGTCGAAAAAACAGACTCGTTAAAACTATAAAACAACTCTCAAAGCTTATTTCCAAAGATACGGTGGATTCAAAAAATAACTCTGTCACAAAATTGGGGGAAAAAACTTAAAACGGTCAACTTCTGGCTTTCTTGACAACTGCTTTGAATTCAGCAGCGTTTTGGAGACGACCTTGTTTGAACTTGACTTTTGTACAAATCCCAGTCATATTATTTCGTAATCACCAATGTCCTTCTGCACATAAAATAGTGGAATTTCACTTTTGTGGGTTAATAAATATGCTCCTACATCATGTTGTGTGTGGCTCAGGGGCTTCTTTCTACAGTGATTAACAAATCAGTGAATGGAAAAAGAACTTTTGAAAAGGAATCTTTTATATTTTTTTGCCTTTTAGGTTTGAAGTCTACTGCAGATTCCTAGTCTTATCAGGTGGTTCGACCCTGGTTTACCCGGTTGCAGGTCTTTCTAGCCCTTTATGTTTTCTCTCTCACACATGTAGCAAACCACAGACACTGTTCACAGAGCTGCCACTAATATATCTTTGGACTGTGCAGACAGTTGGGTAGACACAGACAGAATCTCCTCTATGGCACAAAAGTTATCCGTCTAAAAACTTGTGTATTTAGCACTGCACTTGTCACCTGTTTGCTCGTGAGAAAACTGTGCAGAAAAGCAAATTTTATATGACTTAGCACTTACCTTGGGCTAGAAGTATTAAATAAAGTGCTATACACATTATTTTTCCTGCTGATATATAAAATCTGTAGAAGATTCTGTTTAGTTTTTCTCTTTTTTCTGGTTTTCTAAAGTATCAGTGAGTCATAGGAAAGGATAATGGGCTCTTTCAGTCTTTCACTGCTGGACAGTGGTTGTAGTAGCTGTCAAAATGATGAGCCTTGCTCTCTTTTTTTTGATGTTTTGCACATACTCTCATCTATTCAGGCTTCCACAAAGGGAAGAGTAATGGCACATCTTTCTTTATTATGTTCTCTTCTTTTAAACTCTTCAAGAATTTAAGAATGAATTCATTTCGTACATACCTGAACTGGTTCTGTCACTTCCAGCTAACTCATAACCGTGCCAATAACAACGAAGGTCATCAATAATAGTGTACAATGCACTGTATCTTGCTTTCTTCTAACAATGCATGCAATTCACTGGCAAAAATTGGTGAGTGCTCAGTGCAGCTAAATGTTTCTAAGCCTTCTGTTTTCACCTATCAGGGGGAGTTATATCTCTAATGGTCCTTGCTGATGTGAAGTGGGTTAGAGAGCAAACCACTTTTTGCTCACCAACACCCCCTTCATCAGATATTTAAAACACTGAGACAGATTATACAAAGATTTACTGAGCTGTATTTCAAGGTGAGAATGTCAACACTGAACTACAATGAGCCCCCAACATGATTTTTTTTTCAGGGCATGTGTTCTTTTTTTTTCTGCCAGAATTAATATTTGGCATGATCCTTGTCAAGTCACAGCAGAGGTGCATTTTCATTTGAGGCCATATTCTCTCTTTTTTTTCCAAACTCTCTTCTCCACTCTTCACCCTCTCCAATTAGGGGAGCTCCAGCTGTGCACCAGTCAGGATCAGAGGCTCCTTCTATTAGCCAAATCCATTTGTGTAGTGACTGAATCACTCCCCCAATCCTCTCCTTCTACCCCCCCCCCCGACCCCAACAACCTGGCCCCCAAAACCCCAAAAACACAAACGCATCCATATGCACCCATGATTTCAGGAGTTTCCAAACACACACATGTACACACACACACACACACACACACAAGTCAGCTTTCCTGACAGCTCCACGCACACCCCATGAAGAAAAACAGTATAGAAATATATCCATCCAAACCCACTTTGAGGACGGCCCAGACTAACATTTGGATTAAATATATGCTGTCTAAAACTGACTTTAACCTGTAAAGTAAATCAACATTGGGCTATTTATGTAAGTAGCCCACCATTAAATTAATGCTGATTTACCTTAGGGTTAATAATTTCAAGATACTTTTCTAATCATTTGTTTAAGAGATTCTTTTTTTAAAAAAAAACAAACAGAACAAAACAGATGTACTTTTGTACTTTTGTACAAATTAGGGGTAAAAGGGGTTTCAGTTCACCTACTTTTGGAAACTTTACTTTCACTAAATGTTGAACTGTATGCCTGCCTGTAGATATTTTTTTTTTTTAATTTAAAATTAAACTAAATTAGACTAAAAGACTCTCTGGGATAATCTGGTAATTAACTGTGATTAATCACTTGGAAGTGGACCAATTACCCTTATTTTACCTATAATTAGTACCAGTTATTTCCCAAAGGCATCCTAGGAAATAATCATTAAAGGAAGTCTCATAAAATTAATTATTAATATTTTTCATATAGATCTATTGAAAATAAACCAGGATTCTGTTTTATA
Source organism: Istiophorus platypterus (assembly GCA_016859345.1). Lineage (NCBI taxonomy): Eukaryota > Metazoa > Chordata > Actinopteri > Istiophoriformes > Istiophoridae > Istiophorus > Istiophorus platypterus. Next base: position 6,918,979 of record CM029120.1, read on the forward strand.
TTTTACAGGATATTAGATGTTCAATAGACTATTGAAGTCACAATAAACAGTAAAGAAGCTCAGCAGAATCTATATAGCCAAAGACAGGAATAAATTGGCAGATCAATAAAAACACAAATGAAGCCTGGATTCTTTCTCTTTTCCTTGAGTTAACTGCTTTCTAACAAAGTTGTTTTTCATCTGAATCCCTGCTGAATTTTTTTCCCCTCTCCTTGAGAGATTTTCCCATTCATTCCAGAAGGTGGCACAATTGTGTAGGAACTGGTCACAGGCCAGGCATTCATCATGGTGCCATTGATGCAATATAAAAAGCCTGTCACTGAGGTCCTGTCCCTCAGACAGTCATAAAAAACAGTACCACCATCTTTGTTCACTATATGCTAAGAGACCTCTTGACCCTTTGCCCCACAGACAGTGTTAACTAGTTGCCAAAATGTCATGGCCTTCTTTTTTTTTTTTTTTTTTTTGCAAAAGAGAAAGTCCGTGAAAAAAAATAGCGTTGGGTGAAAAGACAGCCTCAAATGAAGAACATGTGGCCCTTCCACAGAGTCATATAATTCAAGCTCACCAAGGGCAAGTCTTTTGTAAATCCTCTTCTTAATCAAGTGTACTTTCATTTCTTCTGCTTCCTCCTGCCCTCTTTTTTAAAAAAATTTCTCCACACATTCTGCCTTCATCATACACACACACACACACACACACACACACACACACACACACTTGGCTTTTTCTTTCTTTCTCTCTGTCCTTGGCACTCTGGAGTGACAGTGCCTGGTCGTGGTCACATCAGTCCCCATAAAAAATAAAAAAATAAAAAAATAAATGCTCTGAGTGGCACTGTGCTGACTGTTAGAGATGATTCCTCAACAACTTTAATGGCCGACAATTTTAGCAGCAGGATTAAAGCAACCGGGAGAGACAACTAGAAACAAACTCAGGGTTTCTGGAACTACTACAGCCAGAGGAGTTGTGTGATGTACACCAGTTGTAAAAAAGACTGAAGAATACGACAACTTTAACTTGTAAACTCAAAACACATTGTTAATCTTTAGTGTCAATACACAGTTTAATTTATATTCCCACCGAACTTCAGTTTTACTTTCCTTCTTAGTGACATTTCTAATGAGCTAAACGGGAATTTTTGAACTCAGCTTTTATATTGATATTTGTTAGGATTACTTCTCAAAAACCTTTCAAATGAATAGTTTTACTGAACACTGTGGAACGTTAGACCACAGACTAAATAAAAAGTCATTCGATTTTGCTGAGGATCCCAAGCCAGGTGCAGATTTGAAGGTTTTTAAAATAAATGCTTAGCGTGCTTAACTTTGCTAAATATTTCTTTTACAAATTCTTCATGAACTCCTGCACTGACTTGAATAAAAAAACTGTTGAATACATGACATAATCAAGTCAAAGTTAGTTTATATGACCGTCAGTTAATGATTTCAGCTGTTTTAATCAAACTGCAGTGAATGTATCCACATGTTGTTGCATGACCCAACAGTCCTGACGCTACAATAATAGCCAGGTTTTCTTTCTCACTTCATTGAAAAGTATATGTACACTGACTGTCCACTTTATTAGGTACCCTTGTGAAGTCTAGTGTAGTCCAATACAACTGCTCTGCAATGCAGTTTCCTTTTATGATGCCTATTATGTTCAGTTTTTGTTGACACTATCATACAGGTGTTAATTCAGGCATATGTTTTTGCATTGAAGTCATACAGTTAGTGATGGTGTTGTACCCTCAAGAATGAAAACAGGGACGACCAATCTTTAACTATGACCTTAATAATAAACATATTGTTGAATTTACACATTTCTATCAGTGTCACCGAAAACTGACCATTTGCAGCCAAATAAAGGCAGATGATATGGTGGTTATGGCTGTTTTATTAGACTAAATTAGTTTGTACAGGTGTACCTAATAAAGGGGCCACTGATGTTGACTGACACCTGCTGGATGTTTTTGGTTTCAGTGCAGAGTTCACTCCTATGCTACACTCCACCTCTTTCAATAACAACAACAACAACAACAAAAGCATTTACTACTCCATGTGACAAAAACAAAGCACTAAGGCCATGCAGCAACATGTAGATGCTAAAAAAAGGCTTATATTTTCCATGTGAAAAGGTACTGTGATGTTTTTTTACAGAGGCTGATCTCAGAGGGTCTTTCAACAGGATTCCATTTCATTTGGTGGCAGTTAAATAATGCATGAAGCGACTGTGAATTAACAATTAACTGACGATGTAATCACATAAACCCGGAGTGAGTTCTTGATAGTGAGCAAAAGGCTACATCCTGTATTCATATGTGCATTAAGTTATCAAATTCATGCTTCACATAAGTGTGTGTTTTGTACCCTTTATAAAGGGTACAAAAGTGGTATAAAGTGTGTGCAAAACTTGCTAAACGAAACAAAGATGGAGGATTGTGCTGCTTCGACAGAGTTATGCACTTGAATTGTTTTTGAGTTCAGTGTATGACACAGGGTTTCAGGTGCCTGCACGTAAGTCAGTGGTATCCTTACCGGATGTTTTTTTCCTCTTTTCAAAACACACTAGAAAGAAATATTTGGAGGCTGAGGCATTAAATGTATTCATAGGGGAGCACACTTCCTGATCCTCCTAACACTGATGTATTTTCCTGCCCGATTGTCGGCCCACTTCGCCCTCTTAAGTTCAAGCCTGAGAGATGCCTCCGGTGCTCTTGATGACATGAGTTTAAGAAAAATAGCTGTGGCTAAAAGGCTTGGCAAGGTGTTCTGCATGGGCATCCGAGTGTGTTTGTTTGAGGGGGTACACTTGACCTCCTCCCTCTCAAGGAGCAATGGAGGAGACAGTGGAGAGCTTCTCAAGGCTGTCAGTCAAACTTTTTCCTCTCATGGTGCTGCTGCTGCAGCGCAGCTTGGCTCGGGGCTCCACATATATAAAAACAGTGAATAAATTGACATGTTGAGTCTTTGATTTTACACATTTGTTTCAGTGCAGCATTACTGGCTTTTGGGGCTTAAACATAATAACTGTTTTTGCCTCACTGCATTGTGTGGTTGCTGCAAAGCGTAGTGAAATATGAAAAAAATGTGAATCAAAAACCAACATCTGTGCATAAATACAGAGAAGGAACACAGGGTGAAGAACACAAAAATGTTTTGAAAACTGCTTTCAATTTATTTGGAGTCAGTTATCTTTTCCATTTTATAGTTGTTTCTTTGTCATCCTATTTCACATTTTCATTTCTTTTCATTTCATTTCTTAATTATTTTCAAAATTCTTTTTTGAAAAACCTTTGGTTTATGTTAAGGATCTTGAGTGCATAACAAATAACCTCTCTCATTATTACAATTAAGACAATAATCATGATCATATACATAAACAGGAAAATAAGCTGAATTTGATCGATATGGGTCCAGCATTTTTTCTTTAATGAGACTTCTTAAAGAGTAAACAAAACATTATACAAAGTTGTGAACCATAAATCATGAATTTTCTTGTTGTTTGTGGGAGATTGTGGAAGGTCACTATTGACACAAAGACACTATTGTTGTCAGTTGAGGGCTGTGTGATGTCCTTGACCTTTGACCTTTCTATGTATTCATTCAAAGATGATGTCCAGGCTATTACAAGGTAAAATCAAGAAAATATTTATAGTTTTCTTGTAAATAAAGTGACCAAATGCATATTTTTAAACCTCATTCGGTTTGAATGATAGTTTTATCTACATTTTTTGTGACTCTGAGCAATTTAGTCTTCATACTATTAAACCTGCTGCACAAAAGTGAAATAAAGTTTTTCACCTCCTTCAATTAGCTTTTCTTTTTTTTTTAACTAAAAATATTGAAGAAAATTTCAGATGAATCCAAGGTCACACATTCACCAAAATAGAATACAACCCCTTTTCCCCCTTTTCAAAAAACTCTTGAAAAGAACAATTATCTACAACCATCTTAGAACTTTGAATAACACCTTTAACTTGGCTTTCTTGTTACACTCTCTCATCATTCTCAAGATGATAGTGCTGATTGTGATTTGTATTTTTCAAAGCTGGGGCGGGAAAGCGTGTGGGTGTTTTCGGAGGGGGGTGTAGGTGTTTGCAGCAGGAAAAGACAATACAATTAAATGATTAATGCACAGCAGGGCCACTGACAATTAAAACTATTATAGAAATTAAAATGGCATTATGTCACAGTGGAAAGCTGATGATACCCGTGTCGTCTTTTTAAAAGCAATTTTCATAATTCCAATTATTGAAATTACGGCATATTCATTCATTTACTGGGTGAGGAGGGCTAAGAGCGGTTACTAATGAAATGCAATCATTAGCATCCAAACAAAGTAATTGGGTAGTCTTTTATCCTTGGAGATAGGTGATAAGGCACAATCACCCCCATCACCCCCCCCCATCAAAATACAAAAGCAAGTAATTAAAGCACAAAGATGAGACCAGCGCTGCTGCTATGTTGTACACCTCTGAAAACAGCACTGATTGCTTTGATTAGAGACCTTACTGTACCCTCTGATTTTGTTTATGGATACTCTGACATTCTTGGGGAGTGGTTGGGGCTGGGGGTAGATTGATGAATTTGTTTTGGATATGGAAAAGTCCATAAAGTCCATAAAGATTGGAAATTCTCTAAAATTTCTCTAAATGTATTGTACTCCATGGTGGTACCTTTCCGCCTGTGATGGAGCTTGAAATCACAGCTAAATTCACATTTAGCTCAGTTAGATATTAGCTCCTTGCACATACTTAAGGTAATGGAAAATAGTTCTGCTGTGTGTGTGACAATTACCAGCCCGCTCCGGAGGACGTAGCGGCAAGAAAAGGGAGGATGGGCGGAGGTGGAGAGGTGAGCCGGAGAAGGAGAGAGAGGTTGAAGTGAGAGGAAGATGGGCACATGAAGAGTCTTGAGAAAAAGAGCTCCTTCTTACTCATCTCTCTAGTGGGGACGCCATTCTCTCTCCCTTTTCTTGGCTACCCCCTCTGTCGCGTTCGGGGTGCATCTTCCCAGTATATCAGCCCCAGCCCCCCTTCTCCTCAAGACCACCATCCATGGAGAGCATCATTAGGCCCTCCTGGAGGGGAGTCAAGAATATAATGCGAGAGGGGCCACCTTCTAAAAAAAGAGCCCAGTGGAACCTTTTCTACTTGTGCCGTCCCCTCATTAACACCCCCCCTCTGCTCTGCGCCCGCTTCGAACTTCAATCTCACCTCTTCCACTGTTCCTGTGTTCATCTACAGCGTAAGGTAGCTTGTGTATCTACCCCCCTGGGGAGCCCATTTTTTGCTGATATAGGGCTGTGAGTTGACATAGCCACCTCCTCCCACCCCCTCGCCCCATACCTCCATACCTCCACCTCCTCTGAGATGGACTGATGAGAGGAAAACAAAAGGACCTGGAGGGGAGGAAACTCTTCTTCCTCACAGCCTTGGCCCTAAAGCCCACCATTCCATTTTGCAGCCTATGAGAGTAAGGCTTTTCATCTCAAAAGATCAACACATTTCTCTCCTGCAGGCACCTAGACCATTTCTCTCTCCCATTTTCTCCCTCTGCCCTCTTTCTATACACCTCTCTCTTTCGTACTCCTTGGCAAATGGGAAAACTGTCCTTGGTTGGATTCTGTTTTTCAAAGGAATCAATTCTCCTTTGTACACACTTGATCTGACCCTGTGACAGGCATTAAGTGTGTCTTCTGCCTGATACAGAGGGCTCGTGTTCTGTGTGCTGATGGACACAGCCCATTATCACACACAAGTGCAAGCGCACACACATACAAAAGGTGCATACATTCACATGTCCATGCATGCAGACGTGCAGCCATGACACCCACATGACATGCAAATTTGTACACATACACATGCCACACGAACATATACAGTATGCATGCAAGTGACCATACGCGCACACAGACAAATACTCGCACAAACCCAGTCAGCATGGCTTGTGAGCAGGTGTGCAAAGAATAATGGTGAGGGCTGTTTGTGATTGAGGTTTAGGACCATCAGATATGTGTTGCTGAGAACAAACTAATGGCTTTGACAAGAGCAGTGAGAGGGTTGAAGAGGTCACAGGAGAGAAATGTTCAAAACTGAAGATACCTGAACCAAGCGGAGAGGTGAAAGTGGTGATTAGACATTAAACTCAAGACACACACCAGCTCAAAGCTAAAATGTCTGGGTCATTTGAGAGCAGTAACCAGAGCTACAGGTAAATTTACAGCACTTACATCTGTTGGACTTGAGTTAGACTACAGTTATTGAATTGATAGCTTTAGACTAGGCTTAACAAAAACTCTGATAAATTTAACTTTAACAACGATGACCACTGAGTGTGCTTGGAATTGAAAATTATAGTATGAAGGTGCTGTAACTCTTAGCGAAGTTGGCAATTCTTAGCCGTTGCATATTCTGAGACAGAGCAGTTAAATTACTGCTCCAAGCTAGTGACAGTGAACATATTCAGTGATGCCTTTAGCCAGGATTTTATAGGTTTTTTAAATTGATAAAAAAAAGACACTTAAGGAGCTACAATGGGGATATTGTCTTCAAATTCAAAGGATATGTCGTAATCACAAAAAAATGAAAGTAACGAACGATTGGAGCATGAAAAACACGGGCCACAAATCGCAGTGTTGTTAAGATTAAATAGAAGACTCACTTTGTAGTGTTTTGAAAACAATTTACATCTCACTCTACGTGCAGCTGCACCACAGTTTTTTGTTTGTGTAGTGAAGTGTCTGTGTCTGTCCATATAGTGAACTACATGGAATACAATTTTAAAAACAACCCATAAAAAGAAATAACAGCATAAAAGCATTCAATTTACAATAATTGGCTCGTTGTTACACATTAAAAATGGCATTAAATTTGGTGAAGAATGCACTGTGATTTGTTCAGGACTCAATCCTAAAGTATAGGACCTGGACGCTGTTGCTGTCTTTCTAACTTCCTAGTGTTTATTAGCTAGTTTCACGTTGATTAATTACTACATTGGGTTGCACCATTAAAATCTTATCAATCCTTTGCCAGCCTAACGCCTTTGTAGCTAGATCTATCAACTTTTCACACCCCTTTACCAACTTCTCTTCACAAAGCACCTAGTGACAAATCTGGTGACTTTTTGGACAAACCTGAGCTAATTTTCCACATAGGTGAGTCACCAATTTTGTCCTATGAGTGAGAGGTCGGGCTTTCCCTCTGCATGCACACCTCTTTATATGGCTTATTCAAATGACTAAATTTATTAGTAAAATATTCACTGACAATGTATGCCATTTGTTTTCCACCAAAATATCCAATCTTACAATGCAATATCCACGTTGGTTAAGATTAGGGACAGTTTGTGGTCTGGTCAAACACAGAAAGGGAATGCAGTGGCCTGACACATAACAATTTTCCTTGCATTAACAAGGGGCTTTTGTTGCCTAAACCTACTATAACCACAGATGGGAGTCAGAATACAATACCTACAGTCTGGTGTCAAAGTCCTGCGCTTTGTACACCTGCTTCATTGGGTCAAAAAAAAAGTGTTGCCTCCAATATAATCCAGGCACCGATTATGTTTGCCATCACATCATAATTCGTAAAACAGTTCATTACTACAGAAACATCATTTCTAGCAGGAACTCTAGGGGTTAACCTGTGTGGTAGAAGACTTTCAAACTTGTGACAAAGTTTTTCTAATTCTTTAGCTGCTGACTGACTGGTGGCCGGCTTTCCACTAACATATTAGAGTTCTAAAGCAAGGAACCAGACTCAGCGCTGCTCCAGGTAAGCAGAACTGCAGTCAATGCTCTGAAAGGATAAGTTGTATAACAGGCAGGTCTTGTATGCACCTCACTAAGATACATACAATAAGGTCAATTGCAACCTCCATGTTTAAGCACTCAGGAAACTTTCCTTCTTTAGCTCTTACCTGCAAATGTTAAAGGCTCCAGATGAATGGGTTTAGGTTTATAAATGGACGTAGTTTCCCTGAATGAAAATACAAATCAAATGATACTGCAAAACCACTGTCAGAAGTTTTAACTTTAACTCTGAGGATTACAATTAACTTACGGAGATAGAAGACAAAACCCCTGTCTGCTCTGATTTCAGTCAAAACAACTCAGATCGCTGTCACTTGTCCATGTCCTCATTCCCTGCTCTACCTGTCTTTCTCAATGCGCTTTAATTGTCTGTGATTTCTCCCTTGTTGGTGTGTCTCACAGCTGATACAAAAACCCACCGAGTCTTGAAAAGGCAAAAAATGAGAAAAGAGGCTGAGAAAAAGAGAAAGGGAAGATGGAAGAAGGAGTTTGATTAGCGCAAGTTTGCTGTTTGTGGCAGACTGTCTGAGAGCCATGGAGCCATTGTGTTCCTCGTGCATGTGCGAATGTTACAGCGAACGGAGAGGCTAAAAAAAGACAGGCATGGGAAACATGCACACTGACATTTCTTAATCAAATATGGCAATCAGGGGGCCAACCAACAGCATACCATTTGCAATCCCTTTTAATTCATAATCAAAAGCTGAGCAAATGAGGGAGAAATTGAGAAAGACTGCGGGGAGGATGGGGGTGGAGGGGTTGAGGGTGAGGGTGAGGGAAAGAAATGAGGGGAAAGGAAAGAGAAGGAGAGAGAGATGCAGGTCATTACATCTCTTTTTGCTGCCCCGATGAGAGCAATGTAGAATTAATCAGAGGCCATTAGGCTGTATTTACTTACCACTGCAGGGGCTCAGATCTCTTGCTCCCTCTTTCACTGGATGTAAACCCTGATATGATCCTACTCTGCCCCGACCCTATGACAGAAGATGGAGCAGGACTAAGAATAAGGGTATAACGAGAATGATCCCGTATATAAGTGCATGTGTATGTCTGTGTGTGTGTGTGTGTGTGTGTGTGTGTTAGAGACTGTATTCCTGGACATTAGGTTGCATCAGGTGGGTGCTGTATGCACTGAGGACCAGAGAGGAGAGGACATGGAGAGATGCTCGCACTCTGCTCTTAAATCAGAGTGTGTAATCCCCTGTGGGGTCAGCTGACGGCCTCTGATGTTGACTTACAACCCCCCCCCCCCCCCACCCTCCTAATGCATCGCTGCTATTACTCACCCATGTTCTGTTGCTGCCAAAATCTCTATAATGATGGGCCTGGGTTTCCAAAAGCATCTTGGCACTAGATTAGTGCCATTTTAAGAGCCCAGAGATAAAACTGTTCTAAAAGCCCATGTTTTAAAAGTTGTAACTAATGGCTAATAAGTATGTTATTTATGCTGTAATGAATGAACCAGGAATAACTCAGTCACTAGTCACTGGTGTAGTGTAATGGAAGAATTTCTCTGTTATTTTACTTGAATAAAAGTAGCAAAAGCTTAGTGAAGAAATACTATTTCAAGTTAAAATCATGCATTCAAAATTTCACTTAAGTAAAGTACATATGTATGAGATATATCAAAAATATACTTAAAGTACCAAGTGAAAGCACTGATTATGCAGAATGGCCTATTGAATATTACTATATAATTATAATATTGGATTATAATTATTGATGCATCACTTTAATGTTGCAGCCTGTAAAGATGAGGCTAGTTATAACTACTTTATTTACTGCTGGATAAATTAATCTTTAATCCATCACAATGTGTTAGTTGATTATCATCTCTGTTCAAATGTTCATAATGATTTACAGTGTATTATATAAATACAGTGTGTATATTTTAATCAAAAATCACCTCATGTAGCCATGTCAATAATGACTGTTCTCTCTCAGGAACAAAGGCGGAAGTAGAATGATGTTATACTGAAAAAACATTAGAGGTTAGTCATGTGAATGAACATGCATAGTAACTGACTAGCAATCTCGATTTCTGTTAAGCATGACTGCAATATTTTCCTTAACTTAACCACATAGCTTTAGTCATCCAAACCCTCCTAGACACAAAGGTGGCACATCAGACTTGTTGGAGCATTTCAAACTTAATATTTACATAGATTATTACAACGGAAGACACTTACCTCCTTTAACAATGAGCCATCAGAACTAAAGTTATGAATGTTGGTACGTCATCAATAATATATTCTTCCTAAAAAAAAATAACCAATGCAGTTATAAATGTTAATAAATGGTTATAAATAGTTGGTTTGGATGAATTGCAGCTGTTTTGAAGGTAAGAGATTGGATTGTCTATGGGGGGGTGTCTTTTTTTAATGAAGCAAAGCTAGGATGAAAAAGCCAGTTATGCAAGACAGAGATAACGACCAGTCAAAGGGATTTCTCACAAACTGCCGACCACAAAGCTGTACTTTAATGCACATTAATGCCTCATTCATGATCTCTGGATAACTAATATGTTACTTATTTCCTATTAATAGAGTCACTAGTTACAACTGATAAAGCCTTTATAAACTGTGCCATATTAGAAAGTGACACATACTCTTTTCTTCCCTGCCTAATTTTGAAACCACGCCTTGAAAAAAGTGCGCACACAAGTGGTTTCTGGCTATTTTGCCACGTGACCTCCTGATATTGCAATTTCAGTGTCAGCCCCCAGTGACCATTGAGGTTAATTCTCTGGGGGAGGGAGAGAGAGACACAGAGAGAGAGAGAGAGAGAGAGAGAGAGAGAAAGAGAGAGAGACAGAGAGAGAGACGGCACTTCAAAGCCCCAGGTACCGGCTTGACCACGCCATTACAGCACAAACCTCTTTAAACAACTGATAGTGACACAAAGGAGGCTGTGGCATACTTTCTGTGAGCGATATGAGCAAACAGTTGATGACGTTTACTTAAGATTGCCGGGGCTCACCACCAAAGGAGTCCTGTCCTGGAAAGAGAAAGAGCCAGCAGAAAAGAGAAATAAGGGAAAGAACAAAAGGAAGGCAATTCAACGCTTTAGTCATTTGGTCTACATTGTTGTTTGTCTGTTTGTTGGGTGTGCCAGAGGAGTGGAGGAATGCTGTGTTTAGAAGTGAATAATTCGCCCAGGCCTCGAATGACACACACACACACACACACAACTCTGCCTGCACACAAAAGGCATGAAGAAGAAGCTTTCCATGAATAAAGGATAATTTAAGTAGAACTGAGATTTCTCAAACAGTCGCACTCATCAGGGTTTTTCACTAAGTTGGTTTGGAAACAATGAACGCTTCTTCGTGTGTATCATATTGAATGGATCGTGCTGATTGCGTTTGGTGAATTCTGCTGTAAGATATGAACAGATATTGGAAAAAGAGTCAGGTGACAGCGTACAACAAACAAAGGCAGTAATTAAAAAAAAATTTTTTTTACTTTGGGTAGCCTAAAACTACTCATCTCACTTTAGCTTCCTACCAGCAAGGTCAGTCACTGTATATCAGTCTATAGCAAAACCACATATTTTATAAAATAATCATATGATTCTTTATTAGATTATATTCTGGATGGTGACTAGTAAATAACCATAGCTGCTAAATGAATTTAAAATATTTCCCGAAAATGTTTGGAAGTAGAAGCAAGAAGTAGAGTCAAAGTACCTCAAAACTGTACTTAAACCTGCGATAACTTTTTTTTTTGGCCACTGACATATTACTGCCTACACTTATATGGAAAACTAGCCACAGAGCAGGTTATTTTCACATCCAGCAGATATGGAGACATGTTAGCGTTCATTTGGATTTTCTGTTTCTGGCTACCTGGTTAACTGGTGTACTAGTCCATTATTTATTTTTTCTTCTAGCTCAGTTTTCGTCTCTACTAACTCCTGTCAGAAATATCTCTCATTAGCTCGTCATCTGTTAAATGGTCCACTTTGTTCACCAGCTAGTCACTAGCCATATGTACTGTTAGCTGGTGGTTTGACAGATGGTGCATATTTAGTTTATCAGAGCGGCCGTGCTGTGGGTGTAAACAATGATGTGCAGGCCATAAAACCAAAACAGGGAGATAAATGTAGATAAAATGCCGGGTTTCTCATCTTTCAGGTGAGGAAAAGTTTGCACGTATTTGATTAGATATATACAATTAGATGTATTGTTAATATAAAAGTACTGGGTACAGCAGCTTCAAATTTTTGAAATATTCATGTTTGACATTTCTACTGCAAAAATCCCAAGAGCAATTTCTCTTTACAGAAATGATTTTCTGATAACTTTTCTAATAAAATACATCTCAGGAGTCCGTTGATGGATTTGAGCAACTCTAACAAAGTTTCACGAATGAGATCTTGTTGTGGGGGGTTTCAAATGCAACAAAATTTTATTCACCTCTGCCATATTAGAGTAGGGTATCTCAAGACTTCAGCATGTAAAGCGGAAACCATATGTACACGTTGATATTGTTAGGGACAGGTAGAAAAGGACATTTTTCCAAATGTTTAATCTCCATCTATATACACAGTAAATGTGGTATCACCACAGTGTTTACTTTAGCCACATATGCTCCGGCAGTGTATGTATATCTAATGGGTGTGGCTGTGTAAGTGAACTGGAGCTCGCAGAACTAAAAGAAACACTAAAGTTACCCCCCTCAACAAACAGAGAGCCAGACTGCTGTCTCCGCCACACAGACTGCACTACAGCCGTACTGTAAAAGGCACCCCAACAACTGCAGCTGATTCCTCCCACAACGTGTAATTTTCTCATTTAGCTCACAAGCATTGGGCCCGACACCAATTAGCACTAGGCCCTGACCTCAGAAGTCTGTGCCGGGAGACGTGGCGGCAAACGACGCACCACGTGGCGCACCTCAATCAGCCGCTCGCAGCCTCTTTTCTACTTTGCAGCGGGCAAATCATCACCATATACATAATTCATACACCTCAGATTTGGAGGTGTATTATAACCTCTCTCTAACTCTGAGAGTATGATTATATGTCGGCTTCAACTTTATAAAAATAGGAGGATGGGTCGTCTTTCACTTTCATCTACATATCATCTTTCAAGAACCCTTGTTTTGCTTAGTCTCAGTGACTGTTGTTACATCTTGTGGTATGAAGAAAAAGTCAGGCTTTATGTACATAATTCCTACATCAATGATCAATACCGTATGATAAAGTGATAAAGCACTGCGCACTAGTAATAATTTAAATCTTATATACAGTGAGCGTGTGTGCTGTTACTGTATGTGCAGGGCAAAAATGCAGACGATATGACTGGCCATGTTATGCAATACCAAATCTCACCATAGGGGGGTGGGGTCATACCAAAGTGCTAGTGCTGTCACCCATGGCCTCTCAATATGAGAGAGCCATGAATGTCAATGAGGAGGGTGTAATGGGCTTTGGGGTAATCTAAATGTAATGGTAAGATAAGATGAAACTTTGATGACTGTGGGGAAAATGAAGGGAGAATCGGTGTCTCCTTATTCAGGTATATGATGGAGATGCGTGAATTACAAAAGAATAACAACCCTATGCAAAATTAACTTGTATCTCCCCCTGAAGATTACAGCTTTCTTACTGTGAGACTCCAGGCAGAGCCGTGGAGCCTTCTGTCTGTAACGTGACTGCAGTGACACATAGACATTAGTATGCACCATAAGCTGCAATGCGATGAATGTGGTTGTTTTTTCATTAACCTCTTGAACTCATCTTGTTGTGGAAATTCACAGTTAGTGGACTCACATTATATCTGATTAGGTTTGAACTCATTTCGGGATGTCTCCGCTCGTGTGAACAGGCTTTTGAAGCATACGTCTTTACATATGTATTTATATGAGAGTGTATGAGAATCCATTTGCGTGCACGTGTGTGTGTGTGTGTGTGTGTGTGTGTGTGTGTGTGTGTGTGTGTGTGTGTGTGTGCACATGTGTAAGTGTACAGCATGCACATGTCTCTCCTCCTTGACGTCGTCTGTGCACCCCACCAGGCAGCTCTTGGCCCCCTCCTTTCATTGCTAAGAAACCATCCATTCTGTGTGAGTAATCAGAGCTGTGCCTCCAGGAGCCCAGCCAAGCCTCTCATCCTTGGGCTGCTCAAGAGCTGCTTTAATTAACCATCATACCACAGATGGGATCGATTTTTTTTCCCCCACCCCCTCTTTCTCGCTCTTTCTCTATGCCTCCCTCTCTCCCTGCCCTCTCTCTCTCTCTCTCTCTCTCTCTCTCTCTCTCTCTCGCTCTCTCTCGCTCTCTCTCCCGCTTCTTTCCTGCACCCTTCTCTCCCATACACAAGCTCCATAATTGCACTGGAACAGTGCCAGCCGCCAGTCGGGCCCAGACTGCAGGCCTCTCCTCTCCCTCTGTTCTCCTCCACAGCCCCTGGCCTCACCTGCTCAATACCTTATTAGTGTCAGGATCTGTAGAGAGCCATTGCGGATTAACTAAAGAGATGTGAGATTGATTTCTGCCCCTGCAGATAAAATTGAAGTTTTCTTCTTTTGTGTGCGCACGGGTGTATGTTTGTGTGTGTGTGTGTGTGTGTGTGTGTGTGTGTGTGGGTGTGGGTGTGGGTGTGTCAACGAGGAACAGAGACTGAGAAATAACAAGAAAAGTAGGAGAAATGTTGCCTAAAAAGAGAAAAAAGTCCCTATGATTCCTCATCTTCAACCTCACAGGAACACACTGCATGCATGTGCACATGGATGTTGCTTGTGTTCATGCATTACTATTCTCTAGTATGTATGAGGGTTTTCGAAATGAGGGTTTGCTAATTTGCTATTGGAAGACCCACTTGAGCCTCTGCCTCTCTCACAACAAATTAATCCCCCCTCTTGCTTTACCTTCATTGGTTTTCATGTGGCGCTATGAAAGCACTAGACAGACCCATATCCCTCCGTGTTACACTGTATTCTAGTGAGAGCTCCTCCATCCATACACACGCACACCCGCCCACCTCCACCACCAATCTGAAAGTCCGATCTCTGATTCTAATCTGCTGCAGTAATAGTAAAAGAAATGACCTGTTCTGGGAAATATGTTCACGAAAATTGCGCCCTATTGATTATTCATGGCACGGGAATGGCTATATGTGTGTCAACGAGGTCTCTGAGGCAGCCAGGCAGGCGAGAGATTAACATCTATTTCAGAGATAGGTGAATTTGTCGTGGAGGAGAGGTGGCGGGTGGGGGGTGGGAGTCGGGGGGTGGGGGTGGGGGGGTGGATGGGCGGATTGTGTGTTTGGGGAGTTACAGGAGGTTGGAGCTGGAGCGGGGTGGAGGGTTGTCTCCTCAGGATTGTGCTGTAATCATAGGCCTCCGTCTGCATGGCACATCTCAAGAGTGGTGTCAGCTGGGCTCTCTTCTGTTTGCTGATAGCAGGGGGTCAGGCCTCTCTCACAAAGAGGTGCGTTTGATCCCCAGGTATGGGACACGGAGGGAGAGAGGTGACACTGCTGAATACTAACAGGGCGAGCTACACAGCTGCTTATCTTTCATCTGGTGTGCACGCGGGTGTGTGTGTGTTTGTGTGTGTGTGTGTGTGTGTGTGTGTGTGTGTGTGTGTGCGCGTGTGTTTGACATCCTAATGGTATTTGTGTTTTGTAGGCAAACATTTAGCTTAGTGGGTTTAAAGCTTGAAAAATGTTTTGTTGATTTGTCTCAGGGCCTAAAAACCAGGAGAAACTCAAACTAAGGATACCATTCTAATGCCAGCACCTCTATTACAACTAAAGACGTCAAGTCTGATACTAATTCTAATAAGCATGCTCCGGATGAAACAGAGACTGTTCTAACTAGCCCAAAAGAAACTTTTCAAACAAATCTGCCCTGTTCTTGTTGTGTGATGGCAGGTGCATTGCCTTTGTGCGTTACAGCTGCTGATTTGTAGTGTAGTGTTTGTGCGTTTGTATAGGAGCCGTTGTAGTGGCGGTTGTGTAGCAGTTCATGGGTCCCAGGGCCCAGCTGCCAGAGTGAGGCAGAAGAGTCAGACATCATTGTGGTGTGATTTCCTCCTCTCCTTGCAGATGGAGTGTTTTTGTCAGAGTGAGGGCCACTGTGATTGCCTCTTCGCCACCGGTGTCAGCCCAGGATAATACTGCAGCCGTCCCCCCAGGAACAAAACAGGATCAGCGCAATCCATTTTCTTTTTCTCTGCCAAAATGGAATAATTTCAAAGAGACAATCCCTGGTAGTCTCCAAAGCCTGGGGAAAAATCAAAAGACAACCATTATGGCAAAAATCGTGAAAGAGGTGTTCCACCTTTCCCCCTTTGCTCTGCCAAATACTATGCCCAGCTCTGACTAACAAGCACAGCCACAGATAGACAATGAAAGTGGATTGAAGAGCAAAGCTAGCAATCTCACAAAACAGAACACTAAAGCGAAACATGAAAGATGCATGCACACAGACTACAGATGAAGAAGCAGTAGCGTGCATTCCCCAGTATGGTGCCTCACATTAGGTGCTACACTCAGATCTTTACATTCAAAATATGGTGTTTTTATCTATGAGCCCCATACATCTGCAGTAATCCAAGCTCTATGGCAACCTGCCCTTTACAATCCTAATGACACTTCAGAAAAGTGTGGTGGCTGAGAGAGGGCGGGAGCTGGGAGGCTTTCCCTCAGAAAGAGCTGAGAGCATCTTATTGGGAAAAGGGGATAAGAGTGTTGTTGTGTTGTCTGACTCCATATTCTCGGGTCATAGATATTCAAGAACCTCAGCGCCCTTTTGCTTTCCCTCTTCCTGTCGCCAGAACACATAGGTCGGGACACAACGTGTCCTATAGTCAGCCACCTGCAAATGAATATCAGCGCAGACACTGCGACGTGAATGGGGCGCGAGCTTGATGGTTTGACGTGTAATAAAGACGGGGACGGGCAGGAAAGGCTCTTCTACAGGTGCTTTTTATTTCACATTAAGGTGAACAGAAATGGTCAAAAGCGGTTAATCTATACTTAGCTAGAGCTTTTCTTTTCTACCTTCAAGAGAAATAACTCTTCACATATTTCTCAAGAACTTGGCATGAGACATCACATGACGTTTGAAACTCTGCTATGCACAGGTGCTTGAAGGACAATATCGGAGTAGTAGTCTATTATTGTACAGTCTGAATGAATGAAGAGTGATTGAGTGCAGTACTCCACGCCGCCTATATAAAGCAGAAGTATTGCAATGTGAGGGCCAGGGTTGGGGGGGGGGGGGCTCTAGAGGCTTAAATGAGGTGAAGGGAAGTGGAAGTGTCCAGTAGGGGGTCTGCTGCTGTGGGAAAAGAGAGGGGAGAGGGGAAAGGCGGGGAGGGGAGAGGAGGGCTTGCTCTGTGCAGCGCCTGGGCCAATGCATGAGGGTTTGGGGCTAAGTGTCTCATCAGCATCCAGCTCAGGTGCTGCCAGGGCCCACGCACTAACTATGCCCTGACTTGATTGTAATTGCCTGAATTCAACTCCCGCTGCTCCCTCCTGGCAATATCACAGGCACATTTAACTCCAGAGAGCCTGGGGACGGTGCAGCAGGGCCACAGAGAGCAGCTGACTGCCTCTTATTGAAGCCTGTGGACTGCAGGGGGATCCTCTCTTGTGCTGTCTGCTTTGTGGGGGAGGGTCACAGGTGCACGGAGCCCCCCCCCCCCCCCCCCTTCTCTGAGTGTTTGTGAACATGAAACAAGTGCGACCGCGTCGGATGTACTCTGACAGTGATGGCATGAGCATGACCGAGGTATTTGAAGTTTTAATGTTGCCTTATGGCAGATGAAAACTTGCCCCCCTTCCTGCCCAGGGGCCACTTAGGCAGAAGAGCTCCGCAGTACATAAATTTTGTGCTAATGCAACCCTAATCCACAGCAAAAGTTATTCATCAAAAATTAACTTCCTCTTAAATGTCAGTGATGTGTCTGTGGGTTTCAGAGCTTTGAAAACCATAAATGATTTAAAATCATTTTTAAAATCTCCTCACACTCTCCTCACCAAAAAAAAATAATAATAATACTAAAGCAACCCCTCCTGGCTCCTGTGAGCCTGTTTATCATGTCCAATTTGAAGCCTCAGTGTGCACTTGATTGCCTCATTTCCACCTACAGTACTTTTATTTTACACATAGTCGTGAAAATCATTATCATGTTGTAGTTATGCTAATGTTTTGGGTGCTGAAAATTGCTCAAATCTGCTTTTCAAAAGAACAACAAAAACCCTCCAGATGCCAGTAAGAATTGACTGAAAAGCATTCGATCCACCATCAACAACTTTACAGTAAGTATGTTTCGGTTTTCCCCTGGTAATTCATATGAATTTGACTCCAAATTTGCAGTTATAGAACTTTGAAGCTGCCTACATTTTAGGCCCTTTGTGACATTTGTAACTGACAAGGGCGTGAATGCAGCACTTCCCTCTTACACAGACAAAGGCCCTGATTCAAAAACAAGACACAAAAATTACAGGCAGAAATAGATTTTCCAGAGGTGACACGTAATCTGCTTCCCAATCGGCCAGCTTTGGAAACTGCAGCAGGGTTAACTTAAAAAAGTTAGCCTGTGGCGCTCTTCATCCTGTGATAATAGGCCTGTCTGTAATGAAGAACAGGCTTGTTGCCAACAGGTGGTCTCTTTAAAAGACCAGAGCCACAGCACTCAGGATGGGGAAAAACTGCCATGGCAAAATGTGTCAGAATCTAATGTTCTGCAGAGTGAAAAGCCTGTTTTCTGTCTTTTGTTCCCGGCTAGAGATTCAGCCTTGTTCCTCATTGTTCGGGGCACAAACGAGGCAACAGTCTTTTTTGACACGGAGCCACAGATGAATAAAGACTGGAGCTGACTAGTCACAGGAAAGAGCTTTCTCTTTGGAGGGCCTGGAGCCCATTAAGAGTTTGAGATATGAATGGATATGAATCCTCTCCTTCGACCCCACCAAAAAATACAACTGGACCCATAGAAGACAAGGAACACCTCTGTGTCTTTTTACCGAGGTTCCCAAGGACATTACAAGAAATCAGGCCGAGGGAGGACTGATTGACAGACAGGAATTACATAGAGTCAATGAGGAAGTGGTTCTTTGTTAATTTGAAAGGCTACACTATGCCCACCCAACCTTAGAGCACTAACCACTGACACTAATGTTGACATTTTGACTTTATATTCTTGGCGTGAGGTATAGGAAGGTAGCAGGGTAATTACAGTGATTACAAACTGCATCACACCGATGTAAACTTTACATTGTAGTTAAATTCGCAGTAGGAAGCTGCACAAATAATATACTCATGGAATAAAGCAGACGGGATAAAGATAATGAGATATTTAGTGAGCCACTTCATGCAGACGCTAGTCAGCGCGCTCAGCTCAATGGGCAGATGATGGGTGGATCCCGGCAAATGCAGCCCGCAGAATACAACCTTTTGTTCGACTCCAATAATCCATTTGTTACACTCAGACCAATTTGTCCTCATTAACCCTCATAAGGGGACTGTGTCTGAGACAAAAGCTCCCAGGGAACAATGAGAACACCCCGCCCTCCCCACCCACATCCACATCGGTGAGCTCAAGTGCTCCCCTTCCCAGCACATTGTTGGCCCCTTGTTGCCCATGAAGGTTCCAGTCTGTGAGCAAGAGACGGACAGAGGCGAACAAGCGGGGTACACCTGAAAGAGGGGGTGGAAAAAAAATCTCCATTTCCGCATTTAGAATGAAATACCCCCCCCACCACCAAAAAAACACCCAACAATGCAATGTCCTCTATTGTATTCAGGTCACTCCATCAATCAACTCTGAAATAAATCTTGACATGATGTACAAAGAGCAACTGCAAAGAAAAGGAAGGGGAGTTACAGTAATTTCCAGAGACGTGAGAAAGTTTCTGCTTGTCACACCTGTTGGAGGAATAATTAAAAAATGCCATATATTATTTCTTTGCCTCTATGAGAAGAAGCTCAAAATGAGTTATATGTTGAAGTACCCTCAACTCCCATCTGGCGGCTCGAACATATAGTCTGTGCTTTATTTTAGTCAGCCATGAACTGGTCAAGGTACCTGTATTCAAGAGTCTTCTTTATTTGCAGTAAATTAGTTTATAAGAGTTCCGTGTTTAAAAAAAAAAAGGTGGATGTCTCCCTTTTAAACTTGGCTCAAACTGTCATGGTAACCAAATACTCAAGTAATATACTTAAGTATAATTTCAAAGTACTTGTACTTTACTTGGGTATTAGTTTTTTATGCTACCACTTTTCCTTCTCTAGATTTCAGGGGAAAATATTGTAGCTTTTACTCCACTAAATACATTGACAGCTATAGTAAGGGGTTTTTTTTACATTTAATGTTTATTTGCATAGGGACGAGTACATAGCATGACACAATGCCACATACCAAGGTCTTGATAGGCGAAGCTACCTTGCATTGTCACTAGCATTGTCAATAGAAGGTCGTTTAAAATACATTAAACTCAACAATGAAATAACACAAAACACACAGACAAACGATGATACAATAAAAATACCATAAAACTCACTCTCTCTCAAAAAAAAAGAAAAAAAGTTTTCAGCATGATACAAATCATGATCCACTTTAAGTTCTGCTAGATAAGATCTTACATCAAAAAAGCATGATTAACTTACAAAATACAGAACTATATTATAAATTAAAATATTGGTTTCTGAGGTTTTTGGCTAGTGACAAAAATGCAGTGTCTATTTGGGGCCTCTTGCCATATTTCAGATGTCTTTGAGTTGTTAGTAGTTACAACATAGAGACCGTTCCCCCCAAATATGTTTAGTGGATTAATCTGAATCACTTTAAGGGTTCTAAAGAGGCAAAAATTATCAAATGTTTCACAAATAAAGGAGAGACTGGAGGAAAGTCCAAAAATGAAAGACAATTTGGTGTAGTAGACCTTTTTTTCCCTCTTTTCTTCCCAATTAATCATCTCAATAATGACCAAGAATGGGTTTTTGCAGAACATTGCATCACAGTGAAGTTGACCTTTTGATTTTGGATATAAAATGTCATCACTTCATTGGTTTATCTTATTTTGTAAAGTTTTGTCATAATTAGTGTGTGAGTTCTTGAGCTATGGCCACAAACATGTTTTGTGAGGCTGCATTGAACCTGACCTGTGACCTCCAAAACCTAATCGGTTCATTCTTGAGGAAACTTCTGTGAAGAAATTCCCTGAAGGTGTTCCTGGGATATCACGTTCATGAGAATGGCACGGACAGACGGACAACTAGAAAAACAAAGGTACTCCGGCCATACGGCGCTGCAGGCATAACTCCTCTGTCAGATAATCCTTCTGTGCAGTTTTAAAACAATGCAATAGGCCTCTTCCTTTTACTCATAACACAAAAATAACGTGATTATTGCTTCATCCACTTGCTTCGTTAAAATTCTACACTCGAGCCTTTTATAAACCCATCAGTGTCAAACGCAGTGGCGTTCAATCTAATGCTGTTTTGGGGGGTCTCCGATATGTTTTCTAAACAGAGTTACCTTAATCAGGTCATTTGTCATAATGACAACCATTAGGGAGGGATCATCGTCACACGGCAGTCAGGCAGATAAATCAGGTGATCTCTCTCAGATTCATTTCAATCTCTCACACACACAAACACACACACACACACACACACACAAAGATATGAAGGCACAAACTTCCCAGCATTAGACTTAAAACATGAAAATGTTTTGATCATTTCTAAATCAGATATATAAGCTCTTCTTTTAAAGGTCTACTTCAGATTGTTCTTCAGAAACGATTCATGGGTTGTCAGAAAATTAATCAGCAACAGTTAATGGTCATTTAAGTAAGAAATTTTAAAAAATGCACTGATTCAAGCTCTTTAAATGTAAAAATTATTACATATTAAACTCAACATATCTGACTTAATGAGACATTTGAAGACTTTGCCTCGGGCTTTGGAAAATTTACACTATACACCGATATGTCATAGACCCGAGGATCAATAATGATAATCATGAGTTGCAGTCAGTTAGCAATCATTAGTTTCTACCAATAAAGAAATGACTGCAATCGGATTACACATTACATTTAACAGGAAATATATTAAAGCCATGATTAAATTACAAGTCCAAGTTTTAATGGAGGGAAAAATACCTTTATTTACAGAGCGATTATATTTCACTTAACTACAAAACTATTTATAAAGGAATTATTATTCTGATATTCAAAGCTGTATAATGGCCCCAACATGAAGCTCATATGAAAAGGTTTTTTGTTTTTAATCTCCTAGATGTTAAGAGCAGTCGTAATGATTTGCTGAGGAATAGAAAGGGATACAAAGGAAACATGTTGAATGCATTAACAAATGTAATGTGCTCCAAACGCTGGTTTGTGTTTGTTACAGTGTACACTCTGTTTCATATCCAGGTCCAAATTCATTCACCCTCTTCAGTAGTGCTGCTTTCACTGCACTGATCTTCTCATCCAGCTCCGTCAGGCTGCAGACCTGAAGGATGAAGCAAGGAAAAAATAAATAAATAAATAAATTTCAGATCAAAACAGGTTAACCTCAACCCACAATGAACAGTGAAAGGAAACAAAAAAAGATACTAACCTGAGCAGGGGACGTCTTTTGTCGCTTGTGCAGGTGACTCTACAAAACAAGCACACAAGTACATTTTAGACCTTTTTTATTAGTACCATTTCTAAACCAGCCCGAGCTTTGAGAAACATGCTGAGGTACTTGTCTGTTCCCTTTCTTACTATGTCCCAAGGACTGATAAAGAATTTACTGAGAGACAGAGACACAATTTAATGGAAAGACCTTTTATAATATCAAAACTTAGGTTTAAAGTTCCTAATAATGAAATACAATGAAGAGAACTTTTACAAGAGGAGCTGACACTTGCTGAAGATTATGAGAGGAATAAAGTAAAAATCACTTAATTTTAAGGTTATTTTTTAATGGTATTTTCATTTTTTAGATATTTTAACAATAATTTGAGAAAGGAGATAAAAGGAGAGAGAGGAGAGAGGGCAGAAAAGAGGAGTAACATCCAACCTTGCCCTTGGTCAGAGTTGAACAGAGGACGTCACAGTTACACGGCGTAGACTTCTCAGAGAAATATATTTTCACTCCACAACTTCAATTATAAAACCTTGTGGGACTGTTTATTGTTTAATTTGCTACATAATTTGTTAGCATAGCATGCTATGTTTTCAGTGTTAAAATGTTGTTCCTGAAATCATTGGCCAAGTGTGCACAGATCTTCAGCAAACACCAAACTATAGTATTTTCAGATACTGACAAAGAAAAAAAAAAAAAAGGAAAAAAAAAGTGCTACTCTCAATGTAAGAGACCACATCAGTTTATGCAAAGACCCTCAACATCTCTCAACAGCTCACACAAACAAGCATCGAGTCAAAAGCAGATGGAAAGCGGCATACTCACAGAAGCAGCATGCTGTGCTGACAAATACCAGTGTGAAGAGACATGCAGTATCTCAAGCACACTTACTCAGAAAACTAAACACATGCTGGACAGACTCCTTCAAGATGGGAAATTAGAGCCTGTGTGACTCCGCTGAAATCCGTTGGGCTTGAATATAAAGTCCAATAAATTACTACCATCCTCTGAGTCTGCACTTCTCTGAAAAGCATGGTGTGGCGAAGAGTCGTCATTTCTCGAGTGAACTGTCTGCAGTGACCTAAACGTTGAAGTAAAAGTAGCCAAACGCACTGCATTTGTGATTCAAATCAGCCTAAGTGTAACTCAAGGAGGTAAGCAGGTTGAAGTATCAGGGAAATATCAGGGGAAACTATTAGCATCACCCACAACCTTCCCTCAGTAAGTAGATTTCATTTTGAAATGATTTTTCATACGGCGCACCAATATCCTACATGCCAATTAAGGCATCATACACATTAAATCCAGCAACTGACAGAGAGCGTTTGAAATGGACCGACTGAAAATGCTCTTTAAAAGCTTCTCACCAATGCAGTGTGACTCATTGTCTGAAAAACTGTCTGACTGAGCATAAATTCTTTAATCTCAAATCTTTCCTGATATAAAAAAAAAATATCTATGTATCCAAAATACATTATGTATTACCTGTACGAACCAGACAGCCAAAGGACGAACTGCACAAGAACCTGGTTACACAATGCCTCCACAAATTTTCATTTCTCAATGGAATATTCTCCTCTATCATTTTTCATTATATTATCACTTCATGTCCAATTGTCATCCGCTGTTGAATATACCCTAATATTATGACAGAAGGAATGGTGTGCTATTTACATAATAGTCCGTACTTGCAGGTTCATATCTCAGCAGGGACGTAAGCAGCGAAGCCAGGCTTTCTTACGTTCACATCTTCATTTGTTGTCAATTAAACCTCAGGAATAAACAGCAACTGCCACCGTGACGCAAGACTCAAAAGTTACTGAGCGGAGGCACCTGGCTAGGTCGGGAAAAGCTAAACTAGTTTTGATTCCATTAGGTAAAGGAACCAAGGTTTTTTTCGATTCTAACTAAAATACTTTTAGGTATTTCAATACAAAATCCGTAAGAAGCTAACTGTCACATTCAGCAGTTCCTCAATTCTCGTTGACATACTGTAAATTGAACAAGCTACTTGGTAAAAACAATGCTCTAAAATGCACCACTTGGTTTATTTGGTTACCAGCATTTCGGCAATGGAAGAAAATAGCTGCCCAAGCTGAAGGGTAATCTAAATTAAGTGCTAGAAGTTGCACACTCCTGCAGGCTTCAGCCTCATGTGAGGCAAGACACAGAGAGGGAAACTGTTACTTTGAGTACATCTGCGTGAACAGGGAGTGAGGTGTGCCTAAGCATGTTCAGGGAGGCGATTTGTTTGGGGAAACTCCTCTTTTTCAGGTGAAGTTAGCACCTGTTAACTATTTTTATCCATGGGGCCACATGGTTGTCTACACTTCAACAAGCTAAGAGAGGTTGGCAATGGCAGGGAGTGAAGTATGCGTAAGGAGAACTGGCTAATACTGGCAAGAGCATAAGAGTTGGAAAACGAACAGCATCTCCCAGTATTATACGTTACTGTATGTTGCTTGTTACAACAATGGTATGACATACAGTTGATTCTCTGATACCTGCTACATTAAAAAGAATCATCTATGATAGAGGAAAAAATAAATCAGGGCTGCTTTAACTCAACTGGGAACACTGAAATGTTAAAATAATGTTTCAAAAGGCAGAAATCAAGTACCAATACCTTCAGAAGCTCCACAAAATGTCAAAATTTCCTCCATTACTTTTCCAAACTTGCACAACCTGGGTGGTAATGCTAAGTAATAAGTATTAAGTGCTTTTCATTTGCCTATTTCAAAGCCAGGAAGCTCACCGTAGACTGAAAGTACTCGGGCGAGAGTCCCTCCAACTCAAGGATACGATCCTCCAGCTTCTTCAGTCTCTGGTAGACACTCAGTGGGACAGGACCCGCTAAAGAATGAAACACTTGTTGAACAGCCTGAATACTGATTTATTTACATGACAATTTGAGCAAACGTAAGGTCGAGGTTCTGAGTGACGCATGTGAATGAGTATTAAAAAAAGAGGCATGTTCACAATAAATCAGGTTAGTTAAAAACCTTTTGTCACATTGTTTATATCAAATAAAAACGAATTAACCAAAAAAATAAATAACTAAACTTCTTATCTAGTTTACCCAAAATGAACTATTTCAGATCAGTTATACTCCGTGATGCTTTCATAATTACATGTTAATGTGTTATATTTACTTTACCATGTAATGGTAAAATGATATCATTTAAAATTTGGGACTTTTTTTTTTTAAACAAAGGCAAATACTTCTGTTCAAATGGAAATTAACACCTGTTTGAAGTGTTGTCCTTAAAGATTAAAGAGCAAGTTAGACACACCGATTTTAACATCAATAAAACTTTTGTATCTTTATCCATTTCTGACCTGTTGGGAGTTTCAGGTGAGACTCAATGTTGTGGAGTCGTTCTTCTATGGCTGCATTTCCACAGTGTCTTGCCATTGGCCCCCTCTGCTGCTCCCCAGCCTCTCCCTGGCCTCCCCCACCCCGAGTCTGGGGCCCGTAAGTGTTCACCACCCGCGTAACTAGCCGGTCAAGGAACATAACACATGAACAGAGACTGTAACCTAATATTAAACAGACTAGCTGACAACATGGCCAATAGTGTCTTATTACAATGCATGCAAATGCACAGAGGGGTCCTACGAAAACACTGACATTTGTTAGTTTGTTTAGATTAATTTATAGTGATATTACATCATTTCTTCCTAGGATTTCTGGCAGTTAGTTGGCTAGTTGTCAAAACATATGTAATATACTGTAAAGCAACATTTGAATTTTGTTGTGTTAATTAAACCAAAAATGATATTAAACCTTTGTTGTGAAGCTATTTACAAAAATTTTAAAGGTTCACGGACATAAGGCTTTTTTTTCCCTTCAAATAATTGTGTTCAATTTCAAAAATGATGGTACCATTTCTAAATTTTTGCAGCAAATGCTTATTTTCTTACCTTTCACATGACTTTTAAAACCTGGATATGGAGTGAATACTGCATCTGTTCGGGCACAGCTGTTTTCTAGAAGGGAGACAATTACATTTTAAATGTAACCAGAATGCAATGTAAAAATGTAAATAAAAAAAGATGGCAAAAATAATGTATATATTCCACTCAAATGCTATTACCATTAGTGTCTCCTGATTTTTATAACTGGTGTCTCACACAAGCTTTGAATTTAAAAAAAAAGAAAAAAAAAGGGCCCTCTTTCTGATGTTTTTCTCAACTAAGCTGGTTGTGTTTTGAGGCTGAGTGTGTTACCTACTTCAGCCCCACTCTTGGAGCAGTTCAGCCTGACCTCTCGCCTGTGGAAATCAGCTCTCTCCCAAACATTGGCAATCTGTGTGCAGGCTCCCTCTCCACCCTGCCCCCAACCTCTCTCCCATTCTCACCCTGATTGCAGTCGATCACGTTGCAAAACTCGCGCACATTGTTTTCATTGATCTCCATCTGCTTGCGTTCCATAAATGCAGATATTCTTCGCTCGATCTATGGTTACAAGGGAGAGACAACACATATAATAAGATACGATTGATCGATGAGCTATTGATAGGTGTCCTGTACTCCCGCAATGAGGTTTTGGGTTTTTTTTTGGCTTACTTAATGTTAACAGTGTGCAAACAGCATGCAGCCATAGGAGGAAATGATTCCAGGTAGCCAGAAAGGTTGAAATGCTTCATCGCCACTGCCATCATCACATGATGGAATATGAATACTGTTTGCCTGGCTACCAAAATAAATGCACAACAGAATAGGGCCTCTTGTCATTCATCCACATGCAATCTCAGAGTAATGAGCATCCACTTCATAATCCATCAAGGACCTGGCCCTCTCTCAAAGCCCTCCAGCAATGTTGTCTGTTCTACCCAACCACAGCACTAAAGGACCCCTTATTCTCTGCCGAACCCAGCTTATCAGGTCTCCATCAAGCATTTGCTTCGCTGTGGCACGTCATGTGCACATCCTCGGGGGCAATTACTTATGATTATTCATTTGCTTGACAGAGAGCAAAGAGGACTCTAAAAGTGTCACTGCCAGAACAGCTGACAGAACCGCTGACTGCTCTGAGACCAACCTCTGATTTCCCGGCTCTGATCTGAACCATGACGTCATCAGCCGCTGTGTTGCTTTCTGTAGCCTCGGAGCTGGGAAGATGGTGCTCAGGCAGAGAGACTGTCTGCTCTTTGAGTAAAGATGCGGTGACTGCATCATCTGATGTGTTGTCCCTTGAAGATGATCGATCGCTATCAGCATCCACCAGTGTCTTTAAGCTTTCTGAAACAGTCTGAGTACACATAACGACTCACTCTCATTAACAACTAGTAAAAGGGTGTTAGCCTTGTGCCATCTCAAGTAATGATGATCTATTGATTCACCTCAAACTTAATTTTTTACACAAAAAAAAAAAAAAATCATGCCATTTTACCAATATTAAAATGTATACATTGGAAATAAATTGCTGTGTGTGGCCACTTTACCTGTAATTTAGTGATATGCTCCTGCAAAGAGCCATAAACACTAGCAGCTGAAGATGGAGGATTCAAAGCATCAGTGTTGTCCTCTATTCTCAAAGCGGCATCACCTAATTTCAACTTAATTGCAAAAACACAAAAAATCGTTAGGTGACACTTCCCTGCCAATCCATTTACGGCAGATTTAGTAGATATTGTACACTTTTGTCAAGTAGTTGTTAGATACTTAGTTGATTGGCTGATGACCAGAAAATTAATTATAAACTTTTTTAATATTGGATCAATCATTTACTCACTTTTCAAGAAAGAAAAGTGGGCATCTTGTGGTGGTAACAACCTCAATGATTGTCTCTGTTTTATATCATTTCAAATTTTATGACTTTGGTTTGTGGGCTGTGGTTAAGACAAAACAAATCATTTGAAGACATCTTAATGAGGCTCTGGGCTCTTGTGATGACAACTTTTCAATTTTTCTGACAGTTTATAAACGCTATGATACAACAAGAAATAATCTTTACTCGGAGGCTTAATTATAAAACAGTGTTGCAATGCCACTACAATAATGCTACTAATACTACAGCTATATTGTAATTTTACTTATGTATTTATGTATGTATGCATACACAGATGTGGTTTATGTACATGATGAAGCTACAGCAGTCGTAGAGATTTTAACAGCTTAAGTATTGCTGACATTGGCGAGGTTTTTCACACGTGTACTATTCCTGCTTTACAAGCGAAGGGGCAGGAATAAAGAGCACACGTGTGTGGAATAACATAAGCAAAATATACTATAATGTGTAAATGAATGATATAGTTCAAGAGTTGGCTACAGAAACAGCTGCTATGAGGGGAAACTGAGGATAAACTCAGAGTGAAGATGTTTTTCATAAACTGGTGATGGGAAGTTTCTGGTGGAGCCGTGTCTGAACTCTTCAGCCGTTCAGAAATTGGGGGGGGGGGGAATAAAAATTTAACGGCATCAGAAACTCAAGCAAAGCCGCTTTCCCCTCAAATTAATCGTCAAAAACTCCGCCCGAGTGACAATGACTGGACGGAGGCGCCGGCTAACGTGAGGAGCTCTGCTAGGACAAGGGGAGGTGGCTAAAAACATTAGCATGTAGCTAGCTGGCGACGCGGACCGACGGAACCGGTCCTCGGGCCAACGCGGTTCGAGCGGCGTCGACCAACCTCTTTCCCGAAGTCTGCGAGCAGCTTCAGCAGCGCACGGACACAGTCCGCGGAGCTGGACATTTGTCGGCGTGTATCCGGAGGACCGGGGCACCGGGGCACCGGAGCACCGGGGGTTCCGCTCCGCTTCCACGTCTCCGCCATTGCTCTGCCGACGTCGGCAGCACGCTGCCCGCTGATTGGTCAGAATCAGGCGGGCGGCGTGTGCGCGCAGGAGATGAAGTAGAGGGTGGAGGTTGTTGAACGGAACAGAACAGATCAGAAGAGAAAATAATAGAACAAAATAGAACAGAATAGAACAGAATAGAACAGAACAGAACATAATAGAACAGAACAAAACAAAACAGAACAAAACAGAACAGAACAGAATAGAACAGAATAGAATAGAACAGAACAGAACAGAACAGAACAGAATAGAATAGAACAGAACAGAACAGAATAGAATAGAACAGAATAGAATAGAACAGAATAGAACAGAACAGAACAGAACAGAACAGAACAGAATAGAACAGAAAACAACAAAATAGAACAGAATAGAATAGAATACAACAGAACAGAACATAATGGAACAGAACAGAATAGAATAGAATAGAATAGAACAGAACGGAACAGAACAGAACAGAACAGAACAGAACAGAACAGAACAGAACAGAACAGAACAGAAGATAACAGAACATAATAGAACAGAAGAGAACAGAACAGAATAGAACAGAAGAGAACAGAACATAATAGAACAGAAGAGAATAGAATAGAACAGAATAGAATAGAATACAACAGAACAGAACATAATAGAACAGAACAGAATAGAAAAGAACAGAACAGATCAGAACATAATAGAACAGATCAGAACAGATCAGAACAGAAAATAATAGAACATAATAGAACAGAATAGAACAGAACAGAACATAATAGAACAGAACAAAACAAAACAAAACAAAACAGAACAGAACAGAACAGAACAGAATAGAATAGAACAGAACAGAATAGAACAGAACAGAACAGAACAGAACAGAACAGAACAGAACAGAACAGAATAGAATAGAACAGAAAAGAATAGAACAGAATAGAATAGAACAGAATAGAATAGAACAGAATAGAATAGAACAGAACAGAACAGAATAGAACAGAATAGAACAGAATAGAACAGAACAGAACAGAATAGAACAGAAAACAACAAAATAGAATAGAATAGAATAGAATACAACAGAACAGAACATAATGGAACAGAACAGAATAGAATAGAATAGAATAGAACAGAACGGAACAGAACAGAACAGAACAGAACAGAACAGAACAGAACAGAACAGAACAGAACATAATAGAACAGAAGAGAACAGAACAGAATAGAACAGAAGAGAACAGAACATAATAGAACAGAAGAGAATAGAATAGAACAGAATAGAATAGAATACAACAGAACAGAACATAATAGAACAGAACAGAATAGAACAGAACAGAACAGATCAGAACATAATAGAACAGAACATAATAGAACAGAAGAGAACATAATAGAACAGATCAGAACAGAACATAATAGAACAGAATAGAATAGAATAGAACAGAAGAGAATAGAATAGAAAAGAACAGAATAGAACAGAATAGATCATAATAGAACAGAAGAAAATAGAACAGAATAAAACAGAATAGAACAGAATAGAAGAGAAGAGAAGAGAAGAGAAGAGAAGAGAAGAGAAGAGAAGAGAAGAGAAGAGAAGAGAACATAATAGAACAGAAGAGAATAGAACAGAATAGAACAGAACAGATCAGAATAGAATAGAATAGAACAGAACAGAAAGAATAGAATAGAACAGAATGGAATAGAATAGAATAGAATAGAACAGAATAGAACAGAACATAATAGAACATAACAGAAGAGAATAGAACAGAACAGAACAGAACATTATACAACAGAAATTATACAACAGAAATTATACAACGGAACAGAACATAATAGAACAGAACAGAACATAATAGAACAGAATAGAATAGAACATAATAGAACAGAACAGAACAGAATAGAACAGAATAGAATAAAATAGAATAGAATAGAATAGGAAAGAACATAATAGAGCAGAGGAGAATAGAACAGAACAGATTAGAACAGAACAGAACAGAACAGAACAGAATAGAATAGAATAGAACAGAATAGAATGGAATACAACAGAACAGAACATAATAGAACAGAATAGATCATAATAGAACAGAAGAAAATAGAACAGAATAGAACAGAACAGAATAGAACAGAACAGAATAGAACAGAACAAACAGAATAGAACAGAATAGAACAGAACAGAACATAATAAAACAGAAATTATACAACAGAACAGAATAGAACAGAACAGAACAGAACATAATAGAACAGAACAGAACATAGTAGAACAGAAGAGAATAGAACATAATAGAACAGAACAGAATAGAATAGAATAGAATAGAATAGAATAGAATAGAATAGAATAGAATAGAATAGAATAGAATAGAATAGAATAGGAAAGAACATAATAGAGCAGAGGAGAATAGAACAGAACAGATTAGAACAGAAAAGAACAGAATAGAACAGAACAGAACATAATAGAACAGAACAGAATAGAATAGAATAGAGCAGAATAGAACAGAATAGAGCTGTGATGGAAGATCAGCACATTTATTTAAGCAATAGTACTAACACGATATTGTAAAACTACTACTGCTTTTAAAATGTTACTTAAGTAAAAGTATGTAGATCCACTGTATACACAGTAATATGTACTCAAAGTTAAAAAGACAAAAAACTTCACAGAGCCAAAAGCAACGTCCTAAAATGTCTCGATTTGTCCAACCACATGTTCAAAACCGAAAGATATTCAGTTTCCTGTGAAAACTGACAGAAAGAAAGAAGCATGCTCTCTCATTTTAAGAGCAGCAATCACATGGTGTTTGGCATTTTCCCCTCTAGTTTTGCTGTGAAAAAAATTACTGAGATGATTAATCAATTAACATGATAATTGCCACATTATTTTTCCGCAGAGCCACTAATCGTTTCAGCTCTGCATTGGATTATTATAACTCATGTACTGGTGGTTGAAGCAGCCTTTTGCTGTTGTAGTTGACTGAGTTGCAGACTCTTTTACTGTTATGTATAAGGCTGTAACTAAAGCTTGTTTTTACAATGGAATAATCTCCTGTTTTGTTTTGGGTTTTTTTTTTTTTTTTTGCTCAACCGATTGTTTGATGATTTGTAAAAATTCAAAATGCCCATCACAAATGCCCAGGGTTCACCTTCAGAATCTCCGTTTTATGCAACCAGTAGTTTAAACCTCAAAATTATTAAAACTGAAATGTCTTGCCTTTCTACATTATTATCAAAGTAGCTGCCAATTAATATTTTCTGTCAACTGATCATTTCAAGTCTATTTGTATACACTGTGGGGTATAGTTTAATCTATAATAAAGGATCATGCTTCATCCACTCTTCTAATCTTTTGTGTGCAAAAGCCTTAACTTTAAAAGTAACTAGTAACTATCGCTGTAAAACAACTGTACTACAGTAAAAGCACAAGTATTTTCCTCTGGTTTGTGTTGGAGTAAATCTAGCAGAATACTCAAGCAATACAAGTAAATCAAATTTGCACTTATGTACAGTAAAGGAGTAGATGTACTTAATTACACTCCATCACTGAAAATTGTGTAATTTTTTTTTTAAACACAGGGTGGTGTGTGTTTTGCTGTTTTTAAATTATAAATAGGAATACTTACTTTTAATATCTTCATTATATTTATTATGAAAATATATTTAGACTCCCTATTTAGCATTCGTTAGCAGTTGATAAACCTTTAATAAAAGGTTTACAGCACACAAATATAGTTGTGAATTGGCATTTTGTTAGGGTACAGCCTGGCTAATGCAGTCTAATACAAGAGTCCTCCAGTAAATCCTACCACCAGGAAGGTTATTAAGTCCAGTTTTTAGTTAATTAATAACAAATCATCATATTTTATAAACAGATGATGTGTTTTTTGGGGAAGATTTGCCTATCTTAGTCTACCAGAGTTTCAAAGTTGTGCCTTATCTCTGACCTCCCCTTGTATCCTTTGTTTATCACTTCTCTTTTGTTTTTATTCCTTTTTTTCTTCATTATTATGTCTTTATTTTATTTATTTATTTTTTTGCCTGGACTGCTTCAGAATTTTTCTATATCGTCATATTTTGTGTTATTCAGTCTATTAAAAGTTTGTTTTTATTGAAATTATATGAAGCACTTTAAAAGTGACCAATATATGTGTTGAGTTATATAAATTCTTTGCCTTGCCTTAGCTGTAGCTGCAAAATAAATCTGGGGAAGGTTGGTGAATGTAATGTTGATATTATTAGGACAGGGCTCAGTAGAATAAAATTTCACTTTTTTCTCATTCAGAGTCCAGAAACTCCACAAAAGATACACACTGCTCACACTATAGATCAGTACAGACTAAAAGCCTGTTAGTAACTGCTGAAGTACAAGATGAATGATGCTCAAATATGAAAAATAGATTATGGCTGTGCTCCGTCAAAAGAGGATAATTACATGTGTATCTGCATGAACCACAGTATGCCCTGCAATAAAACTCTAATATTCATCAGAAAATAATTAATACTTTCACTCTGTTTCAGATCTGCAGTCAAGAGAGAAACAATCAGGCATGGCTACCTGAAGACTGCACTGACTCAAATGTGAGATTTGTAGTGACATCTAACCGTATTCTCCGTCACGAACTCGTCAGACGGGAGAAAGAATGGTCTCTCAATTATAAGAACACTGTCCCTCAGACCACGGCGGACTGTGCAGCGGGGCATTGGGATGGGAACCTGGCCACAATGGCGTATTTTTCTGTGTTGAGTGACTGTGGGAAAATCTCCCTCCTCCATTCAGACATTTTTCTCTTCTTTTCATATAATGAGGAGAGAGACTGATGAAGGCAACAACAGAAAAAGAACAATTGCAGGCAATGAGAAAGCACAACCACTCAGAACTCAATAATGCTCTCTAGAAGGGTTAATCATTTTAGGAAGGGGTCTGAAGACAAGGCTTTTTGGTTTAATTCATCTCTGAGGTGATATTTTTCCCCTCCTGAAACAGGAAGGGAACTGTAACACTTGACACAGTTTGACATGCTGAGCCATTGCTGAATGTTCCCACACAGCAAGGAGCTCAGAAATTAAACGAAAAAAAAAAAAAACTGCTCATTTTATTTGGCTGGCTGAAGAACCAAGAACAGTGATTATCATTGGGTCTTTTCAGAAATGTAATTTAAGGTGCTAAGATGAAAAAAAAAAAAAATTACATTTCTTCTTTTAAAAATGGAAAAGACAAGTGCTGGAAGAAGAACTTAGATAATTTACTTAGGTAACGGTATAAAACTGTAAGATATTCCATTACAAGTAAAAGTCTCATTTTCAAAATTTTTATTCAAATAAAAGTAGAGAAGTATTGGCAGCAAAATATACTTAAAGTTTATAAAGTAAAAATAATCCATTAGGCAGAATGGGTCCTGTCAGTACTGTTTTATATTATTGGGTCATAATTATTGATCCAACTACATATAAGCAGCGTGTTAATTTTGTTCAAACTGTTAAAAATAGAGCTAGTTACTTTCCAACACTGGAAAAGACTGAATGCACTTGAATGCACCTGTTATCTGCAGGTAGATTTTTTAAAAAGGCAAAACATCCAAGCTCAGAAAACGCGCATGTTTTTGACGCAAGATTTCTTTTTTGTTTTCTCTAGATGTTATAAAAGCATGTAGAGAAATCAGCAAAGGCACAACTACAAATTAAAACCATGTCTCAATGTTTAAAGATATGTTTCTAGTATCAATTCACTGTATATACTTTATGTACAGTTTGTTTAAGTATGTTAAAGCTGTTAATTAATGATTGATATCACAGTATAATATTGCTTTGTTCAGAACTCACGAGGAGATGTTGAGCTTTAAGGTTCATTCTTGACCTTAGAAATAGTAGTTTTTGACAACAAAAAGAAAAAAAAATCAAGGTCTACTTATTGGTTTTTCCCTCAGCTTTCAGCTATGTCTGCTGAGCTTCATTAGCAGATGTGTTCAGTTGTAATAGAGAGTGTCAAAGTATTTATAAGTAAACAGATACTTGAATATGAGACATACATTCTATTTCCTAAAACTTCTTAAATATTCATAACTTCAGCTACAACTTTGTCATGTCATTTTATTTTTGTCAATAATTTATCAGCTGTTTATGCATGTCATTGAGGCTTTACTGGTGGAATTATAGTTGTTGACACATCCTTAAACACTGAAAAATGTCCTCATATCTGATTAAAATGACCTTTCTAATGTTTTATAAATGAATTATTTAGTTAATATATCACTGTTAAATGCTAAATAGGGGGTTTAAGTAAAGTGTTACCAGTCACAGCTATTTAAACCTTAAAATTTAAACAATTTTCCCTCTGTGGTTCACAAGAACGTGGTTTTGGCAGAGAGAGGGAGTTTGTGGTTTACAGGAAACACAGTGGTGTTGGTGGTGGTGGTGGTGGAAGAGGAGGGATTGTTTCTGCCTCTTGCCTCTAGTAACATCAGCCACCACCGTGAAAAGTAAAAAGGTCCACTTTTGAGCCTGTCTGCTCCACGGAGGCAGATGATGTTGGCAGAGCATGAAACAGAGGAAAGGCCAGACACAATGTAGAGAGGAAAGTGGACTGCAGTGGGCAGTTGCTTTACCGGGGAGGGAAATACTTAAATGTGACCCTCTCTCCTGGGGGACTGGGACTGAACTGCTCACAGCAGAGGAACATGAAGAAATGTTGCTTTATTTAAACCATATACTGATGCTTTTAAGTACCAAGTTGAATTTTGAAAAGACAGCTGCTTTTCCACAATAAAGCAGGAAAACATCACAGTAGATAGAATAGTAAAATATACTGAGATGCCTGCCTATTTCACTATTCAGTGTTTCACAGAGCTCCAGCCATGGCACTAGTTCTGTGACGCTGTTTAGTCCCCAGTTTTGTCTGGTATTTTGTCGGAAACCAAAGTTATTACAAACTAATATCTTCTAATCCAATCTTGAGGGAGATGTGAATGTCTGGACTAAATTTTATGGCAACTCAGCCAACAGCTGGTGAAACATTTTACTCAACATCATGAATGTTGATCAATTAAAAAAAAGTAGTTGAGAAAAAGTCAGACATCAAGTTGAATCAGTGCGTAGGGACTATGAGTGTCTGGTGAAAATGTTGTGCCAATCCCATATTGCAGCTGGAGGACTGTTTCACATTATAAGTAAAAAAAATGCCCCTAGAGGAAAAATCAGGGGATTGCCAAAGTCCAAAGAGGAAAAGTTAGGGGATCAGCAAAGTCAGCGACGCTCATTCCCTGGGTAACATTACTGTATGAACTGAATTTCATCACAGCTTCCCCAGTAGTTGATGAAAAATTTCAGTTTGGATCAAAGTGGTGAATAAACCCCAACTCAGTGAAAGACCAACAGAGAAAAATAAAAGGCCAACGCTGACCAGAACAGGACATAAGACTGTCCACGGTGATTTTACTGCTCACACAGAGGCAAACCCAAACTCCCAGTGAGTTCATGTGATGGGGGTGGGGGACCACACTCCTGTGCAATGCAGCCTCCGCTGAAAGTTAGCCACCAGGGTTGATGGGCAGGTTATTGCTTTAAGCCACTTCTGACTCTGGAGAGCATTAATGATATGGACAAAGCGCTAAGGATCCTCATAAAGTTATTAACTGGCTTTTACCGCTGCACACTGCTGTTCCTGCCACATTTCCAATCAGCGAGAGGACGATGCAACGCCACCAGCACTCCAGCCCTTCCATGTGCAGTCGCTTAATCAGCTTCATACAGGTTCCCTTGCACGTATGGAGTGATTCAAGAGGTCTCCTGCCTGACCTATGTTCAGATAGTTTTCCATTACATGCCTCGGATAGTCAAAAACATAAATAATAAATAAGAATCATTTGGTTTTTTTAGGTTTTTGTTATTTTTTTTTTTTTAATTGACCCCTTCCCCGACGAGACCACATAGCACATTACACAACTGGCAGAAATCACATGATAAAATTGGCACACTGTTGAAATTACACAAGCACCAGTTGTGAAACAGCAGTTTAGAAAACAACCGTATTCAAGTCCAACTAGAAATACCACAGTGTTAACGTGCTCCATTACAAGTCCTGCCTACAACAGTTTAATTAAGTGTCATACAAAAGTATTATGTGCAAAATATACCTATTAGAAGTAAAAGTACTAAATATGCAGAATGCTTTTCAGTGTTAAATAAAATATTGGATTACACTGATTCAATAAGTAAACCACAATTTTGATGTTGTAGCCATTCAGTGTCAAGCTATTTTATTATTTTTTACACTGTACGGGTATTTTTATCTTTAACGATACAACTTATTCTACAACATGATGATATGTGTTGTGTATAAAATCTTTCTCTCTAGAGTTATCATACTGTAAAGCAATATACAGGAATTAAGTGGAATCAGCTAATGTTTCCTAGTTAACTTAATGCGAATGTGTAAGTTTGGTTAATCTAAAGTTAATTCAGCTCTCTAATCCAGTTTTAATTTTCAGACATTACAACTTATAAATATGATCTGTTCGAACATGAAGTCTTTTATCTTGAAATGTTGACTTGGGCGAAAGAACTATTGAGAGTTCATTCACTCGTTTTTAAAGAAACACCACTAGCATATTAGTACACTTCCCAGCATGCACTGCTTGAAAGTTAAATCTATCCAGGACTTATTATTTTTTGTAGTTTGAAGAACCCAGTTGTGATGGAAATTGGCTGTATTTCTTTAGTACCTGTTAAGTCATGGTGGTTTCTTTTCATAATAACTAAAACACTGTAAACTGCAATGAAGGTTAGTACTGAATTCAGTCCCTACCCTTGTACACTTACACTTTAACCAAGTCACTGGGAGCAGCCTTGCAACTTGCCTTTGTATTGGCTTCAAGAACTGCACCTGCACATTCTGCATGCCAAATGAAGACCTGACTCTTTCAAATGAAAAAAAATGTAAAAGGAAAAGAAAACTCTCTGTGTAATGACTGACCATGCGACTAAAGGGTCAATTCAATAATCAAAGTCTATTGAGCTTGGTTTCTCAAGTTCAGTTAACTTAATTTGGTTAGTTTTACATTTTCAAAACTCACAAAATGTCTTTGAACTGTCAATCGTACTTCACTCATAACTTCAACTTGAGGTCACTTTTTTTTGGCCTAAAATTCACAATAATCAATATTTTTTTTAGTGACAAAGAATCAAATGAGAATGTGTTTGTGTCAGAGGTCGCTTTTGTCGATGAACGCAGGTAGACATCTTGTCTTATTCATTCAGCTCACTGTTTTGGTTCACTCTCACGGCTCTCATCAAGAGCAGGCCACTTTTTTCAGAAAAAGACCCCTGACCCACTTTTCACTACCTGCTCGGCACCAAATGTCGGACAGGCGAATTGGCGACTCACTGGTGAACACAGTGCAGCATTAAGCTGCTAAAGAGCCGGCTATTAGCCAAAAGGAGAGTGTATGCTGGAGTCACACTTGCACAATAGCCAGAAACAAGGCTCAAACAAAACAACAAGGCGATTTTACGTAGGTGCTGAGTTTAGCATCTGTTTCTGCTGCCCCCAAGTGGCAAAAAATATCTGTAAGTGTGAGTCTAAAAAAGTACATTTTTAAGATAATTTAAACTTAAAAAGTACATGGTACAATCTTCTTTAAATGCCCGACATGTAATAGGTGATAATTGTAAAAATTAGACTCCTCCTTGTGTCATTGAACAACCAAGGTTCACAGAAATAGTGTTGAGGACATGAATATGTCTTGATGGTAGCTACAGCTACTACAATATAATACAATAAACATAATGGATTAGAAGTATTGCATAAGTACATGTCAAAATTGTATTTAAATACAGTGCAAAATTAAATGTATTTTGCTCCACTAGCAGTCAGCACTGAGACGTTCAGTAAAGACTGACCAGGTCATTAGAGACAAGTTGATCCTCCTACGTTGTCCACCCTGCAGCTGAGACGGTAACAGGCGCCTAAATGGCCGACGTGAAGTGCAGTGAGTCAGAGTGCTCCAGTCACTCAGCAGTCTTTCCCTGAGAGGCTCTGAGTCGGTAGTTCCCTTGATGCTACATCCTCAGTCAGAGCTATGGAGGCTCCTCTGAAACATGGCCGTCTGCCAGCACCAGATGTACTGATGAAGACATGAAAGAACTTACTGGCTAAAAGGACGGAAACCGACAGAATAAAGGCTTACATCCTAATCCCCGAAGAGCTGCTACGCGCTGCGTAAAGGCGCGTTTAAATTTAACAGTTGGTCAAATGTCCATTTATGTAACAGGCAGCTCAGTTTAAAAAAAAAAAAAAAAGATGGGGCAGGTTTTCACAGTGAAATGGCAATTTAACATAAACTGCAGAAAAAAAAGCAGTCCTGTACTAATAAATTGGTGTAGGTACAAGTACAAATGTATCAGCAAGATGTGCTTAAAGTATCAAAAGTAAAAGTATAGAGCAGTATAGCAAGGTCAGAGTGTTATATTGTACAATTGGATTTTTTTTTACCTTATATCAATTTAAAACTATTAAAGAAATATAAATTAAAAATGGAAAACTGTACTTTACTAAATGTTCTTTTTCCACCACTCTTGTTTGGTACATGTGGAGCTAAATCCTTAAAAATGTCTTAGGCGCTATATCTGAACAATATTGTAATGTTAAAAATTCTTTGAAGTTTTTCTAGGAATTTGAATTTGAATTTGAACTTTTCATCCAGCCCACAGACAAAACTGTCTTACCTCAGCCTGGAAACCTGTCTCTCTGTGGTGTGACAAATACATCTTGCTACCTTACCCCCCCCCCTTGTTTCGTGACACCATCCCTGCCACCCCCCCCCCCCCCACCTTCATCCATCTGCACCTGTCACCTGGGGGCCTCTGCCTACATTCAGGATCAATTTACATAACCTCATTTAGCAGTTCACAAATCAGAGCCATTAAGAGCTACTAACAGGAACCAAGGGTTCTAATTTAGCTTGCCTTTCACAGTGGGAAAATTGTTCAGTTCAGGCCTACAAATAAAGATTCAGGTCTTGGCTTTGATTGTTGATTGTGATGGAAAATGTACAGATGATTAGAACAGATTTCCCTCCCCTGTATTGATTTCCTGCCAAAACACAGCAGGCACTGGTCTTGCACTGGGAAAACCACTGGAAGAGGTGAGCGCTAAGGGAGTTTTCTTGCTGACATTCATATGTAAAAATATTAAAGTATTTAAATACAAAGTGATTATTAAAATCATAAAGCTCCAGTCGTTTCTTCAGGGCTTATTCTAAAAATTATAAAATAGAGATGCTCTTACAAGGATCAGTCATTTATAGTTGTGATATTTAATGTACATTATATGAAAAAAAGACATGTTAACACTACAGGCACAACATAATTGATTTACAATAACTGTAACACTGCAATTTTTGGCTTCTCTATGCATATTAGACTGTATTCCTCAAAGCTGCACAGTCGTTTGAAGGATTCGTTCAGGACTTAAATGCTTTTATTTACATTCGTCTGGCAGAGTGACAGTAGCAAAACCAATTCAGTGAGCCGTGAATAGCTGAAGTCAAGAGCCGAAAAATTATTTTCAATCTGCCTTCAATTTGGCAAAAGATGAGGCTCATGGAATAAAGAGGCCGATTCAAATTTCCACTTGTACCACCACTAAACTTGGTGGTACAGCATTGTGAACGTACGCTTTTAGGGGGCATTTTTTGAAGGGAGGGGGACACATATTTAATTAATCAACAAATCAGTGCCTCTTCTCTCTGATGTTACAGACGCATATGTTTGCACTTCAGGCTTTAGGATAAGGAGGAGGCTCCACATGAGATGCATCCAGGCTGCCTACAATTTTTGTCTACTGCTGTTGCAAAAATGTGATTGCATAACATCGGTCATTAGCAGGCAGATAAGAGCTGCAGTAACAGTAGGACCCATAGAGTTGGGGTTATGGTTTAGACGATATGCGCTGAAAGACCCAGACGCATGCATTGACTGTATAATAGCCTTGGGGGGGGGGGGGGGGGGGGGTTCAAGTCACAGAAAAGTGAAAATGTTTATGAGGCATGATTCAGTAAAGTGGCCCTGTCCAGCTCTGGTCCAGCTCGTTTTTAGTCGTTTCACTTGAGGGTAATTTATTACAAGTGTGCAGAGCAGGTCTATGTGGGGGTTGGGATTTAGCAGAATGGTGCTTGAAAATGCTATAGCAACCAACAAGAGGTTGTGGGCCTTTGGTAAAAGCAACTCTGATTGTGTAAAAGGGAGATAAGATAGCATACTGATCATGATAGTTTAAAAAAATGACATTTTAACATGAAACACTCGGTTAAACAACGGAGATCAGGCTTCTTCTTTTTTTTTGAACCAAGCAGGCAGCCTGACACAATTGCGTGAACTTCAACGTTGCACAAATTGCTTATCAATGAGAAGAATGGACAAGATGGAGATTATTAGTAGAATAAAATGAACTCAGCTGTGACTTTGTGGCTATTTTAACCCCGAAAAACAGACTGTTTAGGGGATAAACAGCGCAGGCCAGCTTTCCTCGAACTCATCTAGTTACAGAAAGTCCCAGCCTGAGTGAGATTAAATGCTTAAAAAAGAAAAAGGGAGTTGGACTCCAGCCAGTGTCTTGTCCATCACTGCTTAAAAAAATTGGGACAAGGGGGGGGGGCGACTGTTGTTGCTGTGTAGCCTAGACGAATTACTTTTAATGAACATGTAATTAATGGAAATAGACTGAACGGTTTCAAAGCAAACAATGATTCTAATTGATTTGCATTTCCCTTTTTTGGGGGGGAGGGGGTTGGGGGGGGGCGCTCCGATTCTCTTTGTCCGGCGCCTCTATTGATTACCCGCCATGTGTATCGCTCCGCATGTGTTTTCCTTCATTAAGAGATAACGGGTTCCTGATTACTCCCGTCCCCGGGTTTTAATGTTGCTTAATGTTCTACTTTGTCCCCGTGTCATGTCGGAGGGCAGCGAGAATAATGAGAGAGTGGGTGGGCCGTGATTGGCCCCCGCAGTCAAGGCGACGGTGTTTTTGGCTGCGCTGGGGGGGGGGCACCGGGGGTGTTGGTGGTGGGGGGGGGGTGTGTCGGATCAGTGGAGAGGTTAGAAAAGCAGAACCTTTTGGTTGGATGGCTGAGACGCAGCATGTGGCCTCTGAGTCCGCTCCACTCTCACTTACACTGCTGTTTTCTGCTAAACTGCCATTTTACCATCAACACCTGACCCCCCCCCCCACACACACACACACACACACACACACACACACTTCTTTTACTAAGCTGCCCGTTATATATTTGGACATTTGACAAACTGCCCGACCAAGACGTTCCTTTACGCAAGCGCGCAGCAGCTCCTCCGGGATTAGGACCTAATCCTTTATTCTGTGGGTTTCCGTCCATTTAGCCTGTAAATTGACCAAGTAAGAAAATCAAATAGGCTCTATCCTACAGAGCAATTCAGAAATAACATACAGTGACAATTGGACCTAAAAAGAGAGAGAGAGAGAGAGTGAAAATACAGCGTTGTGAACAGAATTGCATGTTAGCTAATTGTTAATTTAAGCGACTCGCGGCGGCTAATTATGGCGGCGCAGCCAAGCCATTTGCATGATGGACCAGCCACCTGCCCGAAGGCGCTGCCAGGGCAAACTATATAATTACCGAACAGCAGTGGGGCAATTTTTGACTGTCGCCCCTTTTGTGTCACATGAATTCCTCGTAATGACATATTTCATTAGAGGGGGGCAAATATCAGGCCCCCACCTCCCTCCCTCCCTCCCCCGGACAAACCCCCCCCCCCCAAAAAAAACCACGCGAGTCTCAACAGGTCCTAATACACAGGGGCCCATTTGCAGCCTCCATCCCTGTATTTGTATTAACCTGTGGCCCAGTCATGCGCGTCTTCTGCTGTGAGTTAAATGGACGCAGCCCCGAGCCCCTTTTCTCGGCTCGGCTCACGTGGGCTTTTGCTCGGGTTATAATGGACCGGGGCCTTTTCTTAAAGTGATTGCTGCCTGAACTCATTAAGCTGTCAAATGTCTGGGCTTCGGGATCTTGATTGCTTATTGTGTAGCAACATTCAAGGAATTTTTTTTTTTTTTTTTTTACCTCCTTTAGTCTGCAAAGAGACGCACCCTACTATTCACTCTCACTGAGGAATTAACTGACTGGTCGACCACTGGATACAGGATAAAGTTTTCTCACTATAGTGGGAGCAGTGTGAAAAATTTTTTTTTATTATTTAGTTTAGCAACGACTCAAAAAAAAGGATAAAAACTATATAAACTGACTGTTTTTAAATAATTGTTGGAGTTACTTTACAGCGTTTTCTTACCCCACATTATAACTACAGGAATAATAATAATAATAATAATAATAATAATAATAATAATAAGTACTGCAATAAATATTCAAACCGTTTACTTTAGTAAAAGTAGCAAACCACACTATTAAAAATATCAGTGAAAGACCTGCATTCAAAATAAATGTATAGAGGTGTGAGCAACAAAATGCACTTTAATAAAAGTATCAAAAGTAAAAGTTAGGCAGAAGTACCTATATTGGTTTTATATAATTATATGATTGGATATTGATTTGTTGATATGCAAGAGGTAGCTAAAATGAGATCAGCATTCATGTAATGCTGATCTCATTTTAGCTACTTCATATAGTGATTGGTATAGTTTAAACTTTAATATTACAATATGTAATAAAACGGCCAGACGTTTTGTGTGTAAAAATCTTTGCACGTTAAGTAACTGGTAACTGTAGCTGTCAAATAAAGTGGGGTGTAGTAGAGGAAAAAGTGAAGTAGCAGTAGAAAGTAGCAAAAATAAATTTTAAAAAATTGAAATACTCAAGTAAAATACTAGTTTAAATTTGTACTTAAGGACACTGCTTGAGTAAATGTACTCAGTTGCTTTCCAGCACCGTTCTCAGTATTTTCTTACAAAGTTTTTAATGTTAAGAGTATTTTTTTTTTTCTAATCCTAGTCCTCTAAAAAAATAATGTTCGTCATGTTTGTTCATTTGTGTATTTTTAAGTGTGTGTTCGTGCCATGCGCATCGATTTAAATCCACTTTAGGTCGCGGCACGTGAAAGAGATGCCTCGGACCATTCAAGCCTCCGTTAAAAGGAGAAGTTAGGGCGAGCAGCGGGACCCGGGTCGGTCTGGAGGGGCTGGTGTTAACGGGGTTAGTGATGGCTCGTTGCCTCCTAAAGGACTCACGCTGGTACTGTACACAGACACCGCGGCTGCGCTTTTAGTCAGGGCCTCCTCTAATTGGCGTGTTTGACGCGGGCGCGCGCGCGCGCGCACACCCGTACGCACGCGCGCACTGAGGCACGTTCATGCGCTCACCCGGGCACTCGCAAACGAACACACACGCGCACACGTACACGCACACACACGCACACGCGCGCACGCACGCACGCACACGTTCACATTCTTGAATTTCTATTCTACTGAAGACTTTCCATGTTAGTCGGGTTAAACCAGTCAATCCAATCTGACCTGGTTCCAATCCAAATTTTGATTTAAAATCTGACTAACTGTCATTCTCATCCTAATCTTAGTCTTAATCCACTCGCTTCAAATC
Organism: Istiophorus platypterus; assembly: GCA_016859345.1. NCBI lineage: Eukaryota > Metazoa > Chordata > Actinopteri > Istiophoriformes > Istiophoridae > Istiophorus > Istiophorus platypterus. The sequence goes on from CM029120.1 coordinate 6,963,709, forward strand.
ATCTTAAAACGACCCTTTTTCTTTAACCCGAAACTCAAGATGAGTCCTTTCTTCAATGGACATATTGCATAGGACACCATACAGAGAGAGAGAGAGCGAGAGAGAGAGGAATGATAACAGTGTAAGCACTTGCATTAGTTTAGTTGGGCACAGCCAGGAAAGTACTTCATTAGTTTAGAGGAAGAGAGCCTATCAGCAACTGACTGAAATGGTTTGAGAATGACTGCCATCACTGCCAGACCTCATAGAGCAGATTACTGTATTGTTGTACATAAGTGATGCTTCATGTGATGTACAATACTAACTATTTGTTATATCTCAAAACCCCTCAGTCATTTAAAAAAAACTATGTTTCGATTTCAGCTGTAATGTTATTATATGCTATGCTGCTATATTTGATCCACATAAACTACAAATTACAAACTGTTCTGTGGATACATGCAGGTGTTTTTGCTCAGTTTTCATCCGATTCTACCCTCATTATTGCTCTCTACATTAAAAGTTTGGGTTTGTATTCAACCTGTAAAGAAAAACTAGAATCAAGACACAATTTATAATTTTACCATTTAGCAGGCCTACTGATCTATCCAAAAAAAAATTAAAAGATATAGGCATGTACAGTTTGATTTGAAATCCTCCTTTACCATTCAGCTTTATCCATTCCATTATTGGTCAGGATCAATAAACTAGTTAAGATTTAAATTAACTTTGACTAAGAGAAATATGTGTATCTATAACTCTGTAGGAGGCTAATTCTGCATCAAATCTTCTCCCTGCCTACTAAGGTACCTCATCTCAACAAACTGGTGTCAAGTGCGAGGGTTAAGAAGATGTTAAGTGTTGTACAGAAGGTGGGAAGAGGAATTGTTCCCTGCATTTTGCTGTTTGTTTGTTTTGTTTCGTTTTTTTTTATTATTATTATTGTTTTGGTTTTTTGGTTTTTTGACCAAATGATCTATTGAAAGTTAATCCTGATCATGGCTCAAGCATGACCCAAGTTTTCCATTCGACTTACTGAGGAATGGTTGAACCAGACTTGACAGACCAGTGCCCAAATCCTGACAAATATGCCCCCCCCCCACTGTTGTGCTTTTTTAAAATTCAAAACACAAAACCGAGTTTACAGCTCAAAAACATAATATTGGTCAATTTTGTTAGGGAATTGAAGAGATCCTAGCCCTGTTACCAAACTAAAACACCAAGGTTTGAGACTGATTAGCCTTTGTCACTTCTGGTGGCTACAAAAGAGAAATGTTTTTTTGATATTTTTCAAATATCAAAATTCATCTCTATGTTCTTCTTGTGTTTTTGTTTTTTTAATGACTAAGGGTTAGCCGCATAATTTTTTCATATTACATGTGATTTGGGGAATAAAACTGATCTCAGATAACTAGCAGAGCAGTATCTTAGTAGGTGATGTGTGCCAAGCCACAGCCACTTCTTAGATCAAATGTACAGCATTTGATTTAAATCCCCCCCATGACTCAACACTTCCAAATACTGTTTCACTCAGACATAGGTCACAGCTAAAGATGCTTTAAACTCAGTTTCACTGCGACTTTAACTTCTATGCAGATGATACCTTCCTTAAAAAAAGACTATCTTAACCAAAAAATTAATTGTAAAAAATTTAAAATGTTGCTATTTCAAATCTCCAAAAGCAAATGGAACAACAGCTGAGTAGTTTGTTAAAAGAGTGACCAGAAGGGTTAGAAAACATAGTTGTGCTACTTTAAAATAATAAATGATAGGAAGGGAAAATGAATAAAACAATGACAGATGCTTTGTTGCCATTTAAGGCTTTTGCATTTACTTGGTTTTAAAATCCTTAAGAGGAGGTACATTGGTAAAAATTTGCCAAAGTTAATGAATTGAAAATGTCATTGTCTTATATATTGGTTAATTAAGTGCAGAAAATCAACACGTAATATAAACATTTAACTCCTACAACAAAATAGCTTTAGATCTTCAGGAACTTTCAGAACACTGTTTAGGAAGAGATTTGCCTGTAAATCCCATTTTTCTGTGACCACTACAATTTCCTAGTAATTGTTTTGATATGATTTTGGTTAGGTTGTATATTGTTCATAATTTATTCTCTTTTTCACAAGTTTTCCCCTATGTTGCTCTACATGACAAAAAAAAAAAAAAAAATTAATAGACTTTTACAGACTCCCTTTTTTATAATCATTTTTAGTGAACAGACCAAAAAATCGTGCACGTTGTCAAACAATTGTACTCAACGAATTGACATTTCTCTCTTTGGACCTTTATCAGGTGAAATAAATATATTACTGTTTTCCTTATTTTCCTTGCATAATTTAAATTTAATTGAATTTTCAACTTTTTTCTACCATTTTTCTATGGCTTGGAAGTACATTTTCTTGCAGTCTTTCACTGTAGGAAAGTACTATTCTCAAGCAAAGGTCAAGAATATATAAGTAATCAACAGATAGATCACTTCAGCAGACATTAACATTTTCTAGTTCACTGCTGTTCTGGTGGTACTACACAAAATTCATTATCGGGGAGAAAATTCCACATTTTTTTCTGTCAGCATTTTTATTATTGACAAAAAAAAACCTACTTAATGTTTGGAGTTGCAATAGCAGGGTTCAGGGACAAGGTCCAGTCTGGGAGGTGACGCTCTACAACATTCTCTGTCCTCCTGAAGTGTCCTTGAACAAGACGTTGGGGGAAAAAAACCTCTGCTGTCCAGTAAGACTTGTCCTGCCAAAATGACTGACACAACCATTTACAAGTTTTCTGGCTTTTAGGCTACAAGTCCATTTTTAAGTCTTGGATTAAGAAAACCCTGTGATTTGGGCCGTTTTTTTTCTTCTTCTTCTTTTTTTTTTGTTCACCTTAGTTGTATTATTAAATGAAGATAAATTGCAGCCAGTCCAAGAGAAATTTTCTTCAAAAGACACAGCGCCAAATGAACACCGAAGATGTATAAAATGCGCTTTGTTCATCAGAGGGAGGGAGAGAAAAAAGACTCCACTCAGCGAGCTCTGAATGCTGCATTTCATGCCTGCAACAATTATGCTGAAAGGTCAAGTATTACAGCATCTTGTGCTCCGCTTTGCATGCAAAGTATTTCAGTTCACAAATGACCCTCGTTTGCGCTCTTCGCACAGTGGATTGAAGAACCAGATAAACGTTGCACAATTAAAGATTTTTGCTGCTAGCTGACAATAACATTTACCAAAGGGGGGTGATTGCAGTTTGCCGTGTAATTGTCCTGTTTGTAATGCACATGAATGCCCGGGGCCTGCTGCAATGAAATGTTTAGGAACTTAAGGAAGAAAGGACGAGAGTGGCTCTATGTTTCCAAAGACGAAAGTGTAGTTATTATTGTTTCCCTATTATGAACACGGTTATTATGAATTGTTGTGAAAAAAAAACAGTTCCACTGAGTTTATAGTTATAGACAAATTTTAGATTTCCCTTAGTTTGAACGTTATTTGACTGAATATGATGCATATTTTGTTATTAATGTCGGTCTTTGTGCCGATTTTCTGTTTACGTATGTATTTCAGGACCGTGGACAGCACCAGTTTCATCCTTTTGCGTGTCAAAAAAATTACACAGAAATCTCTCTCTCTCTCTCTCACTCACACACACACACACACAAAAAATATACATATTTAAATTGATAAGAAGCCAATGAAATTCACTGCTAACAGTTTTTTTTATGGATTCATTAGAGTTTTTTTTTTCCATGATGTTTATAAGAACACATCCCAACATATTCATGAATAGGAATATATGTCAGGAATCATTTTTCTACACATTAATCAATGAGATCAACGAAGACATATGGTTTTTGTATGCTCATTGCAGGTCTCCTATTCCTAATATAACAATGTATGCTGTTCCTTAATCATTTTTGGATATTTATTTGACCTTTCCATGTATGTAGCTTCTTTCTCAAACGTATCTTTTAAGTTTTACTTGGTCCTATAAGTTTGAGATCAGTTGGGCTTCTAATGAGGCTGCAGCAACACACAGGGCACCAGCAGCATTGCAAAAAAATGAAAATAAAATCAATTAATGAGTTATTTAAGGACTCAAAGTTATTTAAGGACTCAACGTTATTTAAGGACTCAGTTATTTAAGGACTCCCTATTTTAGAAATGTTCCCTGACATAGCACATGTGCAGTGGAAACAAACGTGTAATTTATAATTTTCCTTAAGCAAAAAATAAGTAAATAAATTTAAAAAAAAAACTGCTTTAAAGTCGAAAACAGGAATTAATGGCTAAGGCTAACATTTCATAGCGTGGTCTGCAGCATTTGTTAATGATAAACCAATAATCATTTTCTTAAAAAAACGATACGCTTTGCTTCTGGTCCCACTTGTTGAAGAAAATATGAAGATTTAAATCAACTCTCGCCTGTTTGCTTCCTGGTGGAAATTTATTGCAGCCTCAATTTTACGACGCGGCCCACATTTGATATTCCCTTCAGAACTGGGGTTTCTGGATGCTCAGTATTATCCCAATAGTGATACTGAAGCTAAACAGGCGAATAAAATTCACCAGCTAGTCACTAACTCAAATATGATTACCTTGAGATTAGGGTCTAATTGCTTGGGGTTCATGGAGACCAGCCCACCACAAAGCCAGGAGGACTTTGGGAGTTGCACTGTGGGCTTCTACAAAAGGGAGCGATGAGAGCACACACGCTTCCAACAAGTCATTCTCAACAGCTACAAGCTGCACACAAAGACCACACACCGCGCCAAAGACATGTTAATGTAATCCCAGGGTTCTCACTTCTCCCCCGAACAAAACCAGCTCTGCAAAATAGCTAATAGAAGATAGTTTCTGGTGCTGGTAAGATTTTACTTAAAAAGGTTTTTGGGTTTTTTTCCTGTGAGGGCGCTTTGTGGACTAAAACTATTGAGTCAAAATGATGCAAGGCTAAAGACAAATGCGAGTTTAGTTTCTGAATTTAGTGAAAGTCACATTTCCATAATATCATTTGTTCACAGAAAAAAAAAAGATGTTTTGTTTTCTTTGGAAAGTTGCATGCGTGAAGATGGAAGGGGAGGGTGAAATCGTTCACCCCGGGGAAACCGGTTCACAGGCCCTTAGTGGTCCACTACAGGGAGAGTGTGTGAGCCAGAGGGTCCTGCTAAGTCCGAGCCAGAGCCACAAACCTCTGAGGGAAGACTCCACGAACAACAAAAAAACAACAAAACAAAACAAAGAAACAAAACAAAAAAAACAAACGATAGATAACTAGATAAAGCGGTGAATAAAACAACATTATATATTATAGTTAGGTTATTTTTTGGTGGTGGTTTTTTGTAAATACTATGACACGAGAAGAGGATAACGAGCATTAAACCACCTCCATCAGAAACGGGGATCCCACGTAAAAGACGGACATTAGGCGGGGAAACAGGAGTCAGGTGCAAACCAGGGCGCGCAGGATTGGAGCAGCTGCCTGAGCGAGGTAACGACGGTGGATCCAGGGCGACACACACCTGACTCTCGTCGATGTGTGTCTTCAAAAGCAGCGATGGGGGCTTTCATTCAATTAAACTACTCAGGAGGTGAATAATCAGAAGGGCGTTCTCATTTTAGTCCTGAATTAAAACGATGGCTGAGGGTTTCACGAAAACTGTTTTATTTTTTATCGTGAAATCAAAAAATTAAAGGGGGTGCAGGGCCAGAGAGGCCAAATCGCCTATAAATAGGGAATAAATTCCATGTAAGGGAATTAATAGGAAATAAATTCCCTCTAAACAGGTAATACGTTCCCTATTTAATGGGGATATTGGGGGATAAACTCCCAATTCATAAGCAAAATCTGAGCATGAGCAGAAATAATCATTTAGCCTAGCCTAGCTCCAGACTACGGGCAAGTCTCCATGTAACAGTTTCAGCCAAGGCCTAAAGGTTTTGAAGCTTTAAAAAGAAAACAGCTTTAGCTATAAGACATGTGACAATGGTGAAATAAAAACAACTTATTAAATCATCTATCTTTACCTCCGTCGTTTAGCAAACCCACCGTTTACCGTTCAGGACCTAAAGCTCTATTTAGCGGTGGGATAATGGTCCCTAATGATTATTATAGGCTGCCTGTTATTTGCAGAGCACACACACACCTACAGAAGAAAATTAATCGCTGCTGCTTGTGTCACTGCGGTCGTTGTAATAAAAATATTTTCATAGTTGGACCAAACGGTGTGTTGTATAGTCTATTTTTATTTTTTTATGTTTTTGAAAGAAGGCAGGGGAGTCTGGTTGTGTTGGTTTGTCATCGACGCCGGAAACAGAGCAACATTTTCGCCGTTTTCTTGCCTTTCGCTCCCCCCGGACTGATTGATCGATCGATTATTGATAAAGCGACCGACAGGCCAGCGCGACGGTTCCCCTCGCGGGGCTGCTGGAGAAGAATACCGCGCTGTTTGGTCAGGGATTTGGCCGATAAAGCTGCCCTTTGAGCAGAGCTTGTGTTTGATGTTGGGAGCCGAGAGACCTCACCTTTCTGACTCACACAGAAAAACACACACACACACACACACACACACAGACACACACACTCTCACACACACACAAGCACACACACAGTGTAAAGAAAAAAGGCACATAAAGGCTCGGTTTACTCTGCGGGGCATGCATGTATGAGCTGCAGCGGCTGACGATAAAGCCCGAGGGCTGTGTTTGTGTGTGTGTGTGTGTGTGTGTGTGTGTGTGTGATTTGTCAGAGGGGAAAGCAGAAAACCAGGCTTCAGCATGTAATTGTCGTGTCAGAGTAAGAGCCTGAGTGTTGGTGTTGTTTTTGAGTTCCGTCAGTTCGCCAGACCTCAGCCTATTTGGGTCCCTGCCTCTTGAAATGATCGTTTGATTAGAGTTAAAGAAAAAAATTATAAGATCTGCAGCCTGATTTTTCACAGTGAGCCCGAAAAAAAACAGTTTAAAAAAAGAAAACACCTCCTTAAAGAAGAAAGAAAATCGTATAGAAAACGAAATAATAATAATAATAACAATAATAATAAAAAAAATTATTATTACTATTATTATTTATAATAATAATAATAGTGCGCACTTGTTTTATAGGCTATAGTTCTATTTTCGCCGTTTAACACCGAATATGTTGACATGTTTCCACAAAACAAAAGCTTAACCGTCATGTTTCCATAATTTATTAATAGGACTGTTTTGTAGTAAGTCAAATATCTATATAAGTTACAAAGAAATAAAACGTACAAATACCAATCAAACGACAACAAGCCGGCAATAGCGTCAAAAACTTTGTACAACAGATAGCTAAAATTCAAACCTTTTACAGAAATATACAGGCTAGATCTACGGCTTACATTAAATTCTATTATAAATCAGAGTCGCCTCGTGTGTCTGTTTGTGCGCCTGTGAAAGGGAATTTAACCAGCACCCATATTCAGCAGTCCTGTGGTCTACGCGCCTCCCTGTCCAGGTCTCACTTCTTCCCAGCTAACGTGGCCTATTTGACTGCTGATTCTTCTTTTGTCTCAATATAATTTACATAAATAAATCCCAAGACTCTCACATCCGCAGTTTCTGCACAAGTGTTTCTTCCGCATGAGTCGGATTTCCCTCCGGGAAAGTCGAGGTTTCGAGGAGAGCTGCGCCGATTTCACTCAGTTCTTGTTCAAACGCGCACATTTAACAGTGAAACTCGCCGAAGTCTTGACAGGAAAGAAAAAAAAAACACGTCTCTTTTCTTTTTTCTTTAAATAGAGGAATGTTTAAATAAAAGCCGGCGCCTCTTGTCACCACGTCCTGCCGTATAACAGGGCCGAACACTGCAGGGCCGTGCCGTACTCTGAGCCCGGGGAGTTGAGGTGGGAGAGGCCGGCCACTTGGCCCTGCAGCGAAGGCGGGCTGGAGGAGTGCGGCGCCAGGTCTGGGGAGTGCCCCGTGCTCCCCACCTGCTGGCTCTGGTGCTGCCCGAGGCCGGACGCGTTGTTGGACATGATCATGATATTGCCCCCTTGCTGGTGGTGCGTCTGCGTGGAGGACGTGGGCGTGTGGCCCGTGCCTTGGCACGGTTTCCCGTCCTTCACCAGCACTGGCACCGCCACCCTCCGCGGGGACTGTTGCTGTTGCTGCTGCTGCTGCTGCTGCTGCTGGCAGGAGCCGCTCTCCTGCTGCATCTGCTGCTGGGACACTTTGTCTTTGGCCTGCCTCTTCATCTTATACCGGTGATTCTGGAACCAGATTTTCACCTGGGTCGGGGTGAGGTGGATCATACTCGCCAGGTGCTCCCTCTCCGGCGCCGAAAGGTATTTCTGCTGCTTGAAGCGTCGCTCCAGCTCGTAGACCTGCGCCTGCGAGAACAGCACTCGCCTCTTCCTCCGCGGGGTACTGGACAGAGAGCCCATGCCTTTACCCACGTCTGCCAGGGAGCTGAGGCTGCCCATGCTGCCCATGTTCATGCCCGACGACGAGCCCATAAAGCGAGAAACTAAGAAAAAAAACATAGAAACAAAACAAAACAAAAAAATTAGTGTAACGAAATCTCTGGTCTTTGTGTGGAAAACATATATTAATTTCAAGATTGGAGACTGCTGGATAAAACTACGGGTTATAATTCATCCACCCATACAGTCACAACCCTGATAATTGTTTTCATGGCACGTCAAAACAATATCTGTATTTTTACACGCAGCTGAGCAGAAAAGTCGCAGAAAGATTCCCAAGGTGCATAAATCTCAAACCCACAATACGCGCCAAAGTCCATATTCATAAATAATCAAACCGTGTCAACTCACAGGTGCAGCAAACGCTCACATCTGACTACATGTTATTGTTGGATTAATGTGATGAAAGACTCGACGCTGGTTAATAAATTATCTTAACTAAACGCACGAAGCTAAGAGGCAAATTTCACGCTCCTCTGGTGCGACTTTTTTTTCCCCCAGATGTTGCACCACAGTGGAATAAAACATGAAGATTTTTCTTTATTTTTTTTCCCTCCCCTCTCCTTAATACTAAAAACAAGGAACTGTAACTTGGAGGGATATGGAGAGGACCCAGCTCCGCGCACGGACATGCACGGGTGACGGAAACAACACTATAAGGGCCAAATGCAGCGTAGACCCGAAGCGCGCAACCTCCAAAAAACCTGGATATCGTCGTGCGTCCCCAACCCCGCGATAAACTCAAAAGCCGGAGTCAGCGTACAGGTGCCGGATACTCACTGGTGGAGAAGCGCGGGTCCGGGTTGGCTCCGTACCAGCCGGTGGCCGTGGCGCTGCCCCTCATGCCGTCCTGGTAGGACGGCAGGTCGCCCATGTTGCCCAGGTTGCCGTTACAGTAGCCCCCCATGGGCGCGTGCGACAGCTGGGAAACACCTGCCGCGGTCATGTGGTAAGCGGCGGACACAGTCCCATTGTGGCCCATGTGGTGCTGCTGCATCGCCGCCTGAGAGACCTGCGGCTGCCGGTAGGAAGTGAGAGGTGCCCCCAAGTTGTTGTTCTCCATACTTAATTTCTTATAGCTCTCCTCGAGGGGACTCAAGATATCGGAAACAGAAAAAGGAGTCGTATGCTTAGGGCTCATCGACATTGTTCTGGGGCTGGAGAGGGAGAAATTAGAAGGCAAGGCAATCTCTCCTTCTCTTTTTTTTCGGTCTTTCTTTTTTCCTTTTTTTTTCTTTTTTTTTTTTTTTGGCCAAAGCCCCTCTGGTTCCTGTTGTCTCAGCGTCGATCCTGGTAGATGATCACGTAGGAGAGCGCCTCAAGTCCGCCTTAATTGGATTGAGTGGGAGCTCTGTACTGGCTTTGGGTTTGTTTTAGCTGGGTGCCAGGTTTAAGGCTACCATCAGAGGCGGGGCATCGGCAACAATACAAAACAGCTCTAGCCTCCTTCTCGCCGAGAGTAATTTCACTTACAAGACGTGCGCTCCCCTCTCGCCGACGGCAGCGTGAGCGCCGTGGCACGGTCCGTCGGTGTCCGCCCCGGCGGCGGCGGCTCCCGGTGCCCGCCCGCGGCCGCAGGTGCCGCGCGTCGAGTTTTGCGACTTGTTGCCGCCGCCGGTAAACACGCCGCTGCACCTTGGGAACGCAGTGGCCACAATGCACTTTATTAACTGTAGTGATGTTTACGAGGGCCTCTTGATGAAAGGAGGCCTATATGGACTTGAGAGTTGGAGAACCACTCCTCAGTTGAACTACTGACTTTTAATGGCCATGAGAGGCCTCCAGTGATTGCAGGATTGTTTGTGTTATGCCTTATCGTACTCAGACATGCAAAAGTGCACTTGCGGGGAGAGAAATTGACTGATACCGATAAGTAAATAAATACACATCCGCGTGTTAAGTGGCTGCGTAAATGATTAACCCCTCTGGGTTTTTTTTTTCCTTTGGATATCATTGGACGCAAACAGCGTGTTGCCCAAATTCTCTCTCTCTCTCTCTCTCTCTCTCTCTCTCTCACACACACACACACACACACACACACACACAAGTCTAAGAGAATTGGTAAAAAGGAAACAAAAACAAAAAGTCTGGACTAAGAGAGGCGCGTTCAAGTACCCTCCTGCAGCAGGACGCCAGGTAGCACCTCACTAGTAGCATCTCGTCCAAATGCTCAAGGAGCCATAACAGTTTAACTCAATCGTATCTCATTTCCGAAATTGTACGCAGAAGCCTAAGAAAGATTTTAGGTCTTTTTTTCTTCCCCCAGCCAGCGTTGAAACCAGGAAATACAGTTTCCTGTGACTAGAAGCAAATGTTTACACAAAGGTGTTTTTTTCTGCACTTAAAAAAACAAAATTAGAAATCAAAAAACATATTTTTAGAGCAAAGACGTGTAAAAGACTGTAATGTTAATTATTTGTCAACAACAAAAGTATTATTATTATTATTATTATTATTATTGTTGTTGTTGGTGGTGTTATTATTAATTTTTTGTAGGATATTACCACCATTAGCTTACTTTTTTTTAACATGTGCATAAAGCTTGTTTAAATGACGAGTAATAGCATCTCTTCAACACATGTTACTCCATATTTGTGTATTTAGCCTTAAACACGAGTTATTATTCAGCTACCACTATGTCCTGACTCCTGCTTTTCCACTTACAAAGTCACTGATCTTACGCGACATTAGAAAAACGAGGAGAAATAGAATCCATGCAATAACTTCTAACTTACACAACCTGAGGATGTCAGGATCATAACGGAGCTGAAGCTATGGCTACTGCAAAAAAATATATATAGCTTAGTTTCTTTCTTTTTTCTTTTTTAAATGTTGGTTTTGTTAAGGTCTTGTCAGGAGGTCTAACGTCAGTCAGCCTGCAGCAGCAGCAGCAGCAGCAGCAGCCGCCGCCGCCAGCTCCCAACAGAGCTCGGTGGCTGCGGCTTGAACCCACGTCTCCTTGTACAGGAATGAAAGAAACACAGCGTCTTCTGGTGGCAGACGCACTCGGCTGTGGCACCGTCTTACTCCTTCTCAGCCCGTGTCCACTGTTCCACTTCTGAAAAACTGAAAGTAATTTAAAAGAAAAACGTGGATATTTCCAACTACTTTTATTTCTTTCTTTTTCTTTTTGACTCAGACCAATGGTGGTGCATCCTCAGCAACAAGCTGTTAAGCTGGAGCCAGGCACTGTTTGTGTGTGTGTGTGTGTGTGTTTTGTGTGTGTGTGTTTGGAGTGAACTCCCATTTCGGGGGTGACATGCAGATCACTGACACTTTGTCACGGGGGATCATCAGCCACGGTTGTGTATTCCACCGGCTTCCGCCTGCATATTCCGAGCCCGCGCCGCCTGTTACAGCCGGAATAATCTGCGCTCTATTTTCAGCGCAGGGTGCAGATGTAGTGGCCCAATTTAAAGAGCCCTGTGCGCATCGCAGCGAAACCATACATCCCCCCTATTGCTTCACAATTTTCTTTAATGACAGCAATATCATCACATAGTCCGCGGCTAAATATTACTGTTGGAGTAAATTGTTTGGATGAGAGCCGAGGTGCGGTGGTATAATTCGCAGGCCATATAATCGCAGGCAATTATAAATTACTGCATGTTTTTTTCTGCATCCAAGGTAAATCTTGCTTATGCCTTCCTTAATTACGGGATTTCGCAAGACATTCTCAGTCGCCTAAATCAGTACCTTTCCCTGTTCTGGCGCACGGCAATTACGGCCAATTAGCGGTAATTAGTCCAAATGTTCCGCCTAATTCCCCAGAATAATGAGAACACTTTGAAGTGGAGAGTATGGGGCTACCGAGCCTTTGTTACCGAGGCTTCAGGTTGTTGTCTATGAACTGATTGGTGCATGATATAATCCAGAGAACAGCAGTGCCATGAAAAGTTTTTTTAAAAAATAGTTTTTTTTGTTGTTGCTTTTTTGTTGTTGTTGTTGTTGTTGTTGTTGTTGTCGTCCCATTAAAAACAAGTTTCTTTTCTCAGGAAGATAAAAAAAGGATTTAAAAAAATCATGTCTTCGTTAAAGAGAAACACCAGGGAATGAGATTTAAGTACGATAATATAATTAAATGCACATTTATATGAATGTGATATGAGTATTTCCGCCATACACTGGGAAATGATTTTATACTAAATATAATGTGCCACAAATTAATCTCCAGTGACGCATAAGATAAGATCAAAATATCAGCAGACTTATCTCCATTGCACATATCTCCAGTGGCAGCCTATGAGAAAATTATACATCTGGCTAATTCACGTTTGGGCTGCTTTGCATCTAAAAGACATTTTAAAGTCCACCCTAATGCAAAGGCGTATGTTAAATATTATCAGTGATATCATGTTCTGCATGTCCAACAATATAAGCAGAACCTATTTGATCTAATTTAACAAACTGCCCAGATCAGTGGTGTCTGCTCCTCTTGCCCTGGCTCTGCTGAGGTTCTTATTTTTCCTTTCCTCAAAACTTTCCCAGACTTTTTCCCCCGTTTTTCTTCCATGTCAACACTCGCAGCTCTGGATCTAGGAAGAGCTGCGGGGGGGCAGAGGAGGAGGTGACAAAAGAAAGAGGAAAATTGGACACTAGGTGCGATTCGCCATCACACTTAAGACCTCAACCGATGAAGGCCCCGTGGCTTTTTCTATCTTTCTTTTTCTTTCTTTGATTCTTCTTCTTTCAGGTGGTTCCATCCATTATTAATCACCGTTTACATGTCTCTTCATCATCCAAACCATAAAGAAAACTCACAGTTTTCCCCAGTGACTCTCCGCCACTAAAAATCATGGTCTAATGAGCAGGACTTATGGTAAAAAAAAAATAAAAATTAATGGTTTTGGTTTTTCTTTTCAAAAATGGAACAAGTGACTCTAAAGCGCTGAAACGCGACGCTCTGAGCGAACGCCGGCGCACGGCGTCACTCCACGCCGCCATCGTTCCGCGTCCAATCAGCAGCCGCGACGCAACAGCCGAGTCTGGATTCAAAGGGCCAAGGCCGATGTTCCTCAGCGGAGCGCGGCCCCTAGCGGATCTAACGGAGGCCTTCATCCGAGGAATCAAACCCACGGTCTGGGCGCAGTTTCCGCAGGAGGTCCCCGACATCATACCGAGTCTTATCCCGCCATCTAGTGGAGAACTGGGTCGTAGATGCCAAAGACCCTTTTTCACTCAGTGACATGCTATATTTATTTTATTTGTTTATATATATATATATTATATATATATATACACATATATGTTTGTTGTATTTTTTTAAGTACAAACACAGCTGTAGGTCTGACTTCTCAGTTCAAATCTCCATTTTACAAAGTACAACGCTGCCAGGAAACCAAAACACAAGAAAAATCACACAGGCACCTGTTGGAAAAAATGTACAAATTTTTAGCGATAATTACTCATAATAATAACGTTGACCAGCCGAAGGCGGCAAAAACTACTGTTTCGCAGTTTAAAGGCACTAGTAAAGCAGAGAAATGTAAGAAATCAAAGTATAATATCAAACTGTAATAGCATCTATTTCGCTGTAAAGTGACTAGTTTGTCTTTTTCATTAAAGTCTATTTGTGCCTGTAGATCACTGAAAGTATAAATAATTCAGAGGTTTTTCTGTTTTTTTGAAATTTTCTTTAAACGGCCTTCTGCACTTTCAACTGCTACAACCCCACCTAGTAACTATACCTTTGAAGATGAGTTTAAAAAACTTTTTATATCTAGATCATATATTTTGGTGCCGTTAGAATCATCCACAGGGTTCACCTTTAAACCACATGTTAGGATACCTTTGGTCTGACCTTTGACCTTTCAAAACATTCACAAAATCCCCAAAGTTTTTAACTTTTTAAACTGTGTCACAAGCGATACCGATTTCTTTCACAGTTTGCGATATCGAAATATGTGAAATAACACAGGCCGTGTTTAGACTCAAGTTCAAATGATAATGGACAACTATACGACTGTAGCATCAGCTTTACTGTTAAATATCAGTTAAACTCTGGGCACAAAGGGGGTGTTTTCCAGATCCCTCCTTTGGAATGACCCCTACTTGGGTCTAAAACCAATCTAGTTTGCTATCGTTGTACATGTTATCAATTTTATTAAAGTTCCCTTCCACCCAAAAAATGTGATTTTATTTGTGTTACTTGACTTTCACTGTGCACAATAATGTGCGTGCAGTTTGACAGTGGAAGGCTGTTTCTGTGCACTCACCTTAAATCTGTTTTCCACACCTGTGTGTTCAAGCACAATGTTGTGGCATCACGCTGAAACGGTCTGTCTGACTTTCCCCTGAAATGAAAGAACAGTATTTGCATTTCTTAACACATGTACATGTCTGGAGGGGATTTTTTTTTTGAGAAATTTCCACATTTAATCTGACATTTTTCAAAACAGAATTTTAACTGTGTAAAGCTGCAGCTAAACATAGCTGTGATTTGTTTTCCTTTATTATAGCTGATAATGTGATAGATTTATTATTTCTAATACACAGTAGCAAAGAAGTGGACATGTTTACCATTACATATAACTCCTGTCTGCAATATACAAGGCTTAAAGAACATCAGTAATGGCTGACATGCATCTAACAAAGTTTTCAAGTGTTACTTACTACAGAGGTTTCCAACCTGAGATCCCTGAGACATTTCTGCTGTATGAGATTGTTTAAAACTTCTGATTTTTGCGAGATATCAGCTAGCCTTACCTCTTCTGACATGTAAATGTTTAAAAAATAAACATTAAAAGAAAAGAAAAATCCAATTTGCTCACAACTTGTAGATATGCAAACTTTGATTTTGTGGGTATAAGTAGAACTATAGTAGTAGTAGTAGTAGTACTATAAGTTGAAAAATGGTTCACTGTATTAACACATTCTCCTGTTTTCAACTGCCTGAGACACCACTGACATAGCTGAAAATTTTAAAAAATAATAACAATTAAAATTCAAGAGAAATATCAACAACACCACCATGTTACATACATTAACAGTGGTGTTTTTCATCTTCAGGGGGTTTTTTTTGTTTCACCTTCAGCTTCCCTTAGCGGCAGCAGTGGTGAAAACCTCTACATTTTACCACCAATACTGTTGTGATCTGACTCCGAGTGGAAAATAAATGGACCGTATCCTCCCCCCACCCGCTGTCATTCACCTGCTGTGAATTCAGGTCAGAGGCACATCACTCTGGGGAGAGGCAATAAATCAGTGAGTCTCACTGCCAAATAAGCTGTTGCAAGTTAATAAACAGCTTATTTATCGATCAATGTTGCTTTTTAAACCTAATTTATCCCATTTTTCTCTATTTTCCCTTTCTATTTTTTTTTATCTAATATATTTTCTTGTTCTTTTTTGTTGTACATGCATATTTTCCTTTCTGTGAAAGAAGATCTTCATTGGCCTTGGACAAACACAAGCACTAAGTACAACAAAAAGCAAGCCCATCTCTTCTGTCCATAAACCACACATGCACTTTATCCCGACATGAATTTCTGCGCTTACCCCCAACACTGATGCACTTATGCTGCATGCTCGGTCCGAGTCTTTGATAATGTAAAGCTTGTCTCACTGTATGAATGTTATATATGTCTACATTAGACTTCCTGTTATTCAACTGTACTCTCTACAAATGGACCAAGGCGAGCCACAACAAAAGCCAACATTTGGGGAAACTTTAAGGGTTGAAATACAAAAACAGCAAACAAAGCATGTCAATAAATGATTTGTTTTAAAATTTAAAAAGTATAGGATCAGTGTTTCTAAGCCCGAGAGCCATTAGAACCTAATATGTATTAAATGTTATATGCAACAACTTAACAAAACTCCTCCTGTGGCCTAGTTTTACGTGGACATTATAACTTTCCTAAAAGGGGCCCCGGGGAAGGCCAGTGAGTAAAACTATAGGATGGGCAGGCTAATACAAGCCCATCCTTTTCAGACAATTCTTCCGACCAACTTAAAAAACCAATGGCAACCTCTAAAAGCCTGTCTTTGTCACCCTTAAACCCCAAGATGCTCTAAAACACCATTGTGCAGTTAAACCTCATAAATTTGTCGCAGGGACTGATTAAACATCACGGGAATTGAAACACTAAAGATTTTGTCTTGGTCCCTTTCGGACGGGGGACAATGGTCCATTCACAGGGAGACACGCAGACAAAAAGAGTGTTTAAGGGGAGATGCAGCGAGCTGAGGGGTTCGGCCAGTCCCCTCCATATGTGATACAAGGTGGCCCCAGCGAGGGGGACAAAGGGCCAGGTGACAGGGACGATGGGCTGCGGGGTCACAGGATGAGCAAACAACATTATAGGGGGCGTGAAAGCAAAGGACCCCCTCCCTCATCACTGATGAAATACTGACATGATTTTAAACACTGAAGCATATTTTTCATTCTATAATATTCAAATGAGATTGGAAATGCTTCGGTGAGGTGACTCCAAGATGTGAAAATGAATCAGTTGTCTTTAAGAATGTCTAAGAATATGAAAATCAACACAATAGTCAGATTCTCTCCACACTTTATGGAAGTAATTAACTGTTTGGGATAGATTTTAACAGCTGCCTGAGCACAAAATGTTCCGTGTATATTAATGTATGACAAACCACATCGATAATCTTGACTTTTTCTGACTATAAAAACCATCCCACCCCTCAGCTGCACCTGTTCAGTTATCTGGTCAAGTATTTTAGATCAGTGCTCAGAGAAAGTCAGTCAACTGCCCTTTAATTCAGCCTGCCACAACCTTAGAAATCATATTCTCTTCACACGTACAGTACATGAACCAAGATTTCCAGACAAAGCTAATAGCCCTGTTTGCCTCTCTCTTGCCCCAGAATAACAAAAGTTAATTGTATAAAAGTGAAAAGCAGCCCATGGGCCCCGGCAACAACAGGGTCCTATGGTGAGAGAGGCTGTAATGTTTACTGGGTATTCTTATGCTTAAACAAATCCAGTCCCTTTAGGAGTAATGTTTGCTCAGCTTCTGGGTGCATAATTAGCTTCTTTTAGCATTATAAAAGCCCGGTCTCCTAGTCAAGACCTTCTACATATTTTAGATTTTGCAAGTTAAATATATTCTCAGACCACAACTTATGATTTTAAAACTGCTGAATAGATTTTAAGCTTAACTTGGGGGTTAAAAACTCTTTAGAAAAAAAATAAAAATGACCTTAAACTCAAATATAAATAAAATAAATTAAAATAAAAATATGTATTTGTGCATCCAGTTGTTTTGATTTTTAGACATAGATGCAAGTTGTACACTTTTGGGGGAGACTAAACCTGGAAACAAAACGCACATTACACTGTAAAATGTATCATACAAAATATGTGAGAGATTTTATTAATAATTTTGTTCACAAATAGAAACAGTTTAAACAGGTAAAACCTCTGAAGAAAGTTTCCTTAAAGACAACAAATAATTATTTCCCCTCCAGACTTTCAGGCTATAATAATAGCTTGGCTTCTATCTCTTCTATCACCGCCTAATGCAGCCTACTGTAAATTATTTGCCCTCAAAACAAGTTATTTATACAAATATTATGTTTAAACTGCTTCAAAAAAGATACAAATACATATCTCAACAGATAATTAAAAATACGGGCTACACCAGTAAGCCCACGTATGAAGAAATATTATCAGCATTTTAAAAGTAACACGCAAAATATCAAAATAAAATGTGCAAAATACCTTCTGTTCTATAGTGAAAAATCTAAATGTTTAAGTTGCTCGAACATTTGCTAAACATTCAGAAAACATTTGATGCAATTCTAAATGAGTTTGTGCATTGAAGTGAGGCCTTCATTTGAAAGAATTAAAGGGGACAGAGTCGCTCCAAAAGTCTCTCCAGGCGAATCTGGAGGCCGCAGTGGGAAAGTGCTGGTACCTGGGAGGAAGAGCGACCGGGGACGGGTGCTGGAGAGACGGGTAGGCCAAGGGGAAGGGTGCCGCCTGGGAGGAAGGATGCAAACAGCCGGCTTTCTCCGTGTCGAGTAAGCAGGTGTGAAAAGGTTTCCCGTCCCGCACCAGGATCGGAACGACGAGCCTGCGCAGCACCGGGGGCTGCGCCGTCTCCAAGTCCTGCAGCGCTCCCTCTGCCCGGCCCCTCTTCATCTTGTAGCGGTGGTTCTGGAACCAGATCTTCACCTGGGTCGGGGTCAGGCTGAGGAGGCGGGCCAGCTGCTCCCTCTCCGGGCCGGACAGGTAGCGCTGCTGGCGGAAGCGTCTCTCCAGCTCCAGGGTCTGGGCCTTGGAGAACAAAACCCGGCGCTTCTTGCTCTTTTTGCCCTTGTCGGGCTCCGGGTCCAGGGATGAGTCATCCGGCTTGGTTGAGTCGGGGGAAGCCTCGAGGCTACCTTCGTCGGAAGCTGCAGAAAAATATAATGAAGGTTAGTCCACTTCCATCCATCTATCTATCTAAATTTAAAAAATAAAACGATATAGGATGAGAAGGACCCATCAAATCCATCATCAACAACGTGTAATGGCTTCAGACATGCACTTACACATGCAAGGGCTCCGGTCGCAGTCCATCCAGGAGGTGTAGGGCGAGCTGGAGGAGCAGGAGGAGTACACGGGGGAGGACCGCGGCGCTGCCTCCGCATCCTGCTCGGGCAAATCCAGGATGCTCCTGACGGAAAAACTGAACTTGGTCGGCGCGGCCATGGCGTCCTCGCACGCACGCAGTCCGGGTCTGTTAGTCTGTCTGTCTGTTTGTTTGTTTGTTTTTGTTTGTTTGTTTATACGCACAGAAATAAACGAGCACTCGAAGCGAGCCTTTCCGAGGAGGAGAGAAAACAAAAACCGCGGCGGATCCTCTTCACTTTACGCACTGTCCAAACACCAGCTCCCGTGCGCTCTGGGCTCAGTGTTTACACAAAACACTCCATACGCCGCGAACGCGAGGCTGCTCACTTATATAAAGCCTCCTCCTCCTCCTCCGATGGGTACCTGAATGGCTGGAGTGCTGTCACCCAATGATGGTAGGTGTGGAGACGGAATTAAAAAAAAAAAAACCTCAGGGCTTCAACAATGAGCGAAGGAAACACTCGTCATCATTACAGATTCGTCCCGTATCGTCAAACTGGGAAACAGATAATGGTAATTGTTGGAGCTGAATCACGTCTTGGGTGGCAACAGACAACAGAGCCCGTCCCATCATCACAACGCCCCCCCCCCAAAAAAAACCACCCCACCCCAGCCCCCCTCCCCTCCCCTCTCTCGCCCAAACAACGTGTCCAACATTTGCATACAAAGTGAGCAATTAGCCTGATGCCTGCCAGTTGGTTTAACTAATACGTCCATAAGAGGCGTATTAATGGCAGCCGTGAGAAATGTCGACGGTTTATTGATGCTGGAGGATTCTCAAACAGGTACATTTGAAGATTTTCATCCAGAAAATCTTCCCTTTTTGACTTTTCTGGATTAACAATGATATTTCCTTTTAAAAAAAATTAAAAGAAAAGAAAAGAAAAGCACACGAACTCGCTATAGTTTGGTTGTGGGCAGATTTGAGTCGTTATTGGTGTAAATCTCTTCCGGACACCCAGAAGTGGACGTTGGCGCAAAAGCACTAAAACAAATAGATCCAAACCTGCCTTATTCAGCTGCCGACAAAAGTGAGGAAACGGCAGGTCACCGCTGAACAGGGTTTGATTAATTGGTAATCAAGACAAATTATCACCGATTAATCACGTGGAAAGGAGCACGGCGGCTTTTTTCTCGGTTTTTTCCCCTTTATGATCACTTCAATTTCACTGTAAAACGTTTGAAAAATCGATTCCCTCATGTAGAAAGCAGCCGATCGTCTTCTACCCAAACCGACGCCTACAGGCTGACATCCTGCCTCGGGTTTTTTGTCCGTCCACACATATAAAACGCATTAAATGCAAAGCATGAATCCAGCCTTATGTGTGTGTGTTTGGGGGGGGGGTGTTTTCTTTCTCTCTCTCTCGCCCTCTCTCGTATTTGATATTGATATCGACCCTTATCCACTTCAGCGAGGTGCATGAGGCCGGGGAGGAGAGTGGTGGTGGTGGTGGTGGTGGACCTGCCTCCCCAGTCGTCCTGGGTGGTCGGACGAGAGGGAACACAAATACATGCCAACCAGAGGAGGGGAACAAAAGGGGAAAATGTAGCCCCGCGTCCGAGACCCGTTGGAAGCATTTGTTCCAGTCAAGATTTTGCATTTGTTCAGTCCCGCAATAATGCCTG
The DNA here is from genome assembly GCA_016859345.1 of Istiophorus platypterus. Lineage (NCBI taxonomy): Eukaryota > Metazoa > Chordata > Actinopteri > Istiophoriformes > Istiophoridae > Istiophorus > Istiophorus platypterus. Next base: position 6,984,336 of record CM029120.1, read on the forward strand.
ATTGACGCCCCGGCACAATGTCCTTTAACTTTGCAGGATAAATCCGAGCTTGTTCCGTGTTGTCATGGTTTTGAATGGAGCTGAATAGGATCTGGGACACTATCTACTGCTCTGCGTCTACTGCCGCCAAGTCTATAGTCCCGGGCAATATTACATGTGTGATTCAGGACGTATTAAATTCCCTTTAGATTTTCAGAGCTCAGCAAAGTCGGTGACCTGTATTATTTGTCTAAAACGCCCTGGTGTCAGCCTTTATCTCTCGTTTTGCTCCAATTAGAAACCTTTACGCGCATTACGCACAAATGTCACCTTGGAAAACAAACAACGTTACTCGGCTTTTAAGATAAAGATTTGCTTTTGCCAAAGGCAAGGAGGTGCTAAACCCTCCTCCATCGAGAATCATTTCCGTGTACACATCAGCCTCCCAGTGGTTGACAAACACCAGCGGATTACAGTGCTGCAGGTTTGCTGGAGTGGATAGTTTACAGAGAGCACTCGATTGGAGAGCAAAAACACGCACAGGCAAAGAAAAGTCGTGTCCAAAGAGCGGGAATTTTCTCTGTCCACAATGACCCAGCAAGCCCCTTAATCTATTTAACACCCACGGGCTTCAGCCAGAGAGGGTCCTCTGCGGCTCCCAAGAGCCCTCCACTGCCAAATATTTA